>AP027115.1:35775258-36127905 GCA_028142955.1 Pinctada fucata
ACGCCTATCTGTCTGTGACAACAATTTTGTTCAGCCGTTGCGTTACCTCGATGTAGATAAAGCATAGTTAGAGGATCTGAACATGCGCGCGTATTGTCCTTAAGGTTGGATAATGAACTAGTAAATGTTAGTTTATATACATGCAGTTCTACTTGAAATTTCATATTTTTCATATTTCAACATTGAATCGAGATAGGAAAAGAGTTTGGTTTTTATTGCAGGTATTGAGTCTATTGACCTTGGCCTAGATTGATGTGAGTACACATATTTTCTATCCTGGCTACGTGCCTGGTGATGTTATAAACAGCTGTGTTCGATGCAATAAGATACTTTAAAGTCGTAGAAAGTTTTATAAATGTAACAAACATGCATGTTTAATTCACAGTAGAATTTTGTTAGAGGTCATCAAAAACTTACTTCAACTTCACTTACAGATACATAGACGATGTGTAGTCCATCAATAATCCAAAATTTGCGGATTGCCTCAGCAGTATCTATCCTTCGGAGCTTGAAATCAAAGAAATCACAGAAACAAATAATTAATCAAAGACTGTACTCTATGTCTTCTTATGGAAGTATCCGTATGTGACAGTTCTACCGAATTGAAGCGACGGGTGTTGCATGCATGCAGGAAATGATTATTCTTCCTGGGCACCTGGTCTCACTCCCATATCGGGAGTCGCTTCTTTTCATTCGGTAGAGGTTTTTCTTTGTTTGCTATGTTTCCTGTTATATGTTAAACGTCTTTCAATTCAATAGCATCATTTAAAACCTGATAAATTTACAGCATGGACCAGACATATCCTGACTTTGTATGCCTTCGGTTTCTGATTTTCTGAATTATCAATTTTGTGCTGTATACAGGGATATGGTCATTATCCATATTTGTCATCTAAGAAAGTTGCGCATATCAGCAACCGGGCTAACCTATCCCCGCCCCAATAAGGTAAGGGGATCAGCCACTAGCACGCCCTATTCTCGTCATCTTTCCAGACTCTTGTTATAATGACACTCTTGAACCATGATATAATGGATCTTGCCCTACACTGTACTTAATTATAAGGATGCACCATCGCGATACATTCCGTGATGGAATGTTTTAAAATTTCAAAGCTCATGGATATGTCTATAACAAAATGTTTAATTGCTATGACCTTATAGCGACTTTATATTCTATCCGGGTCCTCAACATACATGTATGCCCTTGAGTAGTTAAATGAATATGTGTATTACCCTTCCTCCATTCATTATCTTTTTGTGTCAGATCAAATATGATTATTGTGTATTATCAACAGATTAAAGTTTAAAAGGTAAAGAAAAAGTGTAACATTTACAGAAAAGTGTAACATTTACAGAAAAAAGTTTAAAATTAACAAAAAATTGTAAAATTTACACTGAAATACGTAAAATTTACTCTCTATAAATTGTAAAATATACAGATAAAAGTGTCAAATTTACTAAATTTAATAATTTATATGTGTAGAAAATACAAAAGAATTTCAATTTTACACTAATATGCTTCCGTACACATGGATGTAAGCTAAGTTTACACACTTCAAATGACAGAAAATATTATCCCAGATAAGTTTTTCATTTACCTCATGCTGAAAATACAAAGCTTCACTTCAAATGTCCTTAATGTTGTATATGTACATTAGGTCTTGTAACGAGAAATGCTGAGAAATGATAATGACTTCCTTCTTTATATTGTTCATCTGTCAAGGTGATAAATACGAACGTTGTCACAACATGTTTCAGCTTCGTGATTTCCAGTTAAGCTTATCTAATCTGGTGTGACATATCAATTTGTCAAGAGCTTCAAATTTCAAACATCTAATTGACACCTCATTCACCTGGAATACTGCCATAACATCATGTTTAGTATTAAAACCCCGTCTGAATATGACACGAGATAATCCCTTTTACGCGATAAGTCTCTTCTTGTCCTTGATGGCTTTTATGAAGAGAGATAAAAAGGATGAAATAAGAAAAGACAATGAATCAAGTTTCCCCACTTGTATTCATCGACTGTTTTATTTCATATTCATTAGTGCAACAGTCTGAGAAAATTAAAATTGTGACGTCATCGAATTCTATGGAGACAGTATACAATAACAACATTCTATCCATCGTATATTCTTGAAGATATTGACCTAAATCTTTGACGTTTCTTTCCCTTTGAGCAAAAATCATCAGGTGTGATTTGTAGGAAGAGAGATTGATGTAGTCTACATTTTTAAAAAGCAATATCTAGATTTCAGTAGTTTTTCGAAAATACGATCAACCATTATGTTCTGGTTTTTAACATTATAATTTTTTTATGACCATACAAAATCTTAAATAGTACGACTCATTGCCAAATCCATGTAATATCAATATCTCATAGTGATGAAGTGCTTCATCTGACACATCAAACTACTTCAGTATATGATAACGTACATGTCGAGATCTGTGTGTAAACACATTGACATGCCCTTAAAACCTCATCGCTATTCCTGTCGTGATCTAAAATATATCTAGAATCTGAGGTCAAGCAGTCTAACTGAAAAATATCTGAAGCTAAAGCGACTGTCTTTGTAGCTGGTATTTTTTTTCTTTGAACGATACAATGAAAATATTCAGCATAATAACAATTCATAAACCTCCATGATGGAATATTTTTTTATGTTTAATGTTTTAAACGTTTTCAAATTCAACAGCATCATTTTAAGAACAGATGAAATTGGCAGCATGGACCAGACATGTACGTCAAGATACCGCATTTAACCAATTTACCGGAATTGGCTTTATGTTCTGCAGGGACTAATGTCCAGAGTACACAGGGATATATATCTCCACCCTACCCACCCCTACATCCCCCTACCACACCCTCCATCCCTTCTCCCTCCCTCTTCCTCCCTTATACCCACGAAATATTTATTTTCGGAAAAATCACCGAATTTGAAGTTTTCATGGAGCTGTGTTGCATGCCATCAAGAGACGCTGACTCTCCCCGGGCACCTGGTCTTGACTTTGGAATGATATTCATTCCGAGGTTCGCAACCGTTCCTGTGGATATTGTAATAATTTTGCCTTGCCTTCTCGACTATGAGACTAAAATTTCATAGGTACTTCTTTGATGTTTATTCAATCAAAAGTCATGGTGCTTAACGGGATATCACACGCGTTTCAGTAGCCTCCCTTAGACGAGAATTTTAAAGAAACCTCCACACTGAAGATTTCCGATTTTCGTTACTTAAAATGCCTTGATGTTTTGGCTTTGTAATAATCGCTTATTCGGCAAGTCGAACCAATAGCTCAGAGGTAGAACTCTTGCCCTCCATGCGGGGAGACCGTGGTTCGAGCCTGAGCACAGTAGTAATCATCAGATTGTTATTCGTGTGTAAATACGAATGTTTTTTTTTTCTTTGCAAAGTAATGGTAAGCCTACAGTGATCAACAAAGGTCAAATGTTTGCTGAAATTGAACTTATTTGAAATGTTTTAAAAGACTTTTTCACCTACATACATACATGTATGTCGTATCTATTCAGAAATAAGTCAGGTGTCAGCAAAGTGTTTGAATGTAGAGAAACGCATAATATAATTACTCATATGGTAGTATCATTACACATGTGCACACACTGTCGTGTTATCATATAAAATCTGCATTCGGCTCTATTTATTTACACATTGAAATCTTTGTGAGTGAAGGAACACTGCTGTGATGTTTAAAAAAAGTTGGTTATACAAATTCGTATGATTTTGTCTTTGGTCACATAGTAAAGAAAAATAACTGGAATTGCACTTTTGATAATATTTACATGATAATTTACACATTCAGTCCGATTTCGCTACATATGACGTGGTCATTGAATGATTTCTTTCTATAAGAATTTGCATAATATGACGAGGGAATCATATATGAAGTTTCATTTGAAAATCTTGGGCTGAAAAAAAATATATAGGCAAGAAATGAGCATGTCCATTACAATCAATGGATGGCTAAAAAGTCTGATCAGTTTCAAAATCTCAAAATTTTGCATGGTGACCTCCTAAGATTGCCCCACCTCTAGCTTGCTAGGGGTCCGTCGATGCTCAATTTGGTGGTCTATTGTGAGTGCTGTTGAGATTATCGTCAGGATCTTCTTTAACTCATTTACATCTGAATTTCATTAGGAAATCAGATTTATACTTTTTTTCTGAAAATAAGTGTTGTATAACATGAAACGTGTGATATCACCTTAAGGGAAATATGACAGTGCAATAAACTGACAAAGTTTTCATATTGTACATAAATATGAAAGGCCTTTAGTATTTCAAAGTACACAAGTGGACATGGCCTTTCAGTGTACATAATTTAACTGTTGCTTAAGGCATGTCATTTCTGAATGACGGAATATCAACGATTTTATAATAACCATATGAAACTAGAGTATTCGTTTCAATTAATCATTTTATGAAGGAAAATTAATAGGTCCGTGATGAAAATCAGATTTTTGCCAATTTGAAAAACTGAGTAAAAAATGCCGGAAAATTGTTGCTTAAAATAGCACATTTGTAAAGAAAATACAAAAAGTGTTGACATGCCCTCATTTCATTTTTATTTTAGTTTTCTTTGTTTATATACAATGAAACAGCTTAAAAACTTTGTATAAATCTTGACTTTGATAAAGTTTTACCATAGGTACCCATTTTTACCGATCATTTAAAATTTTCTCGATTTTACACAAAAATAACGAAAATCATCCTTATTAGGCTAGTTAAGGTCGAAATATCAGAGATACTGAATTTCAACGAGTTTGTCAAACAAACATTAACATGTACTCCTATGGAAGACTTTTCAAAATGGTGAAGAAAAAGTATATGTCCGTATACGTCGTTCAAATTATCAAACTTTTTCCGCTGATATTAGCTATGCTAGGGAGAAAAGCCGAAAAATATCCATTATGTTAAAGAAAGTACTGATCGTGGCCCGTGAGGGCCGAAATCAGTTCTTTCTCTGACATACTGGATAGTGTTAGGCTTTTCTCCCACTTAAAACATGACATCTTTTGTTTTTATTATGGACAGTCACAGGTAAGATCCTTACGCAGAATTTGGACACCTCAAAATCAAGAACCGTATCATTGATCATGGGATGATGATCAGGTGCACGTAGCTTGAATCCCTGGTCAGTTAACCGATAGATTTCTTTTGTCTTAATAATGGACACTTCCATGACAATGCCAATCATTGAGTTGTTGAGAAAATAAGTCATTTCGATGTAGCCAAGTTTGTGATATACGTATACGATATATTTTTCGTATGGACCTCGTTTTTATTTTTATCAATTAAATATTTTTAAAAACCTAATTGATCATTTTTAATTGAAGCGTCGTGTTTTGGATATAGACTTTCGCGGGAGTTTTTAAGTATTTTTCTGAAGGCAACGCGAAACATAGGATGTAATTCGTCTTGGATTTCACCAGATTCCAACATTTTGTAGTTTTACTTCTTTGTTTTACATGTATTTGATTTACTTCTATTTCGGACCTACGAGCTTGAATTATCTCCCCATAAAAATTACGAAATCCGCGCATCGATGGATTCTTTCGTTTATTAATAAAGAGAAACATATTTAACCAACAAGAGGAATATTAAGTAAGGGAGAAAAGCCGAAAACTATTCATTATGTCAGAGAAAGTACTGATCGAGGCCCGTCAGGGCCGAGATCAGTTCTTTCTCTGACATAATGGATAGTTTGAGGCTTTTCTCCCACTTAAAACATGACATCTTTCGTTTTAATAACGGACAGTCACAGGTAGATCCTTTTGCAGAAATTTGGACACCTCAAAATCAAGATCCGTATCATTGTTCAAGAGATGATATCCAGGTGTACGTATCTTGAATTCATGGCCAGTCAAACGATCGAATTCTTTTGTCTTAATAATGGACACTTTCATGTCAAGGTCAATCAATGAGTTGTTGAGAAAATCATTCATTTCGATGTAGCCACGTCTGTGATATACAACGTCTTTTTCGTTCGGAACGCGGTTTTATTTTCATCTAGAACACTTCGAAAAAAAAGAGATAATTAAAACTGTTAGATGTTTTGGATTTAGACTGGTTTTTTTTCTGTCTGTATACTATTTTTCTTTCTTTTCAAGTTACAGAAACCGACAGAGAACTTATGTGTCGTCTTGGACTTCGACGGATTTCAACATTTTGTAGTTTCATTTACTTCATTTTACGTGTATTTCATTTATTTCTATTTTATTTTATATGCATTTTTCGAACGTACTTGATCTTGTAATGCCACCACGTGAAAATTACGCTTTCTGCGCATCCGATGGATTATCTTTTTTCATTAAAGGAAGCTGTTTTACAAAACGGAATGATAGCTATGGAATTTGATATCGAAATAATCAAAGAAGCTCGGAAATATATTTTTGTTGGGAAATGTGCAGTTGTTTCTATTTGATATCGTGTCATCATAATATGGATTCATCTGTCCGGGAATTTACCTGTCACTGTCCATTAATTTACCTTTAACTGTCCATTATCAAAATAATGGACAGTTAAATGTAACTTAATGGAGAGTTACAGGTACAATTTTGGGATAGAAAGGATCATATTGAGACACTATCACATAGAAAGAACTGATTAGACAATGGGATGACGTCATAGTCATGTTTTAATGGATATGGAATCTAAAATAGGAATTATCAAAGAAACTTGGAAAACAATTTTTTGGGACATATAGTTCTTTCTATGTAATATAATGTCATCATAATTAGGAATCTTTTGTCCGAAAATTTACCTGTGACTGTCCATTAAGTTTTCTTTAATTGTCCATTATTTTTAATAATGAACAGTTTTGGCAATCTTAATGGACTTTTGACGGAAATGGATCATGTTGAGACAATATCACATAGAAAGAACTGTCTAGACAATGGGATGACGTATAGTCATGTTCTAAATAATGAACTGAAGTCTTAGATACAGTCAGAATGACAAATATGGATAATGACCATATTCCTATATACAGCACAAAATAGATAATTCAAAAAATCATAAACTGAAGGCATACAAAATCAGGATAAAAAAGGAACCAAAGCAAACAAACAAAAAACTCCACCACATGATACAATTGGTCCCCATTGGAACGCCACAAAAATGTTGTCGATCAGTAAGTTTAACATCTGAATAATAACTGTTTCAGTGTACTTATTTTTAGAATCGGACTTTTCTTTCACAAAGAAGGTTTTGTCATAATTAACAACAATAAATTTGTATTTGTAATTGCCGTTCTTGCTTGAAAACGCATTACTTATAATTTTTGCGAGTCTTTCTTTCAATTTAGAATGGATTGTAGTGTTAAGTGTTTCTTTTGAAATATGGCGGGATTTTTTCCGTGACAGTTTTGTGATTCAAAATGTGACCAAGATTCAATTTATCAATACCTTTGTTTGCAAATCTTACTTTAATGAAAGGGCGGTTTGTTTTCTCTTCTGATTTATCAGATCTAACTGCTTGAAATAAACGAAAAGTAGAAATATCCAAGATGACTCCACGTAGTCTGTATTCTGGAAAACGTGTATCTGTAAATGTGAGGTCCTTAGTATATTCGTAGATTTCGTGTAACTTTCGTAAAGGAACAGAGTATAATTTGGTAAGGATATGATGCAGGCCTAGAAGCTCATTCAAAAATGGAACCAAGTCATCGAAGGAGAAACTATGTATCTCAGGCCTATTATATATACGAATGCCATGACTTCGAGGTCTTCTTTGTGGTCTGTCGAATCAGCTAGTCACATTTACTGATTGACAACCGGGACTTGTTAAGTTTCCTATGCTAGTAATGTTGTCGTTGCACATTGATACATTGGCCAAAATGAATTGAAATATCTATAAAATTCAAGCTCAATCAGTGCTAAAACAGGACATGCACAAGAATGGTCCAAAAGCGTGACACATGACGCACCTTAAATAAATCTTTGTCTTAATATGAAGGCATATTTTTCTATAAGAAAAGAAAGAAGGTGGGCTTAAGAGAAAGATATAAATAAACATTAGTCAAGTGTTTCAACTCTTTACCTTCTCGAAGAAAACAGGCGTCTAAGAAACCCAAGATACCAAAGCTAGCCTGTGTACTCATGTACCTTGTACATTAAATCCCGATCAGTGATGTTTCCGGCCAAAGGGATCCTCAGACACAGCTTAGATTCATTTCAGTTGCGCCTTCTGGTCTTGGTCTTAATTTTTTAAATTAAAACTTGTACAATTACTTTGCAGAGAGTGCTTAGCTCCAAATTTCCCCTAGGGTCGATTCAGTAGCAACGACAAGTAAAATTGATGGCCAAAATAGTATCAGAGTGGCGGTGCTCAAATGTCTACGTCCTTTGATTTCGATGTTTTATTTAAATGAAGTGACAAGTTTACGAATAGCAAAATATAATTTGATTTCAAATTGATAAAGGGCAAAACCAAGGCTTCATTCAGGCGGGTAAGCAAGGAAGAAGTAACTATAATTACACTTCAAACATCAAGTCATGAGGAACGTTTTAACTGCTATACACTGCAACAAGAAATAAGGCAACGCAAGCGTAGCATCTCATCGCTATTGCATATTCTATATCACTGAGCAAAATGATTTTAAGCTTAAGTCCACAGTGACCTTGACGTTTGACACCGGACCTTGAAAATCAATAGGGTTCATTCTCTTTCTGTGGAGAACATTTATGGAAAAGTTTTATTTTTCTATTTTGATTGCTTTGTCTTCTATGTTGTTATCAAGTATGTTTAGCCTAAGTCCACAGTGACCTTGACCTTTGACCCTTGACCTTGAAAATTAATAGGGTTCATCATTTCTCCATGGGAAACATTTCTGGAAGGTTTTGTGTTTCTATTATGATTGCCTTGCCTTCTATGCTGTTCACAAGGATTTAAAGAACAAGTCCATCATGACCTTGACCTTTGTCCCTTGAACTTGAAAATCAATATGGTTCATCTTCTCCTTATGGGGAACATTTGTGGAAGGTTTGATGTTTCTATTAACATTACTTCGTCTTCTATTGTTAACATCTTCAAATTCAATAGCATCATTTAAGACCTGATAAATTTACAGCATGGACCAGACATGCACGTTTCGGATACTAAACCCTCGTCAGTGATCCTCAGTCTAAACAATGTATGCTGTTCATAAGGATTCAAAGCCAAAGTCCACTGTGATTTTGACCTTTGACCCTTGACCTTGAAAATCAATAGGGTTCATCCTCTCCCAATGGCGAACATTTGTGAAATGTTGAATGTTTCTATGATGATCGCGTAGTCTTCTATGTTGTTCATGAGGATTTAAGCCCAAGCCGTCCACAGTGACCTTGACCTTTGACTCTTGACCTTGAAAATTAATAGGTTTCATCATCTCTCCATGGGGAACATCTGTGGAAGGTTTGATACTTCTAAGATCATCATTTTGTCTTCTATGCTGTTCGCAAGATTCGGACAGACACATACTCGCACGACCACCCTCCCTGACACACACATACTCCCTCACACACAGACAAACACACACATGGGCGCCACGCAGTCATGCTATATCCCCTCCGCAAAAGAATTGCGAGGGGATAATAAGTGTTCAAAATCCCCAGCAGTGATGCATCAAGCAATAGTGATCCTCATAAACAACTAAAATCCATTCAGTATAGATTTTATTTTTAAATTTGAATCTGTACATTCATTTACATAGAGTGCACGGCTCCAAATTCCCCTTCAGTCGATTCAGTAGAGTAATTAAATAAAAATCGATCACCAAAATAGTTAGATGTTAACCTCCATCAATTTGGATGAAACGACAAGTTTCAGAAACAGCAAAATGCATTAGTTATCAAAATGCATCATTAGTGCATCATGGTCCATGCTGCAAATTTATCAGTTCTTAAATAATGCTTTTGAATTTGAAGACGTTTAACATTTGTTGTAATTTACTCTTCTATCGTTAAAATATTTACAAACAAAAAGCAGTTACTAGGGAAAATATATCATTCATTTCTTAAACATAGACTACCAAGTTTATGAAAATATTTTCAGTTTTCCAGGCAAAGTAGACTAAAATAGACGAAAACTATAAGCACACCCCTGATTCGAATTATCTGAATCATCTGATATCTGGACCCTGCAGCCATTTTTGTAAGTTTCTGTATCAATTTTCAAAAAGAAGTTTTAGGACGAGGGTACTCTTTTGACCCCGCCCTGGATACTACCTAGTAATAGGAATCTCGATCTAGGACACAATTTTGCTAGGGGACCTATAGAATATCATGTACTTCAGGTTTTAATAAAAAAAACTACTAGTTGTTCGAACAACAATCAAATAAATTTTGCACAAACTCAATACTAAAACACCGAATAACTTTATCATGAAAATCATATTAAGTTAACGGGTGCATGAAATAAATTGTAGTACAATAATGTTCTTATAACTTCCGAAAATAAAACGTCAAAAGCGCGTAAATACATTTTTCAATAACCCATCCAGATATATTTTAGACGTAATTAGGTATTTGATCCATGCAGCGGTTTCTGGATGAAAAGAGGTTAGAGGAGGGGTACCCTTTACGTTAAAATATCCGAAACATGTGTCTGGTACATAATATATTGGTTGTAAATTTTCTTCTAGAAGGTGTAGAGTTGGAAACTTCCGTATTATTGATATAAACACATATTTCTTGTTGCAGTGTGGAGCAGTTAAACTAAACCTCTATTTTTTAAAGTGTATTAGATACTTCTTTCCAGCTCTGTCGCCTGAAAGACGATTTATCGAAATCCTTTATGCGTATGTGAAGGAAAAGTAAAAAATATATAAAATAGTCCACCTTTATCATTACATGTAAGTAAATTGAAATATCAAACTTATAAAAGGTCATAAAACGGCCATTGAATTAGTACAGTCTTTTTGTGTTTGATCTTTTATGTGATTTGATGTTCCTTGTCCTTTTCATGTCTCATTCTGTGTGAATCCAATCTGTGTGTATGCGTTGAGTGTCTAGTTGTTGGTGCTACAACCGAGTATTGTTGGTGATCACCTGTGACAAATATGCAGTAGATAGAGAGGTTTAGAAATCGTGATTTGTACGGTAAACTGCACGTGTAGATGCAATTACTGCGTATGACGTCATCATTTATTGCATACGGGACATCTGTAGTATGTGTAAATCGCGGGATAAAAGTACACACAAACGTATAGACATTTTTCTTTATAAAAGCAGATGTTTTTCTCGATTACTTGCACCGAGTATATCTTATAACTTCTACTTCAACATTTTATGTATCAGTTTCCTATAGGTATGTTATACGTCATTGCTAGGGTCATAAGTACCCGTAAACGTAAAATATCTCAAACTTCTTAAACGTATGCCTGTATTGAATTGTTTAAATGAGTTAAAGAGGATCCTGACAAAAATCTCAACAGCACTCACAATAAAGCACCAAATTGAGCATCGACGGACCCCTAGCAAGCTAGAGGTGGGACCAGGTGCCCGGGAGGAGTAAGCATCCCCTGTTGGCTAGCCGCACCCGCCGTCGATGTTCAAAGAAACGGAACAAAATGAGTATTTTTGACAAGGTCCAAAAGGACATCAAAAATGTGTAAATTTCTGTTTGTTAAGCCCCCTTCACACTTTCAAGGATCGGGCCACGGATAGATACGGATCGAGAATAAATCTACATCCGTAGCTATCCGTAGCAATCCCTAGCTCGATCTGGAACAAGTCGTGACAAGTCGTAGCTATCCTTGTCAATCCGCAGCTATCAGGGATAAGACAGAAAATTTTTGAACATGTTCAAAATTTCCCACGACTCCGCTACGGATAGATTTGTCATAGCGGAGTCGTAGGGGAGTCTAAACAACCAGTAGTTGAGTCGAAGTTATCCGTAGGGGAGTCGTAGTAACCCGTAGCGCATCCGTAGCAATCCGGGGCCATGTTCGTGATACAAATAGCAATATAACTCCGATATGGATTGCTACGACTCAGCTATGGATCACTACGACTCTGCTACGGATTGCTACGACTCTGCTACGGATTGCTACGACTCTCCTACGGATTGTTACGACTCACCCACGGGTTGCTACGGATAGCCAAGGATTGTGTCTTATATAAACTTTAAATTTATTAGGTTTCTGTGCGTTTTTCGGTCATTATATGAGTTGATACTTCAACTATTCAATTTCAGGTCATGATATAAAGGCATGTATAAAACCTAAATACTGTTATAAAACAAGTGAGACCATCTAAATTTGAAAAATATTCGTTGTTTTCGTAAAATATTATGGATTAAAAAATGCATAGGAAATTCAAGCCAGTCCTACAATTCGTACTGAAGTCGTAGCTATCCTTGTGCGAATCGTACCTATCCGTATATATCCAAACACGTGTCGTAGCAATCCGTATCTGTCCGTACGCGTGTCGTAGCAATCCGTAGCAATGTCGGGACGATATCCGTAGCAATCTTGAGCTATCCGTAGCAATCCGTAGCAGTTAATCCGTACTGGAGTCTTGCGTCCCAATTCGCCACGGATAGACCTTTTTTGGAGTCGTAGCGGAGTCGTGGTTCGATCCGTGAAAGTGTGAAGAGGGCTTTGTACTCCCTGATTTTTTCTATCCATTTTCATATCCATCTGTGCGTTTTTGGGCCCCTGCGTCATGATGTCTGTTTGTATGTTCATCTTACAATGAGGAGGTTATCTTACATCACAATAATTATTGTGCGTTCTTCGAGACCTCTGGTTAATCGAAAAAGCGTAGGGGTTATGCAGGTAATCCGGACAACTACACCGTCCTAAGTCGGCTCCGGTTGCTCATTTGTCTCGTTGGTTTATGTGTGGTCTTTTGTGTTTGATGTTTCTATGGTGTGTGTTGGTGTTCCTTGTCCCTTTTGTGTCTCTTTCTGTGATTTTCTGCTCTGCGGTTTTTTTTTTATTGGGTGTTTTGGACTTTTTCTGTGGGTGGTGCAACCTCGAGTTGTCGGAGAATTCCTCCTTTTTTGGATCGATCTTCGTGACGAAAACCTTTTCAATATACAATCCTTATAAATTGTCTAGATTGAATTGGTTATCGTTTCCATGCAGTGGTTTCGCAGGGGAAGATTTTTGAACAGATGTACTTTTTCTGGCACTTCCTGTCCCTCTCTAAATTCTGAAGAAATCAGGATCCTTGACTAAATTTGGATCTTGAGTATTCCATGTATATCAAGTTTCATTAAAATCTTTCAAGGGGTTCCAGAGGAGAAGTCGAATGCAATAAGCTTAACATTCACCATAGATACCAAGTGCAGAGTGGCAAAACTTGCTTCTAAGTAAAAATATGCAGTCTTATATGAACTATGTATGATCTGTAATGCATTCCAATAATACTGTAATCACCTTTAAATTTACTAATTGGAAACATATCTAGCAACTTTCTTGATTATAGATGCACACTCACACATGCTTCATAAACCCTATTCAATCATTGGAGTCCTATGTTATATTATCTTTTTCACTTTAGATATCAATTGGGTTTAGTTCTAATACATGGGATACATTTCCAGCAAGTTTCATGAGACAGGTGCAATATACGATCTGGTTTGATTTGGATATCAGAGTCCTATGACCTTGGCCTTTGAACCTAACAACCTATTTGACTTATGTGGTATATTTCTGGTAAGGTACATGACACAAAGTGAAATATACGATCAAATAGTGTCCAGAAACTATTTTCAATTACCAGAGCTCTATGACCTTTAAACCCATTATCAGTAGGGGTCGTTCTTGCCTCAAAGGTAAGTTTGCCGTCAAGTTTCATATAACAGGTGCAATTCACACTCTGATATGATCCAGAAACTTTTTTTTCAATTATTAAAGTCCTATAATCCTTACCTTTGTCATTTTGACCGAAAATGTACAGGGGTCACCCTTGACTCATTAGAAACATCCCTGGTAATTTTCATAATGAATTGTTTGTTTACAATACACGATTTAGATTGATCTGTAATGAAGGAATTACGTATTCCAGGATAACCACACCGTCTGTAGTTTGATCTGTAATCCAGAACGCACGTAATTCAGGATAGACACATCATCTGCTATTTACGTGGCAGATGACCGTCCTAAGTCGACACCAATTGCCCATTGGTGTCGTTGGTTTATGTGTGTTCTTTAATGTTTAATGTTTCTATGGTGTGAGTTGGTGTTCCTTGTCCCTTTGGTGTCTCTTTCTGTGAGTGTATGTTCTGTGTTTTTTGCATTGGGTGTTCTGGGATTTTGTTGAGGGTGCTGCAACCTAGTGTTGTTGGAGATCCCCTCCTATCTGTAGACCGTTTTCAATCGACAATATGACCATAGCCTTTTGGCCACAAAATCAATAGGAGTAATTATCTACTGATGTTTCATTGCACTAGCTCTTATCATAATTATAGTCCATGAACCTGCTGTTGGCGTTAACTCGCCAAAATGCCCGCCTCACATGACACGAAGAGCCGAGATTTGCAACTGGGCTAAAAGTTGTAGGTCGGACGGCCAAACAAACTGAAGGACGATGGACGGACGGAATATACATGAATATACATGTAATAATAGCTCAATTAAAGTTTTTCTCAAGTCAGCTAAAAATCAATGAATTAAAGGAGAAAAAGACTAGTTTGAAAAATTGACTTCCTGTCGATAGTATTAAAACATCGCTTAAATCAGACACACAATATTCAATACAATTTATTGGTATATTATACAAGTAAATCTTCTTGAGTCCTTGTTTTGTGTTAACTAATATATATTTTTTTATGAAGTTTATAGTTCCAACGCTTAATAACCCCAATTACAGTCGTTGTCTGCTCTTTCCTGGTCTCTTCATTTTCGAAAATTACACTTAGTAAATATGTTCCTAAATTTGCTATTGATATTTCTCATTCAGCAAACTTATTATATTCATTAAGATCGCCCTCTTCATTTTCGATTTTTAAAAGTTACTTCGCATATTATTCATCGGATCTCCTTCTTCTCTCTAAGCTTTTGAAAAGACGTTTCTTTTGAGTTGTACCAAAGGATCTTCTAGATCTGACTATGTCATGTTGTTCCCCTTCAGAACTTATCCCACAAATTGGAGGACAATATGGCCATAGTCGGAATCTTTTCGTCCTCATAATCACACGATCGTGATCAAGCTTTTCTTTGTTGAAAGCTGTCGAATCTTGAAGTCTCTGGACCCTGCCAAACTGTAAATATTTGTTCATTATTAAACATTTCCTCCACTCATAATGAATTCTGATAAAATGAAATGTGCATAGAATGAGTTAAGTATTTCTGCCTTACAAATGTCCTTCATACCTTCTATAATTCTGCCTTTCTTATAATGAGATTGGATGTATAGGATTTTTCAAACTGTACTTATATAGAATGAAGTAGTGTCCTCCGTAGGGAAGTTTCATATGATAAATAACAATGAACACTCTATATCCACAAATTTTCGGCCACTCGGCCTCTATCAAGTGGAAAAGCACGCATATAAAAGAATTCTACATAATATTCATTTGCGGACGGTAAATGCTTATTGGACGGTCACAAACTGAGTTTTTCTGACGACGCGTTATAATTAGCGGAGCCAGAAAAACGGATGTTTGCACCATAAAATCAACATTTACCGTCCGCAAACATAATGTCAGCATCTAGTTATTTCCATTCTAATGCAATCTATATTTTTGTGAATATAAAACGAAATGTGACGGTAGCAATGTCAAAGCCTAGTATGTTCTCGTTTTACAGCCATAACGAAGGAACAAAAATCCAATAAAAATCTATGTTATGGCGACGTTGCGTTAGAATTGTAATTTTGGTATCCTTTTTAGGTTCACTGCCAATAACTGGTTCCTAAAAAAAGAAAGCATCTAAAGTCCGTAGTTTACAAAAGTAGTTTTAAGAACCCCCTTACATCAAAACATTTGTACATGCACAGCTTTATGATTGTTTAGTTTGTGTATGAAGACATTTATACAAGTAGGTTCACGCATATTGTGTAGAAAAAGTTGGAATCTTCCTACATGTTTATGTTTTAATTATTTGGTACATGTAACACAATGTTTTATTGTAATCGATTAACAATCCTGCACTTTTGCCTAGATTTGGCCACCTCAGACATGGTTACTATTGGTACCAACTGCGCCCCACTGTCTGTAAACTTATCTTTATAATCACACGAAACTGACTTCATCCAGAACTTACGTAAATCGGATAACTTTCCCTGACAAAGTACTTTCTATATAGACATAACCTCAGACAGTGCATGTATTTTATATAATTATTGTTTTCATTTTCGTGCGTAGACATCGACGGCGGGTGCGACTAGCTAACAGGGGATGCTTACTCCTCCCGGGCACCTGGTCCCACCTCTAGCTTGCTAGAGATGCGTCGATGTTCAATTCGGTGCTCTATTGTGAGTGCGGTTGAGATTATCGTCAGGATCTTCTTTAACACATTTGCGTAGCAGATACCGTCCTAAGTCCGCATCGGTTACCCTTGGCATCGTTGGATTATGTGAAGTCTTTTTGTGTTTAATGTTTCTTTGTGGTATGTCTTCTCTGTGTTTTCCAATCGGGTGTTTTGCTGATGATACTGCAACCGTGTCTGGTTGGAGATCCCCTCCCTTCTTTCGGGAGACTGGGAGAAAGCACTTTGCATCTCAGTTTAATTTTACGCTCAGATACATAGAGGACGGACCTTTGTTTGTGGCTTTGAAACTTTGCTTTGTCTATATTACAGAAAGACGTAATATAGAGTGGCACCATTACTGTTTTCAATAATATCAGGGATCATTGTTAGCAAATATATTATAATTTTAAAGTTGTAGGACCTGTAATCGTCAAAAATTGGATAAAATTTAACTTGTAAAAAACAAACTGTATTTTTCTAGCATTGCCAAAGTTATCAACTTTCCATTAATTGAAATGGCACCAAAACCCTCCAAAATATCAAAATATAAAGATGATTTATTGTAGATATTTCTGGCTCACAATATTTATAACGAAAATTGAAAAATCCAAAGTTACGCATGCGCATTACCATGATTACAAATTTGAAATAATAACGACATATATTATTTAACTTAATATAGGGTAATACGGGTATGTTTTCACAGATTATGTAGTAGGCAGTTAACAAACTTTCAAACCTTTCCAGATTGATGACAAGAAAGCTTCGTGATAAAGCTCGCCTTTTACGACATGAGTTTATTTGTAAATATTGTGTTAGTAAACATTGTCAATTCCCATGAATAAAATATGCTATGTTTATATACCTAGGACAAGTGAATGTTTTGTGTGTTTTTCTACCAAAAATGATAAAATTAAATAATATACTAAATTTTCTAGAAGATACACGTTCTACAACTTTAAGTAATATTACTGTTTTTAGTATTCTCTTTGCCTTTTTGGCGACTGATACACATAATTCAAATTCCGAATTTGTTGAATTGTCAATTCGTACACCAGCAGAATCCAAAGATAGTGTTTTATCAATTGCTATAAGAGTTTGATTCTACTAATTCAGTCGTTATTTTTTCTGTATATTAGTATGTTAACGTATCTTTAAGCATTCAATCGCATAAAATAAAGTTTAAAAGGGTCCAAATCAACAAAGTGTACATGTATACCTACCATTTTACTTTGTGCTGAAAGTAAGAGTAAATAACAATTTGATAAATAGTATAAATGAAAAATAAAGACAGATTATATCATTTAAAAAAATACAAAATAACCGAGGAAGTACATGTGTTCACTCTTACAAAAGCATTGAATTTGAAGACGTTTAATATTTGAACATTTCTGTTGTGTGAAAATTGTCAATGTACAAAATGTGTGAATGAAAAGGACCAAAAATCGCAGTTTTAGTCAATGTCTATATGACACAGTTGTTATGAACCAATGAATTCTCGAAATGAGAATTGTTCTAGTCAGGTATAGTATTTTCTTTATGAATTTAGAACAAAAACATAATCAGCGAAGAGAAAAATCGGGGATCAAAAATTCACAAAAGACGGAGACCAACCTTGTTCATGATATCGTCATGAATTTTTACAATTAACATGTCTGTTATGAGATAACTAAATATTAGAAAGACATTCTGATACCAATAGTTCGTAATAATCTCATCTCCAAAAACAAACTGCCATGTCGGCGTACTTGAAATTGACTGCAGAGCGCGTCATCAAACTGCTGCGTCATATCGTACGATGATGTAAAAATAGAAGTGGCCAAAATAAGAAACAAATATTTTTAGACATGAAAGTGATATTTGTAGCTTTTAAACTTTACTTTTATTTCTTCTGGGAACTAGTTCGCCTATAGAGTTAATATTTTCATACAAAATGTACTACGCGGTTTTACGTAATTTGTGATCCGTCAAACCACGGGTTCATACCCCAATAAACTGTCAGTTTAACACAAAATTCTTAAATATGTAAGGTATGGAATTACATAATCTCTAGCTTTATTTTATCCCTAATGCCTTAAATAAATCTGAAACCTTCTCTACCGGTTCCGATTTCCAATTCCAATTTCGGTTGGTCGTTTCTTCAAACGCATTCAAAAATTTCTGTTTACAAAATTTTCTCAAATTTCTGAAACCTGGGTCCTGCACCATCATACATGTATCCCAGCCATCTTGCTACGACGTTCGGTATAATTTGGTCATAATTTTCATAGATTTTGGCTCTATTTCATTGTTTGCATTGAGGATCACTGACGTGGATTAAATAGCTGAAACGTGCATGTCTGGTCCGTGCTGTCAATCTATCTGCTTTTTAATGATGCTAATCAATTTTAAGACTTTTAACATTTATACCACTTGGTGAGTGTCACTGCTGGTGGACCAGAAGTCCCCGAGGACACATGTAGCCAAGTTCGATCAATTTCAGTTGGTCGTTTCTTCAAACGTATTCGAAAATTTCTGTTTACAAAATTTTCTCAAATTTTTGAAACCTGGGTCCTGTACCATCATATCCCAGCCATCTTACTAAAACGTGGGTCCTGTAGCATCATGTCCCACACATTCTGTTACGTCTTTCGGTACGCATTTTCGACATAGTAACTTTCATACTTTTTTGACATATTACATTGTTTAGATTTGAGGATCACTGACGAGGGTTAAGTACCCGAAACGTGCATGTCTGGTCCATGTTGCCAATTTATCTGTTCTTAAATGATGCTATTCAATATGAAGACGTTTACATTAATACGACGTTCGGTATATTTTGGACATGATTTTCATAGATTTCGGCCATATTTCATTGTTTTGATTGAGGATCACTGCCGAGGGTTAAATATCCGAAACATGCATGTCTGGTCCATGCTGTCAATTTATCTGCTTTTAAATTATGCTAATGAATTTGAAGAAGTTTAACCCTTACAGAAATACAAAATTGGCCGCACTATTGCAGCACTAGTGCAGGCTAGCACCACAAGATATGACAGTCTTACTCTTCTCTGGCACTTTACGCCAGTGATGCTAAAAAATACTGCTGGAATCTTGCCAGACACTGACATTTGTGGCACAAGTGTCAAAGTATAGCCAAAATCATACTACTGCTGAAACGTTTGACACATATATCATGTAGAGCCTGAATAATGCAAGAAAAACAGCATCATTTTGTAGATGGAAAAATAGTAGTATACAAATTGTCCCAATACAAATCAGCAAACGAGATGTAAATATTGAAATTGAATTTGAAGAAGTTTAATATTTGTACCCCCAAGTTTAAACAGATAACACACACAAAGCAATAGACAATGGAACAGCGAAGGCGACAACAAACATCAAACACAAAAGACCAAAGAAACCCATGGGCAATCGATGATGACTTCGGACGGCCATCTGCTAACAGATGGTGTGGTTATTCGGATTACGCTCGCACAGAACCCTCCCATTTTTCCGGTCGCCCAACGGTTTCGAACAACCCACAATTGTAGTGTAAAATAATCTCCGCACTGTACGATGATCATACGAACAAGACAGCACAACGCAGAGGCCCACAACACACAGATGAATATGTAACTGAATATAAAAAAGGGGTTAGGGCGTACGAAATCAAGTTCGCCACGTCTACCAAAGTCTGTCAAGGCCCACTTGACACACGTGACCACCGGTAAAAGATGTACAGAACACCTGAATTATTTATGAAAAAAATATCTCAATCTACGTACATAATTTCATTTTGAATGTGAAAAATTCATACTAATTGACTTCACATTATTCAAATTTATGAATAGAAATTACGAAAATGTAAATAGGATCTTTTTTCATTAGCATATTTTCTTTTTCAAAATTGTCATTCATATTTATGTATATTAATAAACATTTTTAAGAATGTCAACGTTTTACGTATGATTTCTAAATGGTTAATCTGCAATGGATTCAACCCTGTTAATTTACTTTTTCAAACTCGTTAATAGACCTCCGAACAAACCTGTTAATAGACTTCCGATTCAAACCTGTTAATAGACTTCCGAAATGGAAGTAACCGGAGGTGACAATTCTACCAAATTAAATTGACGGTCGTTGCATGCAAGCTGGGAATGCTGACTCTTCCTTGGCACCTGGTCTCACTCAAATATTGGGAGATCGCTTCTTTTCATATGATGGAGGTTTTTCTTTGTTTGCTTCGGTTCTTGTTCTATCCTAGCATTGTATGCCTTCGGTTTATGATTTTCTGAATTATTGATTTTTTACTTTGTATTGGGATATGGTCATTATCCATAATATTGATCAGAAATGATGTATGCAAATCTATTGATGGCAGTGTAGCACGTAAAAAATGTGTAAGAAATTGTTGAAGCTTATTAAAGGAAAGAAAGAAGCAGAATGATTTCATATATAGAAATTAGAAAAATACATCTGGCAATGGTCCTCTGTTTTTGGGTTTTTTTTTTTTTCAAGTCGTATGAAGTTTTCAATTATCTGCGTTTACGGGAGAGAACAAAAAGCTTGACAGGACCGACCAGACAAAAAATCAAAAGAAAACCAGAATACCGATGAACTATAATATTACTTGTAAAACTTACTAGTATCCGGCTCATCAAAGTCAATAAGATCTGTTTGTACAGTTCCAATCCATATGATCACAAGCAAAAAGTAAACCTTCATATTCCCGTGAGGGTTTTAATCCTTTCCCCTGGAATATTGACCTGTGACATAGAATATAAACCTGTTTTAAGAAATATTGAAATACTATGTTCTGTACATGACATTTATTTAAAAAGATTTTACTAAAACGAAGGGGTATCTCCCCGATGGCATAGCTCCGTTTCTAGCAGATTCTTTTGCAGAAATTTTTGGTCAGGTAGGCAAGTTCGATCAATTTCGGTTAGTCGTCTGTCTCTTCAACGCATTCAAAATTCTTGTTATTTTTTTTTTTTTTTGAAATTTCTTAAACGTGGGTCCTGTAGCATCATATCCCACCCATCCTGCTACGTTTTTTGCTACATTTTTGGACATAATAATTTTCACACTTTTTGGCCATATGACATAGTTAAGATTGAGGATTACTGACGACGGTTAAGTGCCCGAAACGTGCATGTCGAAACACGAAACGATAATTAAGATTGATCACCGAACAATCGAGGAAACGCCGTAAGTCTTGTACACATTGACAACTCTAGAACAGATGGCCCCTGCTTTGTAGTGTAACATAAGGCACACATCTCTTCATCTATAATAAGAAGGAAGTGTTCAAACTTGCCTCTTGGGGAATCTTATGAATCCACACGCGCCTCGAACAGTAAATCCTCTTAATAGTAGATTCAAACTAAATGTAATTATATGTGTATTAATTTCTTATATACATTACTAGTAAATTCCCCGTGTTAAACGCCCGTTATGCAACTAGAATTCTATTCCAATAACTTGGGTTGCTTTTGTGACGTCACGTTCAAGTCTTGCACGTAGGGAGAATTTACTAACGTAACATTAAATTTGATGCTGTTACAGGCAAAATTTGAAACGTGCATGCAAATGAAAATGAAAGACAGTCATTTCTTAAATGACATGTTCAAATTGTCAAATTGATGTCCTAAACAACAAAAAATACTGCGAATTACTTTATGCAGAATAAACACCCTTTTGTCATTAAAAAAAAGAAAAAAAGCAACGACCGTCGGGGTATTAAAAGTTTCTCACAAATAATTTTGTGAAAGCATAGTAAGAAAATGGCACTTCTTCTCGGCTCTGGTATGCTTATTTGTATAAATATTCTTGAATTTTTACTTGCTTAGTAACACTTTTAAAACATTTTTGTGTAACGTCATTTAGCGTTGTTAACTGGATTTATTCATGATACATTTTATGCAGTTACTGTATTTCAAAACGACAAACAAACACACGAAACGAAGAAGGCCAATGCCCACAAACTGAAAATGGAATCCATTATACACTGCCATCCATAAATGACTATACAAACAAGGAAATCATTCTAAATGCTTTATAAGTGTATCCTAATTTTTCAATCCTGAACTTGAAAGAATCATAATAATTGGCTTCACGTAATTTAAAATTATGAATTGTGGTAACGAAAATGTAAAAAGAAAATTTTCTCATCTGCACAACTTTTTTCCATAAATTGTCATTTTTATATAAAGAAGTTTAAAAATTCAAAAACTTCAAATATTTGGGTCAGGTTTGTTACAAATGATTTCTACAAGGTTCATTATTAGAATCATACCGCAATGGATTTGAAACTGTTCATTTTATAACAGCAGAATGAGTAGAAATGGTGTATACTTATTTATGGATGGCAGTGTATATGGCGTCATCTAAACAAAACCAAATACATTCTTAAATCAACAGATTTTACATGACAATGCTGATGATGAAAAAAGATTCACTAATGAGGCAGTTCAATTGTATTTAGTAAGGTAAAACTAATCTGAAACCCTACCTCTGTAAATGACTCTGAAAATGCTCGAATGAATTGTCTGTTTTTCTCTCAATACAGCGTATGCAGAATTCTTTTGAGTGATAATGATATTCTTGTTAACATTCTTTTATAGGTATATGCGTAAAACCAGTTCACAGTATATAGGGTAAGTGGACTTCAACCAACCATATCTGTTAGGTGTGTCACCTTTGATATTATTATTTGTAATGTCCTTGGCATCTTCAATAAACTTATCTTAATGTCAAAATCTAAATCTAAATCTGAACTGTTTAATAAACTGGAAGAATTAAATTCAAATCTTGAAACTTTACGAAAATATGAAATGAATGTACTTTTATTAAGAACTAATTGCAGATGGATTGAACATGGTGAAAAACCTACTAAGTACTTTTCATCACTAGAAAAAAGAAATTTTACAAACAAAAACATAATTAAGATAAAACGCGAGGATGGAACATGTTTGACAAATCAGAAAGATATATTGAATGAAATAAAATCTTTTTATGAAAACTTGTATAAGAATCAAGATGAGTTTTTAGAGGATGTAAATTTAAATGAAATCTTAGGCAATTCTATGACTGATCAATTAAAAGATGAAGATAAAATAGACCTTGAAAAACCAATTGATATTACAGAATTGGGGAAAGCGGTTAGCTCACTTAAGAACAATAAAAGCCCCGGCCCGGATGGCTTTTCTGCCGAATTCTACAAATTCTTCTGGCCAGACCTAAAACATTTCTTATTCAGATCCATTAAAGAGGGTTGTAAAAAGGGGGAATTATCAATAAGTCAAGAATTAGGTATAATTTCAGTTTTACCAAAAGGTGGAAAACCAAGACAATTTCTAAAAAATTGGCGCCCCATCTCGTTGCTAAATGTTACCTACAAAATTTTCATAAACTGTCTTGCTTCAAGAATTAAAAAATACTTACCTTATCTTATAAATGAAAACCAAACAGGCTTTATGAAAAATAGGTACATAGGGGAAAATACCAGACTACTATATGATGTAATGAATAAATTAGAACAGGATGATGAAGAGGGACTTTTCTTTATGATAGACTTTGAAAAAGCTTTTGATTCGGTTTCTTGGAATTTTATTGATAAAGTACTACACTTTTATAATTTCGGCCAACATTTTAGGAACTATTTCAACAGTCTAAACAAAAATTTCAAATTATGCATCATTCAACACGGATTTGCCTCTTCATCTTTCCAAATTGGTCGTGGCTGCCGTCAAGACGACCCGATATCTCCATATATTTTCCTTCTCTGTGTAGAAATTTTAGGCATGCTAATACGAAACAAAAAAGAAATTAAGGGTATAAAAATAAATAACAAAGAAATAAAAATCAGTCAGTATGCAGATGATATAGGTTTATTTTTAGATGCATCACAGAAATCATTGAAAAACGCATTCTCTCTTTTAGATCAGTTCGCTAAGTATTCAGGCCTTAAGCCAAATATTGATAAATGTAGATGCATATGGTTAGGTTCAAAAAGACATAGTCAACTTAAGCTTTGTAATGATATACCTCTTATCTGGTTTGACAGTCCTTTTACATATCTTGGTTTAGTTTTTAGTGTTAATTTGCCAGAAATGATAAATTTGAATTATGAACAAAAGTTAAAAGATATAAGAACTCTAACCTCAAGCTGGTCTAAACGATTATTGAGTCCCATTGGCAAAATCACTGTACATGTGGTGAAAACAATTATGTTATCCCGTCTTACTCATCTATTCATTTCTATACCAAATCCAGATAAAAAATTTATACATGAACTAGAAAAAATTTTCTTTAACTTTATTTGAAATATTAAAAACGATAAAATATCAAGGAATATACTCTGTAATAAATATGAAGATGGGGGTCTGAAAATGTTAAATGTACCAGCTTTTATCAAATCTTTAAAATTAAGCTGGATGAGAAGACTTATTTTAAATGACTCAATATTATCAGATCTATATCAGAGTAATACGCACTCAGAAATTGAAAGTCTCTACAAAACAGGCCCTGAATATATTAAAAAACTTATAAATCGTACAAAAAATCAATTTTGGAAAGATGTTCTATATAGTTGGTATGAGTTCAGAAGCATTGCTCAGGAAAAACAGATAACATGAATTTTATCTACCAAGAATTATGGCACAATACTCATATTAAAATTGATAATAAAACTATATATTACAAAAACTGGATAAGTTATGGGATAATTTATGATTTACTCAATGAGTACGGATTGTTAATGTCTATGCAGATTTCTGTAGAAAATTTAACTTCCATCCACCAATAACAATATTCTACGGGATTAGAGAGTGCATATTAAACAAATGGCCACATTATAGGTATGAACATTTTTATGTTACACTACCTCATATGCCAGAATATTTACAGATACTTATTAAAAATAAGAAAAATAAAATCTCTATATATGATCTTTTGTAAGCAAAATAAAAGTAAATAATCTTTATTTAACCCAATTGTGCAATGAATGAAACATAAATGAGGAAGAAATAAATAAAAAAAACTATAAAGTTTATGCCTTTTGCAGTTACCATAGATACAAAATTGCGCTGGTTCCAATACAGATTACTACACCGTATTTTGCCTACCAATACATTATTATATAAAATGAAATTATCAGATACAGTAACCTGTACCTTTTGTAATAGAGAAGATGAGAGTCTCCTCCATTTATTCTTTTCATATCACATAATAGATACTTTTTGGAAGCAATTATCTGCATGGCTTAACACTAATTGTCAAATATGTATTAATCGTTATAAGGAAACTATAATAATAGGAAAAAAACTTGCAAAAACATGCAACTCATCAATAAATCTTACTTTACTCCTAGCAAAACAATTCATTTTTTCTCAAAAACTTCAGAAAAGGAGATCTGAAATAGCTAATTTCATTATTAAGCTCAAATATTACTATAAGCTGGAAAAATATATTTACACTAGAAACAATAAAAGTGATCTTCTCAAAGATAGATGGGCAACCATGATGACAGCTCTTGAACTTCCTTAAAACCTTCCCCGATTTTAAACATACATGTCAACATAACCTTCTCTTTATAGTACCTAACTCCATTGTTTCTTTCTAATACATATATTTGATTGATTCTATGTCAAAGTATTGAATGACAAATATGGATAATGACCATATCCCTGTCTACAGTACAAAATCGATAATTCAGAAAATCAGAAACCGAAGGCATACAAAATCAGGATAAAACAGGAACCAAAGCAAACAAAAACAAAAACCTCCACAATATGAAAAGAAGCGAACTCCCTATATGAGAGTGAGACCAGGTGCCCAGGAAATGTAAGCATCTCCTGCTTGCATGCAACACCCGTCGCTTCAATTCGGTAGAACTGTCACATCCGGTTACTTCCATTTTGGAAGATATAGAGTACAATCTTTGTTTGGATGGTTCAAATGGTCTATGACAGAAAATCATCCACCATTCTGGATAGTGGGACATCATAGTGTATGACGAGTTCCCCATAGAACTTCCTCAGTGACGATGTTAGTCGGTCAAAAACATATCCCTGACTGAGAAGCTTATCTGAAAGACGCCTAGCTCTCAGAACAAAATCCGTATATTTGGTACTTGCTCTGGCATAGCGTATCAACTGAGATATGAACACGCCATAAGCAGGCGATGAAGGGATGTTGCTACTCAGAAAAGGAAAGTTCGTAATGCTGAAATTGAAGTCGTCAAGTTTGTCATAGAGTGAGGTGTTCATGTGACCATCAGTGTCGTAGGACAACATCATGTCCAAATAGGATGCTGAATTATTTGTCTCTATAGTTTCTTTGACTTCAAGCTCCGAAGGATAGATACTGCTCAGGTAATCCGCGAATTTTGGATTATTGATGGACAACACATCGTCTATGTATCTGAAAGTGAAGTTGAAGTCAGAAGCTAAGTATCTTTTCCCTTCAGAGACCGAAGATTGAATGAATTCAGCTTCGTACGAGTAAAGGAAAATGCAAATAATTGATTTCTATTATATATTTTGTTGCATATATACTACATTACATATTCATGTACCGATATATCACTGTGTGTGTGAAAGTGTGAGTGAAAGGTGTCTTTGTCTTTGTGTATGTACTATATTGTAAAAAACCTATAAAAATAAAAAAAAATCTAAATAAATTTTAAGTCTGAGCAATATATTTTATAAGGTGAAATAAGGAAATCTGAAAGATGGAAGTTGTAAGGGATGTATGAAAAAGAAAACCACGATACTATTTGTAAAAAATGTCTGAAACAATAAGATGGATTGTCTGATACAATAGGATTTCTGATAGGTAACCTAATATCATGAATGCCAAATAATAAGCATTTAGAAGCATTTAGAAACATTAATAACAATCAGAGCAAAGAAGCAAAATCACATACCAAGAGGTCCAAGGGGCCACAATGCTCATCTGAGAACCTGACACCCTTGCACATTCTACGTTCAAAGCATACTAGCATATTACTAAAGACATTCTTATATTTCTACTTTTATAGCAGCTTTACAATCTTCAACAACATTCTGATACTTTTTTCGTGTACATTAAAGTGGAAGGGGAAAATGCTTCTTCATTTTTCAATTTTTCAAACGCATTCAATATTTTGAAACAAAAACTATTTTTTTCTTTAATTAAAGAAATCGATCAGATTCAGCATAAAAAGATGGGAAAGGGCTCAGATATTTCACATCGACCTCGGTGATCTTCCCAACTATCCTCGATCGACGGCATATTAACCGAAGGCAAAAATGTAAACAAACAAGCATGCAGTTGATTAATTACTACTTTTATATTACTTATAGACCTTTTTTGTTGGTCAAAAAATAAGTCGATACATATGAAGTAGGAATTTGCGTTTGCAATATAAGAATTATCTATTATCTAAAGAATATATAGGAATTGTCTGGTGCATGTAAATTGATTTGGAATTTTCTTCAAAAAGGTAGAGAGTTCGAACCCTTCGACATTATCTAAATATGAAGGTTAAAGCGTGTCATGACAGTTGAATGCATAAGTAATTGTATACTACATACTTCGCTTATCCACGTTGAGTAAATCGAAATTTTAATAGGCAACTCATTCATAAAACTAATTATCGAATAATTCATACACGTCACTTATCAGTCCAATGAAATCTTTTGATTTCACTAGTGGCATATGACTCGCTCTCATTGCAAATATTTCGAAAATCATAGAAAAATGCAGTGTTGAACGCGTGAAGAAAAAGACGCTTAATCATGCTATGATTGTTTAATTTTCATTTTCTTTGGAAAAATTCGAAAAAGGCCATAATTCAGGTCTCCTTAAAGGAGCAAGATCTGGTGCCTGATTTACAAAAATTCTTACAAAAATTTTAGTAACTTCCATCATCAAACAAAAACTTTTTTTTCACTTTAGATTATGTTGTCTCTGACTCCTGACTTCTCCTCTGGTATACTTCTTTGTATCAATATCAAATATTCCTGAAATTTGTTCATAGCTAAATAGCACTTGTAAGACAGTTTTATGTAACGTCATTTAGCGCTTGAGTAATAGTATTGTTGACTCTAGTCATTCATGGTACGTTTTGTGCAGAATAATGACAGCATTTCCTCCGAAGATCCCAAAAGCCCAATTATAAAAGTGTTCATCTCGGTCTCAAAAGCATATCTTATTATTCTTGATGCATCAACACAATGTGTATTGAGAACAGAGTAAATATTGTTATGCAGGACGAAAAGTTCAACATCGTTTTAGATATTCTTCTTTCATATGTAACAATTCCGAGAGGACTTTTAAGCTCATTGCGCCTACCCTCTTACGATGTTTGGTCATGTTTTCCAATTAAATACGCTCCTGAATACACCCTACACTTTTGGAACCACTCATTTTTTGCAAGTGGATATTAAAAGACTATATTGTAGACGGTGCTAGGAAAATTTACTACGGCTTTATTAAATCGGTTTGATTATTATCGGTATTATTGACAAGAATTCAATATCAGAAACACGTGTCTAGTACAATGAAATTGGTACTATAGAATATATATTTCAATATTGACAATCTAAACCTGGTCCATTAAGTTTGTTTCGCTGCTAGTGGACTGAAAGCCCTTGAGGATATTGCTCGCCTTGTTTCAGTGTTTACGCACTGCATTGAAATATATTCTAAATTTGCTGTCATCAAATTGAACCTATAAAATTTGTAAAATTAAGGGGTATCTTCCTCATTGCATAGCTCTGTCTTTTACTGGATTTTCGACATAATTTTTAAGTTTGATTTTAAGCTCCTTGTGCCTACCCTCCAACGATTTTATGCCATATTTTTTCAACTTAAATACGCTTCTAAATACTTTCTACACAATATTTGGAGCCGCTCATTTTTGGCTAGACGACAATGAAAGTTAGTATTGAAAACGGAAATGATTGTAGATGGCGCCATCGAAACAAACCTAAAATATTCTTTAAAAATGAACATAACAATATCTAAGGCTTCACTTCTGAGGCAGTATATATGTATTTAGTTAGGAAAAACTATATATCTGAAATCCTCTTTCTATAAATGTTGCTGGAATGGATTTTCTGTTCCTTTTAATACCGATCATGCACAATACTTTTTACTGATGCTTATATAAAATGTAAAAATATTTTATAGGTAAATGCGTAAAACCAGTTTACAGTATATAGGGTACATTGATTTCAACCAACATAAAGGTTAATGCAAAGTGTGTCACCTTTGATATTATCATTTGTCATTGGGTACCTGGTGACCTCCAGATCATTTATTTTCCATTGTTATTATTAAGAAACGACGATTCTGATTGGCCGAGAAATTTTGTTGATACCTGTATCAGCACAAAACGGAAGTACGCGCTTAGCAACGTCATAAGCAACGTCGTTAGCAACACTATTTCAAAGTGGCAAATAAACATTGAAAAGCGACGAAATGAAATGATAAGTATTCAATGTAATATTTTTTTGGTTGATCGAGGTATCAACACCAAAAATTGAGGAAAAACTTATACATCTTGCGCTACGCGCACGATGCAGTTTTCCCTATATTTTTGCTGTTGATACCTCGATCAACCAAAAAATTATTACAACGATTCCTTAAATGAAATATACCCTTGGCTTCTTCAATACATTCATGATCATGTCAAACTCTATCAAGCCTGAATTATATAAATGTATTTCAACATGGTGAAATAAACAAGTCTTTTAAAAATGTAATATTGTTTAGGGAATGAAAAACAGATGAAAATCTTGTTTAGAGACAGAAAATTAATAAATACTGTAACTTGTCATTTAGATATGATGTATTCAATAGGATATGTATAGAAATATAAATCATCAGTCAGATGTTTAAAAGAAATTATCGAAAGGAGATAAATTAATGTATATTTTATGTAACATCGTTGAGTTGTTATTTTTGAATAATAAAGTCCGTTTATCTGAAACCCTATAATAAATTTTTCCGTAAGAATTTGATATTATTTTCTTCATATGTCAAGTTAAACACCGATAAGTTACTGTTGAAGTTTTTGAGTTGTAGTGATTTTGTTACCCTTATTATTACGTCACCTAATGCTGACGTTCTTGCGGAAAACGCACAAATGTAGCCATTTCGATTATGACGTCATAATTGATCTAGAGCTTCCCGATGGGGTTCTTTCTTATACTGTTCTGGACCCCCTTAAAGCCTCCTGCTTTTCAGAGGCAAATTGAGCATGCAAACTATCGTTGATATATGCAACGAAAACGATTAATAGGCCATAGTAGTAAAATAGTTTGTTATTTACAACCCGATAATTTTCTGAAAGGTACCCTGTATTCTGTCAGAGAATAAAATAGCAATGTGTTCCGTTCTATTTCCATTAAAGTTTTTAATATGGATTCTCTGTAAAAACCTAAAACAGCTGGCCACGGCATGTCATGGATTTTGATGAAACTCTGTAATTATCATACTTAATATAAAAAAAAATGAAAACAAACCATATTCTTATATATGAACAACGGTTGCCATGGTAACGGGGTCAATCTATTTAACACCCCCATAAATATGAGAGATAAGATATATTGTGGCATTCTGTTGCCATGGAAACCATGGTCAAAATTTACTTTATGAACACAAAAACTTTTCTATGTAAGTTCAACTCTAACAAGAATAACTTTTTCGGGGGAGGGGGTTATCAGGTAGTTGTTGATATTCAGTCAAATTATGTGAAAATTCAGCAAAAATAAGGTCTAATTTTAGGGTCATTTTTGGCCTGTTTTTGATTATTTTGAAGGTTGAAAACCATTATTTGGTGAATGTTATGGGTATTTAACATCACCTTGCCAAAATAAATGTCTATAGCTGGAAAAAATCAAGAAATAAAATTTACGGTGAAACTCACCATTTTGTCATGAATGCCAATCAAAATCCGTTGCTATAGCAACTTGGAATCCAAATTACCATATACCGCATATTTAAAAACGTTGTTTTTCCTTATGTTTGAGTCCTGTGATTATGAAATAGCATACCTGTATACAAATTATATTCATCATTATCAATTGACCTTCAAATCATTTCAAGGTCATCTGTCCAAATCTCAAGGTTATTTCTAACTTTAGACTAAAATTAAGACAAAAATCAGGATTTCCAATTAATTTAAATTGATTTCTCTAACTTATTTCATTAGATATTTTGATTTTAAATATTTACAGTTGAACAACCGATCAAAAGAAGTAAAATTCATCACAATTTTGTTTAATTGTATTTCACTTCTATGTATGACATACATTTTAAAGAGCATAAAATTGAGATTTTCTAAAATTTTCTCGTAGAATATGTGACATTTATTGGGGTCTTCATTGGACTTTTATAAATGTGATACTCATCCCAACAAATAATACATTCATCATACTTTTACCGATAATTGATTGTTTTACCAAGGTTCCATACTGTTTACTGTTAATCATGTCTCTTTTTAGTGAAAAACCACAAAATTTGGCCTGAAAATAGGAAACATTTTTCAATGACATTGAAAATTGAGCAAATGACCTTGACATTTTCTCAAGGTCATGATAGCATCAAATGGTCTTTAATACATCTACATACCAAGTTTTGTAACGATAGCAGGTATACATCTGTAGAAATTAGCTTTTTACTTATGACAGGTATTTACACCTTCGTACCAAATGTTGCCATGGTAACCTATTTCAAAGGCATGTAAACAGAAAAATCTCACTTCTAGATAAATTTCCTTCGATTCCCATGAAGTCCTAGAAAAATACTCTTCAGGAAATAGTCAACTGTATTTCAAATCTTGTGCAGTTGCATTATCACTCTTGTCAAAAGTAAGTAAAATATAGGTAAAATAAGGCCTAGATTGGCCGAAAATGGCTCATTTTGAATAAGCAATTTTCTTGAAATTGAAGCAAATTTACATGACACACAGAAAGTAGGAGCATCGAAAAATCAAATTGTTTCAACTTAAGAGGATTTAAATAATCTTTTCGGAAATTTACATATACATTCAACATTTGTTTCCATGGTAACGGGATGCATAAAAATGCCTTGTTTAAAAGTGTTTTTATACAAAACCTTGGTTACCATGGCAACGGAACGTCGGAGAAAAAAATGGAAGTCAATTCGTTCTGAGGACATCATATTTACCTTATACACAAAAAATATCCAAAATCTGAGATATGCCGTGGCCAAACATGTCTGATTTTTTAGGTTTTTACATAGAATCCATATTAAGGTATTAGGGGTATAATAAAAGTACATTAGAAAAGTTAGAAATCATATGTACTCCCATATCTTCATACTTTTAGATATTTGAAATTTTTTAATATTTCATTCAACTCGGCATGAAAATGAATGGTCTCGAACATTGCCGAAGTCGTGCGTCTTTGACCAACTTCGTGGAATTTAATTTTTCTCTTATGAAAGCAACCGGAAAGTAGAGTATTATACCCCTTATGCCTAAGAGATTAAATTATTGCAAATAGAATTAAGAAAATATTTTCTAATTAAGTGAGGATAATATTTCTTTACTTTGTCCATCAAGTTCCTAAATATACATTTATTTGAAGAGCATTTAGAATTATTGGTCTACAAGAATCGCTATAGGGGTTGAAATGGCATTTTGAGCATTTCGGGATAGAAGAATTTATTATTCTGTTTATATTTCACATAAAAAGATGTCTGTCTTTCGCGGACTTGCAACACAATATTTTCTATATTTTGACCGAATACTCATTATAATCAAAACACTTCTCACCCGCCACTGAAATAAGTTTCTCCCCCCTTTGTTTTTTATTGACCTTCACATTAAGTTTACCTTCATTTTTGACTTTAATTTTACTTATTGTGGCTGGGCACAGTAAACGTCCGATAATATCATAAAACAGAGTTCATATTGTAAGAAAGGTGGAAAAGAAGCGCAGAATGTACAAAAATGAAATATCTGCTACAATGGTATCCATGGCAACAAAGTATCCTACTTCACAGTCTTTAAAGGGACACAGAAAGATTGATCTCGTTGCCATGGTAAACGGAACTCGCATATACTGAAAACCTTATTTTTGCAATCAGGACATAATATATACCCTTATATGCAGAAAACCATGAAAATCCATAATGTCGAAGGGTTCCAACTCTATACCTTCATGAAGAAAATTCGAAACCAATTTCCATGCAACAGACACGTGTTTCGAATATTAAATTCTCATCAGTGATGCTTCTAGCGGAGCTACCAAATATCATTTCAGTAGCGCCCTCTTTAATTTTTTGAATTTAGATTTGTACATTAACATTACAGAGAGTGCGCGGCCCTAAATTTCCTGTAGGGTCGATTCAGTGGCATATCCAAATAAAATCTATGTTCAAAATAGCATTGGTCGGATGATGCCAAGATGTTAAACTCCTTTAATTTCGATGATATCTATCGTTGAAATGGCTAGTTTCCGAAATAGCAAATAGCAAATATCCTGCCACGTCTTTTGGTATCCTTTTTCGACATAGTAACTTTCATACTTTTTGGCATATTACATTGTTTAGATTTGAGGATCACTGACGAGGGTTAAGTACCCGAAACGCGCATGTCTGGTCCACGTTGCCAATTTATCTGTTCTTAAATGATGCTATTCAATTTGAAGACGTTTATATTTATACCACTTGGTGAGTGTCACTGCTGGTGGACCAGGAGTCCCCGAGGGCACATGTAGCCAAGTTCGATCAATTTCGGTTGATCGTTTCTTCAACGCATTCTAAAATTTCTGTTATCAAAATTTCTTGAAATTTCTAAACCATGGGTCCTGTAGCATCATATCCCACCAATCCTGCCACGTCTTTTGGTATCCTTTTTCGACATAGTAACTTTCATACTTTTTTGCATATTACATTGTTTAGATTTGAGGATCACTGACGAGAATTAAGTACCCGAAACGTGCATGTCTGGTCCACGTTGCCAATTTATCTGTTCTTAAATGATGCTATTCAATTTGAAGACGTTTATATGTATAAATGATGTCACATTGATAAAAGGCCAAAACAAAGCTTTTTTTTCGGGTGACAGAGCTAGAAAGAAGTAATTAATACACTTGACAAACATCAGGTCACGGGGAACGATTTTAACTGCTCCAAATTGAACGTGAAATAACATGACATGCCGTAGGACTATGAGAAATGTTTATGTGAAGGATTATTATCATTTCTTCTTAAATAAAAAAATCATTATAGTAAACGCAAGCAGTCACATCAAATTCTGCAATAAAAAGCAAATTTTGAGCATTTTTGTTATCTTTTCTCCGCAACGGCAAGATGACGTCATTTGATGAAGTCATATAACATTTCCCATGGTGCTTGGTTGAATATTTCTTTCGAAATTTCAAAAGCGAGAAATGGATTTGTATAGGAGATACATGTATCAATTTTCTCATGACATTTAATTGCATGACAATTTGTAGGACTGATTTGGGGCCATGAGGCCCTTTCCCCTTCTACATTTGGATCTTATTCATTTCTGGAAATACCTTAATTTGAAGACGTTTAACATTAATAGTATATCGTATGATAAAAGAATCTCAAATGATACCTCCATTCCATACGTTTTGTAACATATTGCAAATGCTGGCAACTCAATTTATGAATACCCTTTGAAATGGAAAATCAATATCAATTAATTTTAAAACATTGATGTAATGTCATGTCTTTGTTCTGACAGTCCGAAATTTACGTTTGACTTATTAGAAGAAATATGCGCGACCTAGATTTAATATTGTACAAACATAGGTAAATGTACTTTGACATCTGCGGATTACCCTTTACAAACCTAAATTTAGAAATCACGTGACAAGAATTCCATGTTTTGAGTACTTTTTAAAAAAATATACGACGGTCAGAGTTTTGCTCAGGTAGGAAAATGAAAAGCACAGATGGTATTGTAGAATGCATTGTAGATACGCTGTTAAAACACGTTGTGATAATCACTTCCACATGTCACATGAATCATGTAACATATCCAACGCAAGTATAGTATACAAGAAATAAGGACCAAAAAGGAAGCCCCAAACCAATCCAAATTTCTATCTTAGTGTTACCAGCAGTTTTGCTGCCTGACCTCGGATGGTGTTTTTCTTGCCGAACGGTCGACAAATACGACCTATGATGACTCTTTCTGGCTGACGCATTTTGGACATATCTACAACCGCTGTACAGAATTGTATTAAACCTTACAGGAAGTAAGTAGTCAATGTCCTCTACAAGGTTTTGTGTTTCAGTGCCAATCGGTCAACAAACATGGCCAGAGAGGTTTATGATTGCCTGGCGCATTTTCGACATCTCCTCTGCAATCACTGCACATCATTTCACAAAACTTACAGGAAGCAAGTACTCAAGGTCCTTCAAAAAGTTTGCTTTCCCGGGTGATTGGTTTACAAATATGGACGACAAAGGCTCTTATTGACTGACGCATTTTCAGCATGTAGATCTTCTCTTCAATCGCTGCACAGATTTTGATGAAACTTGACACATAGCAAGTATTCAAGGACCTCTACAAAAATCTTATTTTCTCTTTCGATTGGCCAACAATATGGCTGCCGTCAGACTCTGGTTGACTAAAGCACTCAGAAAGGGAAAGTTTGTTATGCTGAAATTGAAGTCGTCACGTTTGTCATAGATGACAAATATGGATAATGACCATATCCCTTTATACAGCACAAAATCGATAGAGTTAGATGTTCATGTGACCATCTGTGTCGTAGGAAAGCATAATGTCCAAATAGGTTGCTGATTTTTTTTTCTCTGTTGTTTGTTCGACTTCAAGCTCGAAGGATAGATTCTTCTGAAGTTATCCGCGAGTTTTGGATTATCGATGGACAACACATCGTCTGTATATCTGTAAGTGAAGTTGAAGTCAGAAGCTTAGTATCTTTTCCCTTCAGAGACAAAAGATTGAATGAATTCAGCTTCGTACGAGTCAAGGAAAATGTCGGCAAGGAGTGGGCGCAATTGGATTCCATTCTGACAATTTGTCTTTCCTCCGAACACCACAGAAATGTTGTCGATCAGGAAGTTAAACATTTGAATAATGTCTGTTTCAGTGTACTTATTTTTTTATCACACCTCGTACTAATTTTAGCCTATTTCAGCAGTATTACGGTCACATGGACACATGGTGTCCTACCTTGACGTCGAGATGGGTCACTAAATTCTCAAACGCCATATATTACACAGAAAACGTTACGAAATGGTTCTCGGCATGATAAATTCGTTATAGGTTTTATTCCTGTCATATTTCTTACTCAAAGAAGGTGTGTAAATTTGTATGGGGTTCGGCCCACACATTTACATATCTACTTTGAATAGGAAGTATTACAGGAACAAACCCTATAACTAACCTTTTACAAAGAGGGTTTTGTCATAGTTCACAACAATTAACATGCTTAATTTATATTTGCGATTGCCGTTCCTGCTATACTAGTAATTGTTTGCGAGTTTTTCTTTCAATTAAGAATGTAGTATTTTTGTGTAAAGTGTCGAAAAATCAAAGACTTTGATCGATTGGACTCTATTGAAATGAGTAGATTTTAGAAGTTCCTTTCAATTCTTCAAATTCCAAAGCTGGTTGACCAGAAGTCCCCGAGGACACATGTACCCAAGTTTGATCAACTTATCGGCCTATCGTTTCTTCAACGCATTCGAAAATTTCTGCTCTCAAAATTTCTTGAAATTTCTAAAACGTGGGTCCGGTAGCATCATATCCCACCCATCCTGCTACGTCTTAAGGTACTTGTTGGACATAATTACTCTCATACCCTTTGGCCATATTATATTATTTAGATTGAGGATCACTGACGAGGGTTAGGTACCCCAAACGTGCATGTCTTGTCCATGCTGCAAATTTATCTGTTCTTAAATGATGCTATTCAATTTGAAGACGTTTAAAATTTGTACTACTTGGTAAGTGTCACTGCTGGTGGACCAAGAGTCCCCGAGGGCACATGTAGCCAAGTTGCTACATCCTGCTACGTCCGCAACTCAGGTGAGCGATATGGTTCCCTTGGACCTCTTGTTATGCAAACAATAAAGGTTACATAGTAATTTGTAATGCAAATCGTCTTTCAGTTTCTTAATATTTATTCCTTCATTTGTAGATAATATTCCTATTAAAATGACAAAATAGCTGTAAAGAGTTTAAGGTATGACGCACTCTGACCCAAGATGCGATCTTGTTTGAATGGGGGTTGAGGTTGCATAAAGTAGTGTACAATATATATCGTCTTTCAAGTTTCTTAATATTCATTCTTTTATTTGTAGATAAAATTTAGATGACAAACAGCTGTCTGAATTTTAAAGTATGACGCAGCCTGACCCAAGATATGACTTGGTTTGAATGAGGGTTGAGGTTACAAAAAGTAATGTGCAAAATATATCGTCTTTCGGTGTCTTTATATTCTTTGCTTTTATTTGTAGATAAAATTTGCGATTTCAATGATAAATAGCTGTCCATGTTTTAAGGTATGATGCAGCCTGACCCAAGATGTGATCTGGTTTGAATGAGGGTTGAGGTTACATAAAGTAATGTGCAATATATATCGTCTTTCAGTGTCTTTATATTCTTTGTTTTCATTTGTAGATAAAATTCGCGATTTCAAATAGCTGTCTAGGTTTTAAAAGGTATGACGCACCCTGACCCAAAACGTGATCTGGTGTGAATGAGAGATGAGGTTAAATAAAGCATTGCACCATGCATATCGTCTTTCAGTTTTTTTTTTATATTCATTCTTTCATTGTAGATTTGTGAAAAATAGCTGTCGGAATTTTAAAGCGTGTTGCTACCTTACCCAAACTGTGATCTTTTTTGAATGTTCAGTTCATAACTACGCTTTGTCTCTATCAATTTAGAATGCTTTCGCTTGTTTTCTATTGTTTATAATAAGATTTTTGTATTGACAACTATATACGATTTCAAAATAAAGAAAAGAAAAATAATTCAATAGATGAATATCCTGAATAGTGATGGTTAAGATGTCAAACGTCTTCAATTGAATAGCATCATTTGAGAACTGATTAATTTGCAGCATGGACCAGACATGCATGTTTCGGGTATGTAACCCTCGTCAGTGATCCTCAATTTAAACAAAGCAATGTGGCCAAAGAGTATGGAAGTAGTTATGCCTAAAATGTACCAAAAAACGTAGTAAGATTGGTGAGATATGATGCTATAGGACCGCGGTTTTAGAAATTTCAAGAAATTTTGATAGCAAACATTTTCGAATGCGTTGAAGAAACGAAGAACCAAAGTTGATCAAAATTGGCTACATGTTCCCTCGGGGAATACTCGTCCACCAGCAGTGACACTCACCCAGTGGTGCAAATGTTAAACGTCTTCAAATCGAATAGCATCATTTAAGAATAGATAAATTTGCAGTACGTATCAGACATGCACATTTCGGGTATTTAACCCTCGTCAGTTATCTTCAATCTAAACAATGTAGAAACATACAGGGAAGCAATGCAAAGTAATAATGATAAAAAAAGAAACTGTATATATAGATTAAGAGATTGCTTGCATTAACATCATCACATTTGTTAAATTTTCATAGTATCTTATCAATAATGAGCAAACTCTATTGTAAGTGATGCTGAGATTATCGTCGGGATCTTTTTAAACTCATTTGTGTTACACTTATGCCCTTACCGTGTCGAGCTCGCAAAAAATATCCCGCTAGGGATTTGACAGTAAGTGTTTAGAATATCTTTCCCTGACATGGTCGCCATATTCCTTTCTATATAGACATAACCTCAGACAGTGCATGTATTTTATATATTGTTTTCATTTTCCGTGCATGAACATCGATGACGGATGTGGCTAGCCAACAGGGGATGCTTACTCCTCTCGGAAACCTGGGAACCTCTGGCTTAATAGGGTCCGTCGATGCTTAATTTGGTGCTCTAATGTGATTGTGAGTGCTGTTGAGATTATCGTCAGTATGTTCTAAAATCATTATTGGTAATTTAACTTATGTTCTTTAACTCAAAATAGGTAATTTTATAGTGTAAGCAAATACATAGTTGTTATATTTATTTCGACTAAAATATGAATGTGTATGTGCTATAGTTTTAAATTTCAATTGCAACATTTGAGAAGAGGATCATTTACGGCTTGGACAAAACAAGCACGTTTTGGGTACATAACCCTCTTCCATGATCCTTAGTCTCAACAATGTAATTTTGTCAAAAAAGTGTGATAGTTATTTTGTCCAAAAAAGTACAAAAAGGCGTAACGGGATCGGTTGGATATGATGCTACGGGCCACGTTTTAGAAATTTCAAGACATTTTCAAATGCGATGAAGAAACAATCAACCGAAGTTGATCGAACTAACCTACACGTGCCTTCGAGGACTCCTGGTCCACAAACAGTGACACTCTCCAAGTGGTACAAACGTATTCAAATTCAATAGCACCATCTAAGAACAGATACAACATGTAAAATAACAGTATGGATCAGACGTCAGGCGAAAAACAAACAAAATAAGATATAAAAAATCACAAGCATCGGAATACAATCACACTGACACAGTAGAAACACGTAAGACCAAATGATAAATTGAGCCTCTTTGATTAATGAGTTAAAGAAGATCCTGACGATAATTTCAACAGCACTCACTATAGAGCACCACATTTAGCATCGACGGACCTCTATCAAGCTAGAGGTGGGACCAGGTGCCCGGGAGGAGTAAGCATCCCCTGTTGGCTAGCCGCACCCGCCGTCGATGATCATGCACGAGAATGAAAACATATGAAAAGCATGAACTGCACTGTCTGAGGCCATTTCTATATATTTACATTACTAGTAGATTCCCTATGTTAAACGCCCATTAGGCAACTAGAATTATATTCCAATAACTTGGGTTGCTCACGTGCAAGTTTTGCATGTAGGGAGAATTTACCAACGTTCAAATACATTTGACACTAAAACAGGCAAAATATGCGAAGTGTATGCAAATAAAAATGACCGATATTTAGAATAAATGTAAATATAAGTAATGACTGTCTTACTTTTGGTGTTCATGGGTGTATAATTCTGGTTGGAACGTGCAAATTTTCCGAGAATCGCTTCGCGATTCACGGAATTTGCACGTGTCCAACCAGAATTATACACCCTTGAACACCAAAAGTAAGACAGTCATTTCTTAAGTAGAAAGTGCTATGGCGACCATGTCAGGGAAATATATTCAAAACACTTACTGTCAAACCCCTCGCGGGGAACTTTTTTACAAGCTCCACACGGCAAAGGGCATAAGTGTGACACAAATGAGTTAAAGAAGATCCTGTCGATAATCTCAACAGCACTCACTATAGAGCACCACATTGATTAAATAACGACAATACTGTAACTACACGTAAGAGTATAACATCAGCAAAAAACCGGAAATTATAGAATCATAAAAGAAAAGATATAAATTTTAAATAAGATTATGTAAAAAGCTTTAAACAGGATCAATCACACCAAACCTATCAAATGACACCTATCAAATGACAATCCAAACATTATTGAACTGATCAACAACGTACTAAGAAGTTAGCGAATTACAGTTGACCCCTTTATATTAAACGCCTTGGCTTTTTTATAAGTTTGTTTACGGATCTGTCGATATGAGTTTTTGGAAAATGGAAAAAGATCAGTTCTATTATCGCCGAAATGAATATTGAGTGTCTATTGGAAAAAAGATCAAGTATAAGTAGTGAGTTCCAGGACTCATCACAGCCTCTTTATTTCCCTTTTTGATCAAACAAGATGAGACTCAATAAGGATCAATTGTTAAACGTCTTTAAATTCAATAGCATCATTTAAAACGTCATCTTCAAGGTTATGGTCACACAATTAGGGTTAAATCAGAGGAAAAAACAAACCGTCCTTTCATTAAAGTAAGATTTGCAAACAAACGTATTGATAAATTGAATCTTGGTCAAATTTTGAATCACAAACTGTCACAGAAAAAATCCCACCATATTTCAAAGGAAAGAAAACTCCTTGTATTTCCTATAGCTACACACCAACAGTTGCATCTAAAAGTTACAATTACAAACGATTCTTGCAGTGTATTGATTTAAGTAATCCCTCACTACATCCACTTCCATGCGAATGTTCTTCATCGGATTTCAACTACTCTCCTTGTGGACACGTTATTACTGGTGACCTTAGTATAGTCAAGAACGACAAGTTGAGAGAATTGTTACAATCCCGATTACGTTAACTGTCCCCCTCCTTTAACGTTTTTTCTCCCTTCATCTCTCCAAATTTCGTTTCTATTTTTCCGTCTTCATTTTCCCTCACAAAATTTCTCTTCTAATTTTCCTCCTTTATTTCGCCTCAAAATGTCGTCTTCAGTGTTGGAAAAGAAAAATGAACACGAATTTTTGAGAAACAGAAGCAAAACGTAAAAGGAAAGAGAAACGCAAACCGTAAACAGAAGAGAAACGAAAGCGAAATATTCCGCTTTCATTCCGCTTTCAGTCCTCTTGTCAATCAAAGCGAGGCTTCCTCATTTGCATATTAGGGGATTTCCCTAAAAAGAGGGTACAAACGTAATTTGATGTAATTTCTTTGTGTTGCATTAAAACACACGACTAACTTAGTTTTATTTAGATACATTGTAAACGAACTTTCTCTGCATATTTAACATTTATTAGTAAATCGATAAGTAGCGTTATGTATGTATAAATTTACAAATCGTGGTTTGTTTTCTTCGTATTTGTACATCTATAGCACAAATCCATTTTTAAAGCTGAACTAAGTCTCTAAAAACCCCCATGACGTAGTAAATTTTTTTAGGGAACGGAAATTGTTAGAAGTGAAACTAACAATCTCCGTCCCCTAGCTAAAAATACACTTGGTCATGTGTTGATTTGAACTTTCCCCCTGATGACGTTTTGCATACTAATGTATCGTGACCCAAAATCCACTACCTCGAGTACTCGAGCGGTATATAAAGAAGCCTGGACTTGTGGACATTGTCATTTGTATGAGATGTCGTCTACCTGTAAAGATGAGTTAAGAAATTAGTAAATTGCATAGAAAATCATACATTAAAATATATAATTTTCAAATAAGAATAAAGTCATTTTCTCATATATAGTTATAATGAATGAGATCTGCCCCGGGTACGTGATAGAGGGAGAGGAACTCGGGGGACGGGAGTGGGGGGGGGGGGGTTCCGGTACATGTTTCACATATACAGCACCTCCAAAAGAAATTATGGCGTATGCATTATGATATATACAAGTACTATGTTTAAAAATCAAATATATGAAATATTATTTGCTTGTAATTTACATAATAGATCCGGACGAAAAAAGAAGCGTTGTGAGGTTTCGAGTTCGCGGGTGGGGGGGGGGGGGGCGCGTTACAGGGAGGAAGTAATGCATACTCCAAGTGTAATTCAAAATTACACTCTTTTACATAGTGAAATGCTTCTTAGCTATGTCTGCCTATAAAATAGTCATTTTCAGTATAGCTGTATCTTACAAAATTACATAAATACACTTAGTGACCCACATTATATATTTACTTTGTACCTGTTTACTAAACGTCTAAAATACAAAAATTTCCTAATTTCAAAATTTATTTTTAACAAGTCCATTGTCTCAATCTTCTAAAATTATATCAGAATAAAAAACTGCACATTGCATGGTTTTACTTACATGTTGATAAAGCAAGTACAATCCTATATTACAAATGATCGGTACACATGTTACCATTTTACACGCATGTGAAAAAACCGCGTGTTCGATTAGAGCTTTAGTAATACAATAAGCAAGATCACAATTTCGTTGTTTGGAACAAAATAAGGAGTGATACATCTAAATCAAAATGGCTAATATTTTGATGAATTAAAGCGATCTATACATTTTCCAGGGGGGGGGGGTCTGTTTCCAAGTCGTCACTGTCAGTGTAGGGGTGGGTTGTCCCCATATGGGCATATATGTGGTTATTAGTAAAATTCAACTTGAAAACGGAAAAAACCCAGCAATTTTAGACAAATCACAAGAATGAGGGGGGGGGCATAGTTTGTGGGATTTGAAAGTATTTTCTGAAAGTATAAAGGCCCTACTCTAAAATGAATTTGATTCACATGTACACTTTACCAACTCAGGTATTTCTTGGAAATTTTGGGTTAAAAATAACAAATTTTATAAAAATGCTGAATTATTCTATTCAATTTTTTGGAGTCTTTACATACTTTGGACAATTACTCATATCAAAAGTAGTGAATGAATGTTTTCAGTCATCACATTTCAATTTTGCAAATTGAATCAAATTAAGCAATTCCAACTCAGAGGTATCTTGAAGAAATCGGATCTATATGGGGATACTATATTTCCAAAAAAAAAGTTTCCAAAGATAAGTGCAAATATCAAACTTTAACTTTCAAATTACGTTAGTCTACCATATTTTACACATATCTAAAGCTTCAGAATCTGATGTGAATTTGTCCAAAAGACGGTGAAATTATTGAGTTATTCCTTTTTCAGCGATTTTTGATAAAACTTAATATAGTTTTTACCTCCATTTTTTTCTCGTAACAACGAGATTTTTGTTTTCGTAACTTCGAAATTTGTTTCTCGTAACTACGAATTTTTTTTCTCGTAACTACCACAATTTTTCTCGCAACTACGAGATATGACATGGTACAAATTGGCTTCTGTAGGAAATACACGCTCATGGACTAGAATATTTTATACATATTGGGGTTTATTTTATTTTTACTTAGAACCAACAACCTTTTTTATCGCAAAGCGATACAAATCCCCTACCGGTATAAATCTGAGACCTATACTGAACCCAATGCATGTGCAGACAAGTACCAGTTCGGTATCTGTAATAGTATCAATAAAGAAAAGACAAGAAATCTGAAACTGTAATGAAAATAACAAAGTCAAAGGGTAATAACTCTATTAAAACTAGGTCAGCTTCAGCAAATATTGAACATGATCTATCACAAACCAAAACACAGTTCAACATTTGCGATACATGTAACATTAAAAAAAGTCTGAATTCTTAAATCTAGGAAAAACTTGAATTTTACTAAGTCCAAGAACAAGAACTCTTGTAGAAATAGGTCAATTTGAAACTAATTTGAATTTCCTCTGAATTACACCGACATATATATTCACATACTAGTACCAAAAAGTAGTACAATAAATTCAATAATGAAGAAAAAAGTCCAGAAAAGTTAAAATATTATGAATGTAATATGTACTCTTCGACGTGCAAAAAGGAATCAAGACTAAAACTCTATCTTTATAAATCTAAGATATACTCACATATCAAAACTTATTTCAATATATACAATAAAAGTTTCATAAAATTCGAAAAACTAAGGCACGGTCCATTTGATATTGGGGGAGGGGGGGAGGCTTTGGGTTTTTTCGAAAAAAATAATTTTGCTCTGAATTTTGATGGAAAAATTTATTTGCTTATGGTGTGTCAGAAAAAAAAATAATCTTGTTTTCACAAGTTGTCTAAATTTGAAGAATTACCTTAAAATTTCGCTAAGAATTCCTGAAAATTTTCCGGCTCGCTTCGTTCGTCACAGTTTTCAATTTATATAAAAAAAAATTTGGCTCGCTTCGCTCGCTGTAGTTTTCTATCAAAACATTAATTTTTAATGACAAAGATTATATTTGAAAATATCAAAAGAATGCATGTTAATGGGGAAAAGGGCTTCCTTAGAGGCTTATAAATATACCAAGAATATAATGCATTACTATTACATGCAATAGATGCATGTATCACCATAGAGTCTAATTTCATATACAAGCTTCGAAGGAGAACTTCAGTTTTTCCCCTAATTTACAATTCTAAATTTTCGAAAATTTGTCTAGAAAATCCTCCCCTCAGACCCTCTTACAAGATATAAATTTTGTTTACTGAGGATTATATTGTAAATACTTCTATCTCTCTGTTTATAAGTGAATTAAATTTTTCATAAAAATAAAGTAATATTTTATTAGAGTTTTGAATAAAAGTCAAGAATTTCTATTAAAACACAAACATTCATTATATATTGCACATCACTTATTATAAAAAAAATTCCTTGCTCCAACTTTGCAAGAAAAAAATAATTTTGCTCCGGTATAGGGCGAAAAAAATAATCATGCTCCGACAAAAAGATCCAAAGCCCCCCCCCCCCCCCCCCCCATAATATTAAATGGACCATGCCTACAGACAGACATACCTCGCTGAGAACGAGACGTTCAGTAGTTTTGGGGAACTCATGCATTCGAAAATCATTGATAAAAGGGAAAAAAGGAATAGCTATTCAAAAATGAAACCATGTGAATGCATTTATAAAAGCTTTAATGAGTTTCAGATGAAATTAATTTTAAATTCCAATTCCTATACTTTTAATGTGGATTTAAAAAAAAATCACAGAAATTCAAAGTAATTTTACTTTTTCTTCCAACATTTCTGCTCAAGAGTAGTGCATATGATGATCGTTCATGGATGATTTAGACCAAACAAAACCCCTCCAACTCGCCACTTTTAATTGGCCGGATTGCAAAGCAATTCCGGTCTATAGACTGACGATGTCTGTCTGTCTGTCTGTCTGTCTGACTGTCTTTTTGTCTGTCTGTCTGTCTGTCTGTCTGTCTGTCTGTCTGTCTGTCTGTCTGTCTGTCTGTCTGTCTGTCTGTCTGTCTGTCTGTCTGTCTGTCTGTCTGTCTGTCTGTTCGTCTGTCGTCAACATTTTGGTTAAAGTTTCTGGTTGCAGCAAAATCTGAAGATCATTACGCAGTAGAAACTTTATATCATACATGAAGGTTGCCCGTTACAAGACCTTTCAAGTTATGCCTTAACATTTGACCTAGTGACCTTGACCTGGAGCTTTGACCTAGTCATGGTTATGGTATCGAGAAAGTGTGTAGACTGTAAGGCCACTATGTTCCCTATTCCCTCAACATAAATTTTGGACCCGGCCCTGAAAAGAAAGGGCTATACAGAATTTGATTGGGGGGGGGGGTAGTTATTGAGATGGGGATATCGGGAGGAAACGGATCCAAGACATGGCCAAGGTAGAGTTGTTCGACGAAAAATAGTTTCAACACAAAGGAAACCTATAAACTATTGATAAATAGGATTGTCAAAAATTCTATAAATTGTTTCTTTCCCATTTCCGATGCGAATTCCATCTGTTGCATCCCAAGGTCTCCACGTTCACGCCCCCCCCCCCCCCCTTTAACACATCAATGGAAATAATCATACAAACGATCATAAATATAAATTCCAATGGATAATGAAGCTTATTCAAATATTCGGTAACTTGTAAACATGTATATTTTAATTGATATGAATTTATAAAAGCCCATTTTCATTATGCGATTAATCTAATCGAACACGCGATTTTCACATGTGTCTACACAATGAGGTCATGTTTGTTGTAGAAAATTGTATACCGACCATAGGCCTGTATTGGATTGTATTTTCTAAAATACCATGTAAATAAAACACTATAATTATCATGCAGTTTTGTATTCTCGAAATTTAGCTGATTAATTACATTTTCTAAAAGAAATTTTGAAATGAGGAAAATGCAGAGAAACAGCTATGTACTTGCCTTTCACAGTATACAGGTTTAGTAACAAAATCGTATGTAATGAAAATGGAATATTATAGAAGAATTTAACTATCGTATTTTAGTATGTTAATGTATGTACTTTTATTGTGCTTTTTTGCATGACAATGTTTCGATATAACATCCCCTCCCCCCCCCCCCCCCTACACACACACACCGGCATCCCCCTCCCAACTACTCTTCCGTCTAATAAATTGCATGCCATTCTTTGATGTAAACTTTTAGCAGTAAACACTGACCAATATTCTATTTCACTTCAGATAATATAAATTTTCAATAACTTAACAGCTCCCCCCCTTTCCGGCCCAACATTTCTTGGTTGATCATAAACATTGGGCTCCTTCTTCATCTATATGTATATTTGATCTCCTTTGCTTGTGATAAATAATTTCAATTTACTTTCAGTCTGTTGGTTTGAATGATATACTTGAATCCAACAACATCCCACCCCACCACTATTTCACATATGTACCAAATTTTGATCAATGTAAACCGTAGCATATAATTTTTTGACATAGTAAATAAATGTAACTATGGATATTTTGAATTCATCTTTTTGGTTCGCAATATTTCATATAAAACATGAAAAAACCTACCCACCCGGTCCCGTCCCCATCCCTTTCTAAAACAACCCCCTTCCACCCATCCCCTTCCACAAGTTCCCAAGATTACGTACCCGTCTTTTAATTATTTCAGTAAAACTGAAGATTTCATGATTACTTTATCCATTTTCTATTTCAATGTATGGTTTTCTATGATATTTTCTAATTTCTGAACTCATCTTTACAGGTAGACGACATCTCATACAAATGACAATGTCCACGCGTCCAGGCTTCTTTATATACCGCTCGAGTACTCGAGGTAGTGGATTTTGGGTCACGATACATTAGTATGCAAAACGTCATCAGGGGGAAAGTTCAAATCAACACATGACCAAGTGTATTTTTAGCTAGGGGACGGAGATTGTTAGTTTCACTTCTAACAATTTCCGTTCCCTAAAAAAAATTACTACGTCATGGGTTTTTTTAAAGACTTAGTTCAGCTTTAAGTAACAAGGACAAATTAACAAATCGTTGTTTTGACAAATACACACATGTAAATCAACCGCGCAGGGTACATGTATGTAGGTGTCGTTTATCCATTACCTGCCAGGTGTGAAAATCATCGGAGCGTGATATCACCATGCGGTCATTTCAACTTTAGATAGGGAGAGAATATCTTCGTGCAATGAATTTAAGTTAAAAATTTTAAAATTTAATGTTATGACTTGATATAATCAGGGACATATATAAAAATATGTACGTCCCTGATTTAATAATGTAATTAAATATGAAAACTACCTGCTGCAAAAGTACCTTTCACGTACTCAGCTTGCATGTGTCGTCACCCAGTTTACAAGAATGTATCTTTACAGAAATATATTATTGTCTTCACCTTTTATTTATTTTATCGTTGGTTTTTTTTTCTTTTCCTTTTTCATAATGACATACTGAAGGCTATTTTATCATAAAGTAATACATTTCAATTGAAAGAAGGGAGGAGATCTCCATCTGCATGATCTACATGAAAGCTCGTAGTTAAAAAAAAAGAATTTTCATAGTCAAAAAGCAGGGGCGCATCCAGAACCTCATCTGCCGGGAAGGACTTACGCTTTTTATTTGGATGAATTTCGAGGCCAGAATGGCCGAGTAGGGGGTAGGTATTGGAGGGGTGTACAGTACCTCCCATTTGCGGGGGTTCGGAAGGGGACCCTTGCCTAAAGTTTTGAAAAAAAAGGTGGCTTCTGGATCGTACTTGAACTCAAGATTGGACTGAGCGCATGATTCAGACGCATACGTCTAAATCTTTAGAAAAAGGAACCCCTATCAATCTTAACATTTTCTAATGCTACCTCTTCTTTTGCATAGCATGCCGAGATCGTCAACAGTTCTTTAGGAGAGAGGAGGGTGATTAGATTTTTTCGGGGGGGGGGGGGGCAAATCATGGCGAGCATCCTGTTTTTGATTTTATAAAAAAAAAGTTATACGTACAAAACAAAAATAATCATACATGTACAAAGTATATAGAAGATTTTTTGGCAAATTCTGAAGGGATGGAGAGTCCTCCTACTCTCGCTCTAGATCCGCGCTTTCATTCAAACAATGTCTCTAAGATCTATTACATGTTAATATTTTTATGAAAAAAATTATGTCAGCAATGTGCCTTATTCATCTCATGACCAGGGCTTCACATACCAGGATCGTCAATCAAGCACAGCATGTTGTATCGGGAATGCGCCCCCAATTGAAATTGAAAGAATTAAATATAGTTTTTGTCCGTCGAGAAAAGTTTTCAATTGTTTGATAAGACGGCCGTAATTCCTTCCCGATATGGTACTCAGCGATCAATATGTTGGAATCCGCTTTTCGGTAGAAATAGCTAAAATGTGCCCCTTGACCCCCGGCAAAGGGGCGCTGGATCCGCCACTGGAGAAATTTTAATCACATCATGGAACCAAAAGATTTTTGTAAATGGATGAAAGAACAAGGAAAAAATCGAGATAAAATCGAAATAAAGATGAAGAATCTATGTATAAAAAGAAGAAAAATAGTGATGTAAGAACTTCTTTTTCAGAGCATGGAATTGGACATCCCGCAAATAAAAACAAAATGGGTATCAAAATTAATTTGTAATTGCGGAGGAGGAAGGGAGCATAGAGTATAAAAGTTTGCCCCGTATACACAAATGACCGAAAAAAAAGAAAATAATAATAAAAAACCCAAACATATTCGTAAGGGGAAATTCCCTTACGTGTTTTCTGTAGTTATTGTTTAAAAGAATATAAATAAAACACACTATCACTCTGAAATATTTTTTATACATTTCATATCTGACAATTCCAGACACTGTCACTTTTGGACGTAAATACTTGAACGCATGACTGACTCCACACAGGTAGACTACCATGCCTACCTGAACGACACCTGTCATAATCGATCGATTACGGGGTACAGTCGTATATACATGAAAAGTACAAGGGGTCAATAATGAGAACTGACATCTAGAGGAATAAAATGATTTGCTTCTTGACTCGTATTTTAAAATAATTGTTAAATAACTTCTATAACCCGTTGAAACGGACCTATTTTATACGATAAATTTAGCTGTTTTAAAATGATTAAATTTTATCCAGAGACTCAACATATCTAGAAATATAAATAGTGTGATAAAGGAAAATAGTGTAAATAAACGTTTAAAAATATTGCAATATTTAGATTTTAAGCTTACATTGACCGCATTAAGCCCCGCCCATATATACTTTCAAAACGAGGCTGGAGGCGAATATTGAAAGCGAACTGAAGGCGGAATTTGAAAGAGACACGTAAGCGGAATCGTAAGAGAAACGTAACAGAACATTAAGAGAATCGAATGGGGAATTAAAGGAGAAATATTTCTCTTTCGAGTTCACTTTCATGATTCTCGTTTATTTCACCTTACAAATTCCTCTTCTCTTTCTCCTGTCACCTCGCAAATTTCTCCTCTATTTTTCCTTGTACTTTTCGCCTTAATAATTCCTCTTCTATTTTTTCGTATTCATTTTACCTCACAAAATTCCTCCTTCGTCTAACAAAAATTCCTTCTTTAGGGGTAGACAGTTAACGTAATCGGGACTGTAAAAAAGGGTCCCAAGTACAGAGAAAGTATGTCTTTTACATGGAACCAAAATGTCAAAATTATCATGGCATGGACTCTTGTGAGGAATATGCAAGACGTTGGACAAAGAAAGAGGATTTACAACTCGACACCCTTTCCGAATGGATAAAATCCATCAGAGGGTTACTTTTATCTAGAATTTACCGATTAAAGTCAACTGTGAACACCAGATTCGAGTCTATATTTAAAGACCCTGATGTTATCACAAGACTTACCTACCTCCAAGAACTTTATGTCATCACATCAGCGGACAAAGCCTCAAATAATTACACATTTACTTGCAAAAAGTACTATTTCGACAGTCTAGTTAAAGATTTGGGTTTAAATTCGACACCTGGAAAATTTATCCCACTTACACCCAAATAAACCTTTCTGCCTCTGAAATTATAGATAACCACAAATCAGCTCTTGCTTCCTTTGGCTTCGACACTTACAATTTTGATTTAGATTTACCATACTTATATTGCATACCTTAATCGCATAAGAATCCGTACAAGCAATGTTTCATTGCTGGTTCCTCAAAATGTTCTACCAAATCTGTATCGATCATACCAACCAAAGTTTTATCTGAAATCAAATCTGGGTTTCAAAAATATTGTTCGACAGTATATTCTCGCAGTGGTATCTACCAGATGTGGATTTTTAAGAATTCGAAGGAACTTTTAAAACATCTGAAATCCACTCATTTCAGTAGAGTCAATTTGATCAAAGCCTTTGATTTTTCGACACTTTACACTACAATTCCATATTCTACATTGAAAGAAAGACTCGCAAAAATTATAAGTAATGCGTTTACAAGTAAGAACGTAAATCGCAAATACAAATTTATTGTTGTTAACTTTAACAAAACCTACTTTGTAAAATAAAAGTCCGATTCTGAAAACAAGTGCACTGATACAGATATTACTCAGATGTTTAACTTTCAACAACATTTTGTGGTGTTTGGAGGAAAGGTCTTCCAGCAAATTGTCGGAATTCCAATGGGGACCAATTGTGCCCGACTCCTTGCTGACTTTTTCCTTTACTCGTACGAAGCTGAATTCATTCAATCTTTGGTCTCTGAAGGGAAAGCTTCTGACTTCCGACTTCTGACTTCAACTTCACGTATAGATACATAGACGATGTGTTGTCCATCAATAATTCAGAATTCGCGAATTACCTCAGCAGTATCCATCCTTCGGTTTGAAATCAAAGAAACTACAGAGACAATTAATTCAATTTCCTATTTGGACATAACGCTGCCCTACAACACTGATGGTCACATGAACACCTCACTCTATGACAAGCGTGACGACTTCAATTTCAGTATTACAAACTTTCCTTTTCTAAGTAGCAACATCCCTTCATCGCCAGCTTATGGCGTGCTCATATCTCAGTTGATACGCTATACCAGAGCAAGTACCAAATATACAGATTTTGTTCTGAGATCTAGGTGTCTTTCACATAAGCTTCTCAGTCAGGGATATGTTTGTGACCGACTAACATCGTCACTGAGGAAGTTCTACTGTCGATATGGGGAACTCGTCATACACTATGATGTCCCTCCCTCCAGAATGGTGGATGATATTCTGCCATAGAACATTTAAACTATCCAACCAAAGATTGTACTCTGTGTCTTCCGAAATGGAAGTAACCGGTTGTGACAATTCTACCGAATTGAAGCGGCGAGTGCTGCATGCAAGCAGGAGATGCTTACTCTTCCTGGGCACCTGGTCTCACTCCCATATCGGTAGTTCGCTTCTTTTCATATGGTGGAGGTTTTTGTTTGTTTGCTTTAGTTCCTGTTTTATCCTGATTTTGTATGCCTTCGGTTTCTGATTTTCAGAATTATCAATTTTGTGTTGTATACAGGTATATGGTCATTATTCATATTTGTCATTCAAGTGAAAAATGTTTTTGTCTTTTTGCGATTTCTAATTTTGTCTGATGTCATTTATGTGTCACTTTCTTGTGTGTTTGTTTCTCTGGCTGAGTGCAGGGTGGTCCTGCTGAAGATCATACCCTTTCCATCATCAGTGAAGTATGTATGGTAAAAGGTAAAGATTCTTAAAATGATAACATTTGATTCGTGCAGACCAAATTCCCATACACAGCACACAATCGATAATTCAGACAATCATAAAGCGAAGGCAAACAAAATCAGGATCAAACAGGAACCAAAGCAAACAAACAAAAACCTTCACCACATGAAAAAAGTGAAGAGTCATGGGGAGTGTGAGACAAGGAACTGCTACGTATACCCTTTTTCTTTTGTCTCAAGACGTAAGTGAGTGAGAAAAGAATATATTTTCCAAAATTTCCATTTATATCACAGTCCCCAGTGGGTGAAAATACCGTCCCTCGTGTTTCGATGGTGCTGTATTATTATTTTCGTCTATTTCTCCACTTTTTCTCTCTCGTAAGACATGTAATATATTTGTTAACGTTTTTTAACATTTTGATTGTAATGATATAATTACTATAATTCTAGGTTTTTTGTTTGATTTCTATTCACTGATGCAATGTACTTGTTTATTTGATTTTTTTTTCAAACTTAGGGCGCTAGTATAATGGATTTGGGTGGCGTATGAAAACAACTTTGGCTAGAAGCATTACTGATGAGAATTTTATATTCGAAACACGTGCCTGGTGCATGGAAATTGGTTTGAAATTTTATTCAAGAAGGTACAGAGTTGGAACACTTCCGTCTCATTAACAGCCTTATTTTGCCCTTTCAGAATGAAAACATGTGGGGGTCAGCATAAGCATATTTCTTTGTTATTCTCTGACTTGCATGTAAGAGCTGGTAGGTGTCCAGCTAGAAGTCATCAAACAAAATTAAAAGAATAAAACATATTGCAAATAAAGATTGTAATAATGGAAAAGTACTGCCAAGATTCAAGACAATCTATTATTTATCATTCGTGTTTTGACTTAAATCTGCACATAATAAAACATGAAATGAAACAAGTATTTGTCAGATTTCACATAATCACATAATAATAGTTGCGAACTGCAACTGAAAGTTTAAACAGCGCCCATACAATGCAGTCCATACCTGCACTAGACTCTAGGGGCTGTTTATTGGAGAAAGATGTCCTTCTGTTGTTGTCTCCATCTGTTTGTTCTATTTTCCTTTCCCATGAGAAAGTTCTGATTCATATTTTTCAAGAATGTGTACGCATTTTGATTTAATTTTGGAATTTGATTTTGGGTTACCCTATCATACCCCACCCATCCTGCTACGTCTTTCGGTAAATTATTCGACGTAATAATCTTCACACTCTTTGGCCATATTACATTGTTTAGATTGTCACTGACGAGGGTTAAGTACCCGAAACGTGCATGTCTGGTCCATGCTGACAATTTTTCTGTTCTTAAATGATGCTATTGAATTTGAAGACGTTTTAACATTTGTGTCGGAAATTAAGGTTAGGTTGCCACTGCAGGCGTTTCGTCCATTCCAGGTCACTTTATTAATTTATTTTTCTGTGGAGCATTCATGTACTCTTTAATGGAAATTTCATGTTAGTTTAGTTAAGATATATCTTAAATTCCTTCGAATTAATGTTTGAATAAATTGAGGTCGTGTGATTTATTTAATCGACGAATACATTTTCTACAAAAATTGTCCAATCTGGTCACGTTCTTCATTCCGGGTCAGTGTCAATCTGGCACTTGAAATAGCGTATATAGGGATAATCTCAAAGTAAGAAATTTATCCCTGGCCATGGCAAAGTAAGATACAGATATTCCATCCATGAATGACAATATTAGTAAATGGAAGTGATTTTTTAAGTCAACATGTTGCAAGTCTGTCTGCATGCATCCTTTATTTTCCTGTTGCCTGTGTAATCCATATCTGGGAGGCATCTGAGATAACATGGAATTCCCTATATCTGAAACTTGTAAAAAAAAGTGGGGGTTATAAGATATATGCATGGTTGTTCTGAATTTTAATGATTGAGTAAAACTCTAATCAGAAGTAGAAATTGATAAAGAAAACTTTTAAGTACAATGAGACACACGGAGTGAGACCGACTAAATAATATAATGCCACTGACCGTTTTCATTGTTTCTCTCGATGAAATCAGAAACGAACTACAGTAGTAGGTCCATATTCTTTTTTTTATAAAATAATGGATTGTAGTGTCCGTTACACATGCAAAATGTATTAACTAAAAAGTGTGATATCTGATAGTTGGGTGTGAATGTTTCATATCAAGTTGTCATCTGTTGTGTTGTTTTTTATGGTTGGATGTTAATGTTTCATGCCAAGTTGTCATCTGTTGTGTTGTTTTTTTTGATAGTTGGATGTGAATGTTTGATGCCAAGTTGTCATCTGTTGTGTTGTTTTTTGATAGTTGGGTGTGAATGTTTGATGCCAAGTTGTCATCTGCTGTGTTGTATTTTGGTAGTTGGGTGTGAATGTTTCATACCAAGTTGTCATCTGTTGTGTTGTTTTTTGATAGTTGGGTGTGAATGTTTGATGCCAAGCTGCCATCTGTTGTGTTGTTTTTTGATAGTTGGGTGTGAATTTTTCATACCAAGTTGTCATCTGTTGTGTTGTTTTTTGATAGTTGGGTGTGAATATTTGATTCCAAGTTGTCATCTGTTGTGTTGATTTTTGATAGTTGGGTGTGAATGTTTGATGCCAAGCTGTCATCTGTTGTCACAGTGTTGTTTTTTGGTAGTTGGATGTGAATGTTTCATGTCAAGTTGTCATCTGTTGTGTTGTTTTTGGGTAGTTGGGTGTGAATGTTTGATGCCAAGTTGTCATCTGTTGTGTTGTTTTTTGGTAGACGGATGTGAATGTTTGATGCCAAGTTGTCATCTGCTGTGTTGTATTTTGGTAGTTGGATGTGAATGTTTGATGCCAAGCTGTCATCTGTTGTGTTGTTTTTTGGTAGTTGGGTGTGAATGTTTGATGCCAAGTTGTCATCTGTTGTGTTGTTTTTTGGTAGTTGGGTGTGAATGTTTCTTACCAAGTTGTCCCCTATTGTGTTGTTTTCTTGATAGTTGGGTGAGAATTTTTCTTGTCAAGATAAGTTATCTTCTCTTGTGTTTTTGGTTGATTATAAATTAGCTCTCAAATTTTTCATAGGAATGTTTCTTCAGTATTGTTCTTTGGTTGATTGGATGTGAAAGTTTCATGCTAAGTTGTCCTCTGTTGTGTTGTTTGGATGATTGGGTGTGAATGTTGCATGCAAAGTTGTCCTCTCGTGTGTTATTTTTTTTAATAGTTGGGTGTGAATGTTTCTTACCAAGTTGTCCCCTTTTGTGTTGTTTTCTTGATAGTTTGGTAGGAATTTTTCTTGTCAAGTTATCTTCTGTTGTGTTTTTGGTTGATTATAAATTAGCTGTGAATGTTTCATAGGAATTTTTCTTCAGTTTTGTTGTTTGGTTGATTGGATGTGAATGTTTCATGCCAAGATTTCATATGTTCTGTTGTTTGATTGATTTGGTGTGAATGTGTGTAGTTTGATTGATTTGATGTGAATGATTCACGCCAGGTTGTCCTCTGTTTTGTTGTTTTGGTTTATTTGATGTAAATGTACCATGCCAAGTTGTCCTCTGTTGTGTTGTTTGATTGATTGGGTGTGAATGTTACATGCCAGGTTGTCCTCTGTTGTGTTGTTTGGTTTATTTGATGTAAATGTATCATGCCAAGTTGTCATCTGTTGTGTTGTCTGGTTGATTGGGTGTGCATGTGTCATGCCAGGTTTTCCTCTGTTGTGTTGTTTGGTTTATTTGATGTAAATAGAAGGGAGGAGATCTCCAACAAGACCCCTTTGCAGCATCAACAGTAAAACACCAAAACACCTGATGCAAAAACACAAAAGACGAGTACAGCATGAGACGGAAAAGAGACATACGACATGTAAACATCAAACACAAAAGACTACACATAAACCGACGAGACCAATGGGTACCGGTGCCGACTTTGGACGGCCATCTGTCACGCAAGTAGCAAATGGTGTGGTTATCCTGGATTACGTGCGCACAACCCTCTTACTTCTCCAATTACCCAGAGTTCTCGAAGAACGTACAATTGTGGTGTAAAACAACCTCCTCACTGTAAGATGACATCACACAAACAAGACCGCGAAACGCAGAGGCCCCAGAGACACAGATGAATATGTAAATGGATATAAAAAGAGGGCATGCGTAATACAGTCCGTGCTCTGCCGGCTGTAGCGAGCTCATGTATGTAATCACCCGAGGAGTCCGACTGACATTCAGAGAGGACAGGTGGTCGGGGCCCTGTCTTCTCTAAAGAGGTTTGGACAGGGCCCGTCATGGAGTCCCGTCGTCACAGTCAGTCAGAGTGCAAGTCTCAAGGATGCGCTTGTACAAGACTGTAGATTGGTCAAGTACCAAGCCTAGTGTCCGTCTGGTGACATTAGGATCATATCCACGATATAAAAGGCGTTTGATGATTCTGACGCATTTTCGATGGTTATGCTGCCTACCTTTGATCCTTTTTATTTTGTTTATCATATCACCATTAAAGACAGGTTGTGTAATACCCATAGTAATGTACTCCGTTGCATGTATAGATCCGAATTTTAAAAGAAGTTGACTGTAATTCTTGTAAAATTTCCAGAAAGTCTTAACTAGTTTATGAAAGCGGAAACCTTGACCTAAAAGTGTTTTGGTAATTTGTAAATTTCTACTGTGAAAATCCAAAATATCAGTACATGCTCTAGCGTACCGGATGATCTGTGATATGTAAATGCCATATGACGGTAATCTTGGAACATCACCGTCAAGCCAAGGGAAATTTAGTATGTTGAATCCAAAATAATCCCTTTTGTCATATACACTTGTATGAATCTTTCCGTTTACAATTTTGATATTTAGGTCCAAAAAGGGTGTTTCTGTATTTGAAAGGTTTGCCTCGTTAAGGGTTAATTCTTGTGGATAAATTTCATTCTTATATAATTCAAAAGCAGGATTGTCAATGTATCATGCCAAGTTGTCCTCTGTTGTGTTGTTTGATTGATTGGGTGTGAATGTGTCATGCCAGGTTTTCCTCTGTTGTGTTGTTTGGTTTATTTGATGTAAATGTATCATGCCAAGTTGTCCTCTGTTGTGTTGTTTGATTGATTGGGTGTGAATGTTACATGCCAGGTTGTCCTCTGTTGTGTTGTTTGGTTTATTTGATGTAAATGTATCATTCCAAGTTGTCCTCTGTTGTGTTGTTTGGATGATTGGGTGTGAATGTTTGATGCCAAGTTGTCCTCTGTTGTGTTGTTTGGATGATTGGGTGTGAATGTTTCATGCAAATTTGTCCTCTCTTTTGTTGTTTGGTTTATACTAGGATAGTATCCTAATGTCACCAGAAGGACACTAGGCTTGGTACTTCACCAATCTACAGTCTTGTACCAGCGCATTCTTAAAACTTGCACTCTGACTGACTGTGACGACGGGACTCCATGACGGTCCCTGTCCAAACTTCTTTAGAGAAGACAGAGCCCGGACCACCTGTCCTCTCTGAATGTCAGTCGGACTCCTCGGATGATAACATACATGAGCACGCGGTGGCAGAGCACGGATTTTATTAAGTACGCACTCTTTTTATATCCATTTACATATTCATCTGTGTTGCTTGGGCCCCTGCGTTTTGCGGTCTTGTTTATGTGTGGTCATCTGACAGTGAGGAGGTTGTTTTAGACCACAATTGTACGTTCTTAGAGACCCCTGAATAATCGGAAAGTTGGAAGGTTGTGCGCACGTAATCCAGGATAACCACACCTTCTGCTATTTCCGTGGCAGATGACCGTCTTAAGTCGGCACCGGTTGCCCATTGGTCTCGTTGGTTTATGTGTAGTCCTTTGTGTTTGATGTTTCTGTGCGTTGACGTTCCTTGCCCATTTTGCGTCTCTTTCTGTGCTTCTGTGTCTCTTTCTGTGCTTGTCTGCTCTGTGTTTTTGCATTGGGTGTTTTGGGGTTTTGCTGTGTGTGCTGCAACCTGGTGTTGTTGGAGATCCCCTCCTTTGTTTTTTGTGAATGTTTCATGATAAGATTCCTCTATTGTGTTGTTTGGTCGATGTTTCATGCCAAGTTGTCATCTGCTGTCTTGTCTTGGTGATTGGTTGTGGATATTTCATGTCAAGTTGTCCTTTGCTGTGTTGTTTGGTTGATTTGCTGTGAATGTTTCATGCCAAGTTCTCCTCTGGTTTGTTGTTTGGTTGATTTGGTGTGAATGTTTCATGCCAAGTTGCCCTCTGGTTTGTTGTTTGGTTGATTTGGTGTGAATGTTTCATGCCAAGTTGCCCTCTGTTTTGTTGTTTGATTGATTGGGTGTGAATGTTTCATGCCAAGTTGCCCTCTGATGCGTCTTTTGGTTGACTGGGTGTGAATTTATCATGTCAGTTTGTCCTCTCTCTGTTTTGACTTGTCCATTTATTGTTGCTTTATCGCAGGTACGTTTACTTGAGGTGAGAAGAATGTGATCGTTCGTACACCAAACAAGACTTACTTGATGTGTACACCAATATGCACTTCGAGACAATCACTGAAGTTTCCGTAGAGCTGTTGCGACGGGTGTTGCGTGCAACAGGAGACGCTGACTCTCCCCGGGCACCTGGTCTCACTTCAGAATTTGATTAATTCCAAGGTTCGCAACCGTTCCTATGGAAAATCTAATGATTTTGCCTTGCCTTCTTGACTTTTAGACTGAATAACTGATCGATACTTTTTTCATGTTTATTGTTACGATCTTTCCAAAAATTACCATACCAACAAGACAGACTAAAGACGATGTTTGTAATACATTTATCTTATCATGCTTATTGTCCGGGGTATTTTATGATATAAATTTATAAACAATGTTTTATAAATGATATTATTTGGTATAAAATATCAATTCTCTGTAATGACTACAATATTTTGGGAATAGCATAACATAGATTTTTATGATTTTATGCATACTTTGTATCATTAATGCACTGAAAACAAAATACAATTTTTGACTATACATTTAAATATTTTGGTAGTCTTAGAAACGAGATATGTCTATTCATTTCAGCAGAACAACGGTCTAATGAGTAATATTTGGATATTATGTTACCATGAAAATCATTCAAAAAAATTATTATAATCTTTAAAACCTCTTCTTTTAGAAAATTGAATATATGTTTTTGAAATGTCTTTCAACAAACGTAATCAGTCCAAGATAATACTGGAAACAGTAATATTACTAAAAACAATAATATAACTAAAATTGGAGTTATCTTTTCTTGGAAAATTATATCTTTGTATTACTGTAAGCAGTAATACTATCAAGATTGTTAGTTCGCTCTTATACCAATAATTCGGAGAGAAATGAAGGTGATTAGGAGTTGTATCTAATAAAAAAAATTTTTTTAAACATCAGGAAATTTTTTTCCTTAACATATTTGAAGAAAATGTGATACCAGAAAAAAGAAAAAGCGAAAAATAGGTTCCAAATTGACATTATTTTCACTTTTCAGACTAAAGAAATTTTTCATATGTCATGTATATAGATAATTTGATGTTGAATGAAAGAATTTTATGATAAAAACTGTGCTTGTAGCTTAAAACTTTGTTTTGTCTATATTACAGATAGATGTAATATGGAGTGGCAACATTACTGTTTTCAATAATATCAGGGATTATTGTTAACAGTAATATTACAGTTTTGAGTAATATTACTGTTTTTAGTATTCTCCTGGACTGATAATCCTGTTACATCAAAATCAAAATTTTTAAGGTTTTTTTTTTTAATAAATGATGCGCTTTTATATGCACTGATAATGATGTCTTCAAAATATGTAGAAGACAACAAGAACTTATCAGTGAATTACTCTATGTGTAATTATAGTTTTGCACTGAATGTCAACATGGTACCTATTTTGATTGAAATTTGGAAGAGGTCCCACAAAAGTTGTAATATTTTCTTACAGTTCGAGGATTATGCTTAAAAGATCATTTGCATAAGAAATCAAGTTTAGGAGACATCATGAAATTTCGTCCTTAAATTGAGTAATACCTTGAATCCTAAATCAGGAGCTCTTTCGGTCTAGAATAAAGCCTCTGCAAACCAGGCGTTTACCTACATTTTGAGCATATTGAGAAAAGCAATATTTGGTGCAAGGAAATACCTTTTGTTATATTAATACTATGTTAAACGTCTTCAAATTCAACAGCATCATTTAAAAACAAATAAATTTGCAGCATGCACCAATTCAGGTTTCAGGTACTTAACCCTCGTCAGTGACAATGACAGTTATAAAGAATTTCAGTTTACTACAATATCTGTTACCATGGAAAAACGAGCCTTGTAAAAATGTCTTCTTATAAGTGTTCTTAAGGGACTTAGAATTTAAAATATGATTCCGTGACAACGAAAACTTTATTTTTAAAATGGAAGTGAATGTTCGTCTCGATTGATATGCAACTACCATACAAAATGTCTAAATATAGTGACATGTCATTTCCATGTGCTATTGAAATTCTTTTGGGTTATACAGAGAATTGATATTAAGACATATTTCTATCCATTACATGCATATAATATTTTTTCTTATTAAGAAAACTCAGGTTTAAAAGAGATTATTTTTGTTCATTTTGATCTTTTTATCGATATCCAAGCCTTTTTGTAATTTCAAATGTATCTTTGACGTTTCCCTCTTTGTCTGCTTCAGTTGTACTTTTTAGTATCTACAGAAGACGTGACTTCAGCTCATCTTGTTCGGATCTCCTTAGCCGGAATCTGCCAAGTGGACTGTTTTTACCATTCAGACGATTGTGAAATTCCTCTGGATTGATGATTGTTGGTGATTTCACATCACGTTTGACTCTATCTACCTGAATGTCAAAATTGTATAGATTTTAATTCGATTTATTTTTGTCGGAATCGGAGAAGGTGATGCATGTATCTAAAAAAAATAGCAATCCAAGGAATGCTTGTGTCGCCTGTGAAGCGGTTTGATTATTATTCTAGAAAGTGGATCAAAATTCTTGAAAAGTAGGTCTAGGTCAAATATCTAGATCAAGGTCAAAAGGTCAAATTTTATGGTCTGTGTAGAAATGTCTTGTCACAAGGAATACACATGTGAAATACCAAAGCCCTATCACTTACCAATCAAAAGATATATCCATTCTTAATCTTTTTGAAAAGTAGGTCAAATATGTAGGTCAAGGTCAAAAGGTAAAAAAATAATGGTATGTGTAGAATGGCATTGATACAAGGAAAATACATGTGAAATATCAAAGCCCTATCAGCAACCAATCAAAAGATATAGCCAATATTACTTTTCTTGAAAAGTAGGTCAAATATCTAGATCAAGGTCAAAAGGCCAAATTTAATGGTCTGTGTAGAAAGGTCTTTTCAGAAGGAATACACATGTGAAATATCGAAGCCCTATCACTAACCAATCAAAAGATATAGCGAATCTTATCTTTTTTCAAAAGTAGGTCAAATATCTAGGTCAAGGTCACAAGGTCAAAAATTATGGTATGTGTAGAAAGGTCTTGCCACAAGGATTGCACATGTGAAATATCAAAGTCCTAACACTTACCAATAAAAAGATATATCCATTCTTAATTTTTTTTTTGAAAAGTAGGTCAAATATGTAGGTCAAGGTCACTAGGTCAAAAATTATTGTATGTGTAGGAAGGTCTTGTCACAAGGAATACATATGTGAAATATCAAAGCTCTATCACTTACCAATCAAAAGATATAGCGAATCTTATCTTTTTTTCAAAAGTAGGTCAAATATCTAGGTCAAGGTCACAAGGTCAAAAATAATGGTATGTGTAGAAAGGTCTTGCCACAAGGATTGCACATGTGAAATATCAAAGCCCTATCACCTACCAATCAAAAGATATATCCATTCTTAATTTTTTTGAAAAGTAGGTCAAATATGTAGGTCAAGGTCACTAGGTCAAAAATTATGGTATGTGTAGCAAGGTCTTGTCACAAGGAATACACATGTGAAATATCAAAGCCCTATCACTTACCAATCAAAAGTTATGGGCTGTGACACCCAAAGTGTGACAGACAGACAGACAGACGGACGGACAGACGGACAGACGGACAACGGACAAAGTGATCCCTAAGTGTCGCTATGCTTCGCAGGCGACACAAAAACCCGATGCATTCCAAGATTACCGCGAAATAAGCGGAATATGACTTGCTGTTCTAACAGAAGGCAACACTCATTCATGTAGTTTGGCATTTAGACGTCGGGGCATCGAATGCATCGGAGGCATCGGAGACATCGGAGGTTGTGTCATCGGGGTGGGTATTAAAAACAAACAGGTAATCCCCCCTTCTTCAAACACAACCTGGATTTCAGTTTTGCGTCTTTGCAGAGAAATCTGTTATATTCTGTAATTTTGTTATTTTCATATGTCTGTCATAAGACAGGACGAATTATGTTATGCCGCTGTCCTTGAGTCGGTCCGCCCAACCATCCCGAGGGTTATGTTTTGCGGACGTTTTTTCTAAAGCTTTTCAAGACATTGGACTGCAACTTACTAATTTTTTCTGTTTATAAATGATGCTATTGAATTTGATGACGTTTAACATTGATATCAAATTGATTTTCATTTTCAGAAGAATTTACATATCTTAAGCAACGCCGTGGCCCTTGAACAGAGAAATTTTGTCCTAAAGCCTTTGCAGCTATTGAATTGAACCTGGATATATGACATGAAAATTACAGATTAAGTTCTTATGTTGCAAAAATGACTTTTTTATTATGGTCCTTGAACATAGGCACTTTAAAGAATTCCAAAGTTTTTTCAGCCTTTGCAGGTGCTATTGCATTGAAACATTGTACATATCTTTTTTAGCTGAGTGCTTGCCCTCAAGTTTTCTGGATCTTTCTTTTTTGCAGCCTTTGCAGCTATTGAATTCAAAATTGGTATACATCTTTGTAATAATGAATCACAGATCTAGTTTCATTCACTTATTTCAGTTATTATAATTGAGTTATGCACATTAGGCTTAGATTGATTATTAGTCCTTGGACTATCAAATTTACATTATGGGCTGACTTTAAAAACACAAATAAACTACTATTTTTTAAAGATCAGGGGTCAAATGTCAAAGTCATTTTGTGGCTTAAATTAGCAGGTTTTGATTTAGATTTTTTTATATCAGAAATTTATTTTTGTACCACTTTTTATTAAATACTTTTCAATTGTGAACACATGAAGGAGAACACGTGTTGTTTCACATTTCTTGCAAGTTTTCTTTTTATTTTGGTAGCATATATCATTAAGTTACCGGATGTGACAGTTCTACCGAATTGAAGCGGCGGGTGTTGCATGCAAGCAGGAGATGCTTACTCTTCCTGGGCACCCGGTCTCACTCCCATATCGGGAGTTCGCTTCTTTTCATATGGTGGAGATTTTTGTTTGTTTGCTTTTGTTCCTGTTTTATCCTGATTTTGTATGCCTTTGGTTTCTGATTTTCTGAATTATCGATTTTGTGCTGTATACAGGGATATGGTCATTATCCATATTTGTCATTTTGTGCTATGTACAGGGATATGGTCATTATCCATATTTGTCATTGAGACATTACGTGCAGAGGTCGAGCCTTATTTGAAATAAAACTGGCATAATTGCAACAACAATATTATATATAAGATAACGTTCGAATCTGGTAGCGCTGACACTGCTTTTCTCAACGTTTGGTATATCTATTGGCTATGATATATATTCTTGAGAAAGACATAACAAGAAGTTCCTGACGATAATCTCAACAGCACTTACAATAGAGCACTAAGTTGAGCATCGACGAACCCCTAGCAAACTAGAGCTGGGACCAGGTACCCGAGAGTAGTCCATGACACAAGAAAACCTGCATTCCTCATTTTGAATTGTCGTGCTAATTCAATTAATGCATATGGAAAGGAGAAATCGATAAAAATCTATATTGAGTATGATTTTAAAATATATTTCGCAATCTATCTCTTTTCAATGTTTACATAATTGAAAACAGAATAAACCAAACTCGAAAATGGTGGAATAAAGAAGATTCGTACGTACCTCTCTACCATATTCTGAAATTTAAAGGAAACGTGAGGGTCACAAATTAAAATCAAAACAAATGTCCATTGTGGTTTTACATGTATAACAAAAATTAGCATTGGATAGGAGTATAAACTTTAAAAGTAAAAACAATCTTTATTGAATTAAACCTAAGAAAATGGGCTAGACAATTGCAAGACACTGATCCTTTAACATATAATGGGAATGATGAAGTTAGAAATGTCAATCATAATTTTCCACACATGTATAATGCAGCTTTTTTTTTCGAAATTCCAGTTTAATCATATATCTATAATTAGTCAGGAATTTGAATAATCAGCAAAAAGTGATAATCAATATTTCTCAGATTAGCTGTGTATTTCTTCATCATATTAATATATTCTTTAATTAGTCAGTAATTTAGATAGCCAGCAAAAATCGATTATCAATATTTCTCACTTTTGCAGTAGTATTTCTTTAATATTACTGAATCTTCTATAAATAAGTACATCACTCGATTCATTTTTCGGATATGTTTTATGATACATGTACATGTCGGTGTTGACTTTTCTTCGGAATCCAAAGAAGATTTTCGTTAGTTTATTTCGTAACGGGATATTGGTGCTTGGTTGTGAGTGCTTCAACCGAGTCTGGGTGGAGATATGCTAATTTCTTTTATAATTTATCAATATATGATTCATCGCTACTTGCAAATAATGTCTTTAGTTATGTTTCAGAACTCTCTTTCCCCCTTATAAAAAAAGCAAACAGGCGCTTCAGATTGAAAGTAAAATTATTCTGAAGTCTTAATACGGCAAGAGATCAAGTGTTCGACTTCAGCCGCAAGATAGTAGCCCACTTGACAAAATCTTCAAATGTGGGAACTGTACATTCATTGTTACTTCGCAGTGAAGACTTTCGCCATAAACAGTCTTACGAAAAGAGGGTCAGACACATAGACGAATGACCAGATCGAGAGAAATCAATTTACCCCTTACATTCTTATCTAAATACTTACTTGATTCCTGATCAATTCCGATTAGAAATGCCTGAATCATTCCAATACAAAGAAGGAAAAGTGTAAAGGAAATCTTCATAGTGTTGGTTTTCAGCATATTTTCCTTCCTCAACTGTAAAGTTAATTATGATAATCATGATTTACAATTTTTCGACAGAAACCTTCCATGATACTGGGTTTATTCTTTGTATATTGACTGATTGTACACATTGAACGTGGGTCCTGTAGCATCATATCCCACCCATTCTGCTACGTCTTTTTGGAATTTTTTGGACATAATAATTTTCATACTTTTTGGCCATATTATATTGTTTAGACTGAGGATCACTGACGAGGTTTTAGTACCCGAAACGTGCATGTCTGGTCCATGCTGTAAATTTATCAGGTTTTAAATTATGCTATTGAATTTAAAGACGTTTAACATTTGAACTACTTGGTGAGTGTCACTGGTAGATCAAGAGTCCCCGAAGGCACATGTAGCCAAGTTCAATCAACTTTTGTTGACCGTCTGTCTCTTCAACGCATTTGAAATTTCTGTTACAAAATTTCTTGAAATTTCTAAAACGTTGGTCCTGTAGCATTATATCCCACCCATTGTGCTACGCCTTTTGGTATATTTTTGGACATAATAATTTTCATACTTTTTTGCAATATTACATTGTTTAGACTGAGGATCACTGACGAGGGTTTAGTAACCGAAATGTGCATGTCTGGTCCATGCTGTAAATTTATCAGGTTTTAAATGATGCTATTGAATTTAAAGACGTTTAACATCCTAAGATAAATTTCTCATGACTCATCTTTTTCCTTAGGATAGAGAATCCTGTGTTCATCATCTTTGTTTTCTTCGACATATGTCAAGGAAAGTGTTCAAAATAGTTCAATGCTCATATTTCTTTCATTTATCTGTTTGTAAATAATGCTATGAAGAACTAACAATCACTGACGAGTGTTAAGTACCCGAAACGTGCATGTCTGGTCCATGTTTAAATAATGCTAATCAATTTGAAGACGTTAGAAATTGGCGGAATTGATAAGCAATGATAATGTTATCCATACGACGTCAATATGTTAAAATCGTACATTGGTCCTATCCTTTCTGTTGATTTGTAAAACAAATACTTTTTGTGTACTCCTTTCGAATCTTAACGAAATTATTTGATATAATTCACACCTCATAATTTTTCAACAGAATGTATACAAACAATGACTGAATCTTTGATCCATTCATATTAACTTATATGACAAACTATGAATCGATTCATATCGTTATTGTATACGATTCTATAGCTAATGAGTTAAAGAAAATCCTGACGATAACCCCAATAGCAATCACAATAGAGCATCAAATTGAGCATCGACGGACCCTTAGCAAGCTAGAAGTGGGACCAGGTGCCCGGGAGGAGCAAGCATCCCCTGTTGACTAGTCGCACCCGTCGTCGATGTTCATGGACGAAAATAAAAACAATATATAAGATACATGCATTGCACTGTCTGAGGTTATATGTATATAGAAAGTGCACGAAAATAAAAACAATATATAAAATAAATGCATTGCACTGTCTGAGTTTATATCAATATTAGAAAGTACAATTGCGACCATGACAGGGAACATATTCAAAACACAGGAGACACAGACACTCAGACAGACATACAGACAGACATACAGACAGGACGAAAATTTCCAAAGAAACAAGAGAGATTAAACACTAAGTATCGAAGACGGCATCAGACTTAGCACAAATGACTACACATAATTCTTTGGAAATTGAATTAATGAGCTTGATCTACCCGGAAGAGAAAGAATTACTTTTTGTATATTGATATACTTTTACATATTCATTTGTTTGTTTCATTCGCCCTGTGTATACCTGTCTTGATTGTGTGATCATCTAACAGAGGAGATGTCATTCTACATAACAAAGTACGAGCTCTATGTGCACGCAATCCAGATAACCACATCATTTTATACTTATTTGGCAGTCTATGGGAAAATATCAAATAAAAATTGGATAAAAAATTATTTTACTTTTATAGACTGCATAAAAAAGAGCTACTTTACGTTTCTATGTCATTGTATATCATCCATTATTGAGACAATTATAATAAAAATGAAATCTGATTAGCTAGATGCACACACAAACATCTAAATGAAGTACACTTTACATGTTTCAATGTGTTCTTATAGTGCATGTATTCTTTATTTATTGTCGTCGTTTTTATGCGTGGGCGTCGGCGGTAGATGCGGCTAAACAACAGGGGATGCATACTCTTCCCGGGCACTTGATCCCACCTCTAGCTTGCTAGGGGTCCGTTGATGCTCAATTTGGTGCTCCAATGTAAGTGCTGTTGACTTCTTTTGTAAAGGGAGAAGTCGTATTTACTCCAAAAAGCTTAATGTTTAATGTCAAAATTTATGTACTAATATTTATTTGTTTTGAAAAACAAAAAACAGTCCTACCTTTATTTGTTCCCTTAGTAATGTTAGGATTTGTATACTCTCTTAAGCACATGCACGTTCTTAAATCAAAGGTTCACCCTTTCATGAGCTGAATAGTTGCAATCTTTTATACTTTCATGCGTTAAAATGCTTCCAATTATATTAAAATACGTCTTTTGTGGGCGTTTACAATGAGGTTAAGGCGTAACAAATATATTTATTTGTCAGTTGTTACCAGGTGAACGATTAAATCTCATTTTGGCTTCATTAAAAATGGCGTCGTTCAAGATATTCTACATTTGAACGATTAACATTTTCATGAGGCGGAAAGGGTAATTGATAAAGAACACACACTTTTGTTTTTTCTTTAACTAAGGTAACATTTTCTTCAGCGTTTCGTTTTCATTTATTCCCTTTAAATACGATATTTCTTCAAACATGACTTTATGTTCATACACCTTCTCTTTGTTCTTCAATTTTCCTTTTCATAAACTGGTTCGGTATTGCTTTGTAAATGACTGGATTATAAGTAGGACGGGGACGGCACTCTGATTCATCGAGATATTTATTTCGCGATCCAAATATCGGTACACCCCGACTATACCAGTCGAAGAGAAAACTGAAGACAGTAATATTAGTAAAAATAAGAATATAGCTTAGATTGGGGTTCTTTGTTGGAAATGTATCTCTTTATATAACTGTAAGCAGTAATACTATTTAGATTGTCAGTTCGCCCTTATACCAGTAGATTTTTGGAAAAGTGAGGGTTATTAGGAGTTGTATATCATTCAAATGTACACTGAAAAATTGATAAAAACATCAGAAAAATATTTCTCCTCGACATATTTCAAGATAATGTGCTATCGTAAATGAGAAAAATTGAAATAGTTTCCAAATGGACATTATTATCTTCACTTTTTGGTATAAAATGTTCATATTTAATGAATATATGTTGAATGAAAGAATTGTGTGAAAAAAGCTGAAGCTTTAAAACGTGGCTTTGTCTATATTACAGAAAGGTGTAATATAAGGTGGAAATATTACTGTTTTCAATAATATCAGGGATTATTGTAAACGGTAATATAATAGTTCTAAGTAAAAATACTATTTCTAGTATTCTCTTGGACTGTATACCGAGGTTAAATCTAACAAGAAAAAAAACTGAAGAAACCTGTGTTTGCATTTTCCGGATTTTCAAGTAAAATACACCCAAGTTTAGATCCAACTTTCATCAGTTTACATATACATGTAGATATAAACTATACGTATCGTATCGGATATTAGGTATCGTGATACATGTACGAATCTGATTGGCTGATAGTATGTAGATTCTGAAATTACATGGTTACTAGTAAAGCATATGTTATGTGGACGAACGGACAGACAATCTATGACAGTTATGTTGGTGGAGCGGATAGATACGATATGTTCTGCAGCACAACCTTCGATGCATAAGTGCTCAGCTTGAAATGCATGTGTCAACCAGGTTTTGGGATGTGGTTCGTTGACACTCTGTTGTGATCTGAAAAGATAACAAAACTTGAAGTTGAAAATTTCTCCTTTATTCTCCAAAGTCCAGCGTAAAAGTGACTAATGAAAATGTTAATGGTAATTAAGTTATGATACGCATAATGAGTATAATATACAAATATCATGTAATATAAAACATAAGGTTATAAACAAATGAGTGAAAGAAGATCCTGACAATAATCTCAACAGCACTCACTAAAGAGCACCAAACTGAGCATGGACGGAGCCCTAGTAAGCTAGAGGTGGGGCCAGATGCCCGAAAGGAGTAAACATCCCCTGTTGGCTAGCCGCCGTCGATGTTCATGCACGAAAAAGAAAACAATAGATGAAATACATGCACTGTCTGATGTTATGTCTATATAGAAAGTGCTATGGCGACCATGGCAGGAAAAATAAAAAAAATTTACAATGGCGCCTAAGTACAACATTCATTACCTGTTAATATCTTATACAAGACTTTACGAAAACGGGGAGATAACTCTTACAATAGTAGTTATGTACTTGAATTAAAAATGGCAAATAATAAGGTTTATGACGCAAGAATAGGTATAAGGTGAGGAAAATTAACTCAAAAATAAGAAAACAAGAATAATGTAGACTGGGGGAATTAACCAATAGGTAGAGCTTAGCTTACTGCTGAGTGGGTACCATGACTAAGAAGTAAGGCCAAGTGTAAGAAATTGTGTGTTTACAGTTTCACAACAGACAATGTATTTAGATGAATAAAGCTATGAATAAAAACTAAGAAAATATGTTACTTTTTAGATTAATCACACAATCAAACTATGAAAATTAAGCATTAAAAGTTACAAGTCAAAGACAGTTAAATGATAATTGAATTGACCTATATGTGGATAAGTAATTTAGAAAACCTTAACATGTACAGGGCACTTGCGCAGTGAAAATTATAAAATATTGCAGTAAATCGCAAATACAGAATAAATTTCAACTTGTAAAGTTGTAAATTGTAATTTATATGCAGCAAGTAAATGACCATATTCTATAAACACTTATAATGGGTGAATAAACATGGACTAGAAACAGTAAATTGTCAGAACAATTTGTTTGGCCTAAAACAGCTCATTTAAAAATTTATTCACTTAAGTCTGTAACTTTTTACTTACAAAGTTTATGATTTAATTCAATACTTTTTATTGAAGTCATCTAATTATTATGAATGATTAATTTGCATGAAAACTTGGAGAAAGAACAGCTTTAGCAATGTAGGTAAACACCTACATCAGTACATTCATATGTAGATGAGCTGATACTAAAAAGTAGGTCAGATTCCAAAAAAGCTTTCAGATTATGAATAACATAAATGAACAATATGTCTAAAGTCACTTACAAGGGTGATTTGTCATTAACTACTTGAAATTTAACATCTTGTACAGTTTTCTGATTCGAGCGAAATAATGTGTTTTGCAGCGGAAAGTTTAAATTTTGTCTAAAGTACGAGTCAAAATGGTACAAAGATTCCGGAAAGTAAAATTAAGGGAAATATGAATTTATGCAATAAAGATTTAAACATAGATTCTTTAGTGAATTCAGAATAACCAAAAACATAAGTATAAACTATCTTGATTTACATTTTAACAATAGACCGTCTTATACACAAACTGTACTCTAAGTTCTCAGACGCAAAATATACACAAAAAGTACATATATTACACATACAAGTTAAAATTAGTAATATAGATATAAATAAAATGACAAATACGGATAATGACCATACCAAAGTTATTAGATGAAATATATGAAATGTTTCCTACTTGAAAACATGACCAAGCTTGAAGTTAAAATTTCTCCTTTATTCTCCAAAGTTCAGATTAAAAGTGGCGCTACAGAATTTCAGACGTTGGCGGTTGGTCAAGGTAGGTGCAAAAGGGGTATTTGACAGGAAAAATGAGTCATAGCCATAAATCAAACAAATGTGGACCCCCGGTGAAAATATAGGTAAATCATGGGTCCGAACCATTGACACGTTAATCCGCTTTCCTGGTGTTGATTGTGATGAGGCCATATCAAAGAAATTTCCGTTTGAAAAGTGTGAAGTAAGCTAAACATTGCTTTTTTCCAGGTTTCATTTGATTTGCTCAAGGCTCCAAAAAGTAACATTTTTAGCAATAAATGTAAATAGGAACACCAACCAAAAAGGACGAGTGTTATCAATGATCAGAAAAATAAATAAATTTTAAGTAAGAAATGTCGCAAATGTATATCACCAAAATAAGAAAAATCTTGAGTATTTATAGTATAATAAACTTGAAAAATTAAGTTCTTTGACAAATTCAAGGAAAATGTAGAAATTTTTGTCAGAAATATTCCCGACAGTCAAAATGAATAATGATATATGTATCAGATGTATCAGTACAGTTATGATAATAATTATAGGATATGGTCATTATCCATATTTGTCATTCTAAGAAAAACGTGAGACGTTGAGCAAAGTTCCCTATTTTATTAACACTACACTACGTTGTATAAATCACATATAAATAGCCGAACAAAAACGAAATACAAAAATCAAGAAACAGTGTAAAACATATACAAAAGATAAATATCAAGTAAGTGTATGGGGGAGAATGTGTCCCCAAATACATATACCTTAAAAGACAACTCATGATGAGAAGATCTAGGTCAATAGTCAAGAAAGCAGCGCAGGTCACAGTTGCCAATGATACCTAGGTCAATTGTCAGGTAAACAGCACATACCATGTAACTGTTTCCCATAATTTCTACGTCAGTGGTCAAGTAAACGGCGCATACTAAGTCACAGTTGCCAAAGCAAACAAGCAAACGCCTCCATCAAATAAAAAAATTATAATTCAAATATGAGAATGAGACAAGGTGCCCAGGTAGAGGCAGTATTTTCTGATTGCATGCCACATCAGTCGCTTCATTTCGGTTACTTAAATTTCGGAAAATATAAAGATATTCTGTGGTTGGATGGCTCAAACGGTCTAAGATAGAGTATCACCCACCATTCTGGACAATGGGACATCATAATGTATGACGAATTCCCCGTATCGACCTTGAAACTTCTCAGTAACGATGTTAGTCGGTCACAAACCTATCCCTGATTGAGAAGCTTATATGAAAGACGCCTAGCTCTCAGAACAAAATATGTGTATTTAGTACTTTCTCTGGCAAAAGGTATCAACTGAGATATGAACACGAAATAAGCTGGCGATGAAGGGAATTTGCTTCTTAGAGGGGAAAAGTCTGTGATGCTGAAATTGAAATGGTCACGTTTGTCAAAGAGTGAGATATTCATGTGACCATCAGTGTATTAGGACAGCATTGTGTCCAAATAGGACGTTGAATTATTTGTCTCTGTAGTTTCTTTGACTTAAAGCCCAAAGGGATAGATTCTGCTGAGGTAATCCGCGATTTTTGATTATTGATGGACATCACATCGTCTATATATCTGTAAGTGAAGATAAAGTCAGAAGCTAAGTACCTTTTTCCTTCAGAGAACACAGATTGAATGTATTGAGCTTCGTACGAGCAAAAAAAAATTTCGGCGAGGAGTGTGACACAATAGGTTCCCATTGGAATTCCGACAATTTGTTGGAAGACCTTTTCTCCGAACGCCAAAAAAAATGTCGTCGATCATGAAGTTTAACATCTGAATAATATCCGTTTCAGTGTACTTATGTTTTGAATCGGACTTTTCTTTTGAAATATTTAAATTCATTTGCATTATTTAAGAACATTTAAATTTGCAGCATGGACAAGGCATGCACGTTTAGGGTACTTAGCCCTCGTCAGTGATCCTCAATCTAAACAATGTAATATGGCCAAAGAGAGTGAAAATTATTATTTCCAAAATGTACCGAAAGACGTAGCAGGATGGTTGGGATATGATGCTACAGGACCCACGTTTTAGAAATTTAAAGAAATTTTGATAACAGAAATTTAAGGTAGGTTTTTTAATAGTTAACAACAATGAATTGATATTTGCGATAGCCGCTTTTGTTTGCAGCCGCATTGCTTGTTATATTTGCAAGTCTTTATTCCAATTAAGAATGTGATATTGTTATGTAAAGTGTCAAACCCAAGCTATTATTAAGGCCGCAAAGATCTTCAACTAAACTGGCCACTTTTAGCACTTTGTCTGCAGCTCAGGTCAGCGATGGGATTCCATTGGGCCTCTTGTTATCCAAACAATTAAGGTTGCATAAAGTTATGTATAATGTATGTCGTCTTTCAGTTTCCTATTATTCATTCTTTTATTTGTAGATGGAATTCGCGATTAAAATGACAAATAGCTGTCTAAATTTTAAAGAATGATGCAGCATGACCCAAGATATGACCTGGTTTGAATCAGGGTTGAGGTAACATAAAGTAATGCGCAATATATATCGTCTTTCAGGTTTCTTAATATTCATTCTTTTATTTGTAGTTAAAATTTAGGTGACAAATAGCTGTCTGAATTTTAAAGTATGACGCAGTCTGACCCAAGATATAACTTGGTTTGAATGAGGGTTGAGGTCACATAAAGTAATGTGCAAAATATATCGTCTATCAGTTTCTTTAGATAAAATTCGCGATTTCAATAACAAATAGCTATCAAGATTTAAATGTATGACGCAGCCTGGCCCAAGTTGTGACCTGGTTTGAATCAGGGTTGAGGTTTCATAAAGTTATGCGCAATATATATCATGTATATCGTCTTTCAAATTATTCATTCTTTTATTCGTAGATAAAATTTAGATGACAAACAGCTGTCTGAATTTTTAAGTATGATACAGCCTGACCCAAGATATGACTTGGTTTGAATGAGGGTTGAGGTTACATAAAGTAATGTGAAAAATATATCGTCTATCAGTTTCTTTATATTCTTTGTTTTCATTTGTAGATTAAATTCACGATTTCAATAACAAATAGCGGTCTAGATTTTAATGTATGACGCAGCCTGACCCAAGTTGTGATCTGGTGTGAATGAGAGATGAGGTTAATAAAGCACTCCTACTTGCATATCGCCTTTCAGTTATTTTTATATGCATTCTGTCGTTGTAGTGTAGATTTGTGAAAAATAGCTGTTGGAATTTTAAAGCATGTTGCTACCTAACCCAAGCTGTTATCTATTCTGAATGATCAGTTCATAACTACGCTTTGTCTCTATCAATTTAGAATGCCTTCGCTTGTTTTCTATTGTTTATCGAAGATTTTTGTATTGACAACTATGTACGATTTCAAAATAAAGAAAAGAAAAATAATTAAATAGATTAATATACTGAACCGTCATAGTTAAGATGTAAAACGTCTTCAAATCGAATAGCATCATTTGAGAACTGATAAATTTGCAGCATGGACCAGATATGCACGTTTCGGGAATTTAACCCTCGTCAGTGATCTACAATCTAAACAATGTAGAAACATATAGGGAATCAATACAAAGTAATAGGTAGGAAACTGTACAGATTAAGAGATTGCTTACATTGACATAATCACATTAATTTTGTTTAATGTTCATAGTATCTTATCAATAATGAGCAAACTCTATTGTGAGAGTCAGGATCTTCTTTAACTTATTTGTGTCGTCACACGTATACCCTTTACCGTTTGGAGCTTGTAGAAAGTTCCCTGCGAGGGGTTTGACGGTAAGTACTTTGAATATTTTTCCCCAACATGGTCGCCATAGCACTTTCTATATAGACATCACCTTAGACAATGCATGTATTTTATATATTGTTTTCATTTTTCGTGCATGAACAACGACGCTGGGTGCGGCTTGCCAACAGGGGATGCTTTCTCCTCCGGGTCACCTTGGAATCTCTGGCTTAATAGGGGTCCTTCGATGTTTAATCTGGTGCTCTTTTGCGAATGCTGTACGTTGAGATTATCTTCAGGGTTTTCATTTGTGTCACACTCATGTTCTTCGCCTTAGGGAAATCGTAAAAATGTCCCTGGCTAGGGGTTTGACATTATCTTAGACAGTGCATGTATTTTATGTTTTTTTGCGTGCATGAACATCGACGGCGGGTACGGCTTGCCAACAGGGGATCCTTACTCTTTCCGGGCAACTGGTCCCATCTCTGGCTTCATAGGGGTCCGTCGATGCTTAATTTGGTGCTCTTTTGTGAGTGCAATTGAGATTATAGTCAATATATAACTTAACTCATTTGTGTCACACTTATGCCATTTGCCGTGTGGAGCTCGTAAAAAAAGTTCCCCGCGAGGGGTTTTACATTAAGTGTTTTGAATATTTTTCCCTGATATGGTCGCAATAGCACTTTCTATATAGATATAACCTCAGACAGTGCATGTATCTTATATATTGTTTTCATTTATCGTGCACGGACATCGACAGCGGATGTTGCTAGCCAGCAGGGGATGCTTACCAATCCCGGGCACCTGGTCTCACTTCTGGCTTGAAAGGGGTCCGTCGATGCTTAATTTGGTGCTCTATTGTGTGTGCTGTTGAGATTATCGTCAGGATCTTCTTCAACTCATTACTGTGATTGCTAATATTACAGTGTAAGCAAATACATAGCTGTTAAAGTAAATACCACGTCATATTCATTTCGACTAAAATATGAATGTGTATGTGCTATAGTTTTAAATTTCAATAGCACCATATGAGAAGCGGTAAATTTGCAGCTTGGACCTGACAAGCACTTTCTGGGTACTTAACCCTCGTCCACGATCCTTAGTTTAAGCAATGTTATATTGTCAAAGAGTGTGATAGTTACAGTATCGACAACGTTATCTTACATGCGTTAATCGTTTTCGTTCGTTTTTTCTTAATCGTTTTGCGTTATGCGTTCGTTAGCTCTGAATCGTTAATCGTTTCCGTACGTTTGGGGGAGCTCTGAATCGTTAATCGTTATCCGTTTTTCGTTATGCGTTATGCTTTATCCGTTTTTCGTTATTCGTTAATCGTAATCCGTTTTAAGTTATCCGTTAATCGTTAGGACCGTTTCCATACATAACGTATACTCATGAAAGCTTAGAGAGATGACAAATCGCTGTTCAAGAATTTCATTTCATAAATAATCACCAATAGAGGGGATTTTATACGTTACTTAAACAGGGCAATGTCTGTAGAAAACAAACACGACATAGAAAGCTGGGAAATTCAATTATATCCCTGTAAAATATGTGAAAAAAAAAACAACACTGAAAATGCGTGACAGATTCTTTAATACATGAATGAATATATTTTTCGTTCCTCGGATATATCAAATAAGAAGTTGATAAATAATAACAGGACGCGAGACTGCAATAAATATTGAAAAATGACATGTTCGACATGACTTCAAACCTTAGAATAAATGCGATGTTGGAATCAGATAAGACCATATTAAACTTAAAAAAGATATATATATATTATAAACCCTGGCCGCGTGTCCGTCGTCTAACCACTTCTTGCTTCTTTATTTACCACCTGTCACGTTCTGCGCAATAAACATGGATTGACAATATACATAGCACAACCTCTTAAGCAACCCTCGATATCTAGACAAAGTCTATTTAGTCAATATAGATAAAAATAAATATACATTTTGTACATGGAATGCCCCACCCACCCCAAAATCACATGTACAAATGACAACTAATGGGTTAGTGACAGGCAGACAAAATGAATACAAGATGTAACCCCGGGTTCCCAAATGATAAGCAGTCAAATGCATTACCCTTTTTCCACATCGGGTCAGCATACATGTATACTGTTATAATAATAATGACTAAAATAAATTAAACATTATTCGTCTATGATGTGAACATGTCGGAAAAACGGTCTATTTTATATTCCGGGAGGGGGCCTTAGGGTACTTTATTTATTTATTTATTTATTCATTTATCTATCTATTTATTTTTTTTTTCATTATTATTTACTTATTGTTTGTTTGTTTGAAAGTTTGCTCTATGAATTGATGAAAAAAAAATTAGTGTATGGTGTGACAAAAATGTGTGCATTTCGTTTTTTATTTAAAGAAATTCCATAGCGTACACAACCCGGTTCATATGCATCTTAGCTACATATAGGTAAAGTACAGAAAACAATGCCAGTATCTTAACATTGCTGAAATAATAAGATCAATATGATAAATCAGCGATTACACGTAAATATAACACCATTCTTAATAAGTTCAAATATCAAGTTTCGCTAATTAGCCTCAGTTAATAATTACATGTAGCTGTTCAATGCTCGTGCGCTTCAAAAATTATATCGCCTCTTTGTTTTCACCGATCAAAGTACCGCTTCAGTTTATTTCAAAACTGCAATATTTTGACTTAAATTGTTACGAAAGTGTTATACACATGTTTATTGCAAAATAGTGTGCAAGCACGTTTAAGAATTTTGAACATACCTTCTAATATAGCATGTATATATAGCGCTACACTTTATCAGTTCTTCTACAACAGAACTAGACATGATATGGGTATGCCAATTAGAATTTGAACATGCAGTAATGACGAATTTTATATAATGTTGATCGACAGTTTAGTGATGAGAAAACAAAGATGGAGGGATACAAAAAAGTAGGATCGTGAGTGTCGTAAGGAAACGAAAAATGATAAATTAATTTTTTCTTTTTCTCTGGACGATCTGGATCTATTATTCCCTGATCCGGAAAATCCAAAATATAACACTGGACAGAGGCTCCCATTCTCGAAGAATTTGCTGCAATCGCTTATTTTCCCGTTTTTGGTACATGTATATTCTTGGAACAACCCCCTCCCCCCGTGGAAGAGTTTCTAGAGCCACCCTTTGAAATTTTTCTGAAATTTTTCTAAAATTTTTGACATTTCAGCTTAAATTTCGATTTCTACAAGCATACATCTGCATACGAAATATATACATGTTAATCTTTTGCACACTCAAATTCGCTCTTAGTATATCATTACAGGTGTATATTGATTTCAAGCGTATGTAAAATATCATCAGTTCATGCAAACTTGTTCAATGGGATTATGGCCCCTTCCACTTGGACTTCAATGGGCCATTCTCAAAAACAATGGGCCATCTTTCCTCACGAAAGGGCCATTCCAAAAAAAGTCATTTTTCGAAAAGCTTTAATACATCAGACAAATCTGTTTAACAGTGAATAGAGAATTCATTTTTACTTCAGCACGTTTTATTTCAATTTATTATGATTATTATTATTTATTTATTTTTCTGGGTTTTTTTTTTTTTTTGGTAGTGAAATTACAAATTTTACTATTTCCAATGCAAAATTTACAGTACAATTTTTGCATATATCACCGAACAGCCAATTCCAAACTAATATCTGTGCGTTGAGGGATCGAGGGGGACTCAACTGTGATGGACATTTCTGTACAGCTTTATTACTTTAATTTGTACCCTTTGAATGGCCACTTCAAAATGACATGATACTTTTACATACGAATGTATACACAAGTACCTTTATATAGATAAGGTAGGTAAGTGGACATTTGAGATTTATATCTCAGGCACAGAACAAGGATAAAAAAGAATGTCGGAGAAAAATCAATTAGATCTACGTCAAGATGTACCTTAAAAAACCAAAATGGATACCGCAGAACAAAGCGCACAAGGGCGAAGAGATTTGCCGATGTAATGGGCATTTTTTATAGGAATGAGACTATGTCGCAAGGCGCATGGTTTTCCCAATCCATGCCGGCGACCAAACAATTTGAATCATGTACAAAAAAAAAGAAAGAAAAATGATACCCACCAGGCAGTGGCGGATCCAGCTTCCCCGTTGCAGGTGACAGGAGACGATATTTGACGATTTACATGATCTCTACATCATTGACAAGTGATGACCAAAAAAAAAATTGCCAAAAGGTTTGAGGGGAGAGGGTCATTCATTGCCGGGATGGGATCGAATTTCGGCACTAACTTATCCCGCCACCGTTTGAAAACAAAAGTATTCTCCCTTTAGTGCGTGCGGGAAAAAAAATCATTTTCCAAACTAATCGTTGACCTATATAATAATGTATATATCTAGAAAAAAAACTTATTTTTCTTTTTTTTTTAATCAAAATTCGAAAATAAATGTATGTGAATCTAGAAAAATATGCGGTCCATTACATGCGTCGTCTCGATATAGAAATTTTTCTATACTGGACATATACACAACATAAAATCATAGCTTTATTTACACTGTACTTATTAGGAAATAGGTGCCCCATAGAAGGCCCCATTTAATCGTACCCGTAACCATAGTTACAAGGTTCGGGGTATTTTGTATTGCGTATATTACCAGGAAAAGTGACACGTTCGGGTTGTTTATTCGACAACATTGTACAGGACAGGGATACATGTCATAGAATATACACATAAAAGAGTCACAGTGATTTTTTGTACATTGTCTAATTTATGAATTATGTTGTACATGTAAATGGGACAAGAAAAGAAGTAAAAATATTGTTGGAAATCCAAGAAGAAAATAAAAACAAAACAAAAAGAAAGAGAACCTATCAATAAAAAAAATCCTAAACATTGCTAATAGATTTCACATTTAACGATAAATGTACAGACTAAAAAAAAGTAAATCAAAACTTTCCTAGACAAAAGCAATGTTTTGTTCAGTACTGTATGGATAACTAAGCCGTTTTGGCATGGGTGTATAAAAGCACGTGAAAGACTCGGAGCAAATGAATCATTATATTAATTTCATAGTTTTCGTTTTTCTAACAAAACTTTCAAAACATTTTCTAAGAGCCGGAAAAATATTTTTCGCCGGACTTTCGGGCAGGATTATTTATTTATTTTTTTCAAATTTTCCAATGTTGAAAATTACTCTTACATCGAGATTTTTGGGCCATATTAAATAATTCAAACATGGAGAGAGATCATGTGCAAACGAAGAGTATATTAAGGCATTTTTTCCTAGAAGATCGCTAATTATTTCTTTTTTTTTCTATTTATGGAAAGGCATTAGTAGCATTTGAAACCTAACTTAAAATGGTACTCAATGCAGACAGGCTAATTTCATTCCTTTGAATAAAGTTTGTTTCATTTTTATTTGTACTTACTTTATGAAACACAAAAAAAGTGTTTACATGTACCAAGTTTATGGAAAGGTAGGAATAGGGGTGAGGGGCATTTCATGGTCCGGATTTCTTTTTTTTTTTTTTTTTGACGGCCCTTTTTTTTTGGCAAAGTCTGCCTGTCCCCCCCTAAAAATAAAATGGTTGCTCCCTTATATACTTGATAGCATGTTACACTAGTCGGAAAGGGGAAAGTATTTACGCATGAAAGGCAAGGGGACCCCTTCCCCCGGTTTCTGATTTTAGTAAATCATAGGCACAGGATAAAAATCTACAAAAGTAACAGACATTGCCAATTGTAAACCAGAATGCATCATTTTAAACCATTCTTCACAAAAAATTCTGAAATATTCTATATTTCATCATCATAACCCAAATTGTAGTTAACGGATCATATCATATACTTTTCCTCATTTTTACAAGAAATTCATGATCATAATCTGAAATATAATTTGCAAAATATGTCAGACAATCAAGTTGAATGGAAATGATGCGGTCATCGGAGTTTACATGTTAATTCATTGAATATTAAAAAAAAATCCCAAACATATTGTTAAAAGTAACCGAATCTGTAACATATACTTGATACATCAGTGTTCAATCTAGTGCCAAGGGGGAAAGGTCACTGGTGGGAGGCCGGAGGTGCACCCCCACCTCTCCCAAAAAAAAAATGAAAAGAAAGCAAAAAAAAAAAAAAAGAATGGTTTTTAGCTATAGTTTGAATCATCATCCCCCCCTCGCGCTGCACTGTATCTTAATATGATAAATAGTCAGTGGCTAGGTGGTAATCAGCGACGATACGTTGTTACCTTGTGATTAAATTTATTTCACACTGTACATGTAGTGTAATATTGTAGTTACGGAATAGAAGTAAAACATTAAAAAAAAATAAAATTAAGAAAATAGATTTACTTCAAATTATCAAAGAATATTTGCTAAGTTAAATATTACAGGGTTGTGCCTCTCCCCCCCCCCAACCGCTTTTCAAAGTGTGAGTGGAGGGATGTGCCCCACTCCCCCCCCCCCCCCACTCTTTCTCCCTTGCTGCTTTTAGCTCATGACATCGATTTGCTTTTGTTCCAAAATGAAAAAAGTTACGAATCATTAGAAAATGGAAGGTGCACGTGACGCGATTTACGCTCTCTGATTGGTTCGAACTAGTCCGTGGCAAAATAAAACAGCATAATATGGCACAATAACATAATTTTAACATCTATCATGAATACAAGAAGAATGAATAAGAATGCATATAAGAAGAAATGAATGACTGATAATGTAAAAGAGATGGAACAAATTATCTCAGTGAGTTAAACTTATGGAAAAACAGGGGGGTTGCACTGTTTGCGTAAATAATAAATATTCAATCAATAATGAACGAAAAAAAAAAATAAAAATAGAAATATACAGAAGATAATATCCACCACATTTCTTTCTTTTTTTATCATCGTTAGAACTTGAAAATATAACGAAGTATACATATTCCAGTACTGAGTGTTTGTGAAATGTAGGACAATCGGGATATGATTTTTTTCTAAATGTGGGACAATCGGGATTAAACCTTTATAGATTTAGGGGCTAGGGAAGGAGTAATACGTTTTTATTGAAATGTTTACTGAAGTATTTACTTGAGACTATATTTGGTTAGTTCGTTCGTTTGTTTGAAAGAAAGCTTGTAAAAGAATTTTAAAAGAAGAAACTAATTAATGAACACACGAACATTTTATAAAATGATCTACTATCCAAATTAGTGGGTAATGTCGTTATATTCAATAGTCAACTTTTGTTATTCGTCTTCCTCGCTTTCGCGGGAAAATAAATAAAATATATTTTCGATAAAGGCCGTTTGTTCTTTCTGTGAAAATGCGTAATAAATGCTAATTATCTATTATGAGAACATTTCTTATCTTGTTAAAAATGAATTATTTTAACAATAATTTTCCTAAAAAAATATAAACATATATATGCAATATCTTTTGAAATTTAGCGATAATACGCATCAAATTCGAATAGCAATGAAATATATGTTGATTGATGTATAAGTACCAAAGCCATGTGACATCTGAAGAACCGAGCGTACACTTCTCTACGCTTGGTTGATCACACAGTAGTCCCTGAGATAGATAATGATTGACAGCTGGCCCGGATCGGTCAAAGGCGGGGCTTAGAATAGACGTTGTACAACTGTACCTGTACTGAGTGACCATACGTGCATTATTTAAGTTGGAAGTTGAAGCCGTTACGTCGTTTATTTCATCAACTCTGATTACATAGATCATCTGACGGATATTTAAAGTCTAGGATTTAAATAAAAGGAATCGATTCTGAAAGATGAAAAAAAAACAAACCGAGAGTCCCCTTCGGCGTTGCCGGTAGGGGACTAAAAACAGAAAAAAAGTCGTATCGTAGCTGAAATGTATATTTCTCTATGATTGATAATTTATCCAATGGTTTTTGGCTATTGAATTTCATTTGATACCTTGTAATTTTTTTTCTTCCTTTCTACGATGCAATTATTTTGTAATGTATATCACAAATATTCTGTACATATCTACGTCTACGGACTCCGGCAAAATAGATATACATGCAAAAAAATTTATAAACAGTCTGCTCTTTTTTTTTTTCGGCGATAGCGAGGAATCAATAATTGCATTATTTCGATAAGTTGAAAATCATAGAAATCACTTTTCTTTCTACTTTATCTTTTTTTTATTTCTTTCTTCATATAAATGTTCTATCAAAATATATTTGATAATTCTTTTTTTCATAATATGCTCTGTCTAAATATAAGGGACAATTCTTTGAAGTGACTGTGGCGGTAGATCACACTCCGAAGGTATTTACTTACACGTACATTATTTTCATAATAACAAGTACGGCATGCATTAAATGTACATTTGCACACCTTCTAACCATACGGCGCATATAAGAGATGGATTTACTGGGTGCAGAAGCGGCATTCGGCCTCCTCTCATGGAAGTGACCCATCCTCCAAACCATGTATTTTGTAAAATTTTCAGCAAGTTCTGATTGGTATCGACAAAAAAGGCGGTACTGGATCCGCCAATGAAAAAAAAGATATAAATATTCGACAATCAATATAAAAACCAACACGCAAAAAATCACATGATGATTTTAAGAATCGTACATAAGTTATATACATGTACGTTGCTGATTTTAAAAATAAATGTCGTTAATTCTTTTATCTTTTCGTTTATAACAAACAAAAGAACATAAAAAACGAATAACACATAATAGAAAACGCTTAACGAAAAACGCTTAACGAAAAACGGATAACGATTAACGAAAAACGCTTAACGAAAAACGGATAACGATTAACGAAAAACGCTTAACGAAAAACGGATAACGATTAACGAAAAACGCTTAACGAAAAACGGATAACGATTAACGAAAAACGCTTAACGAAAAACAGATAACGATTAACGAATAACGAATAACGAAAAACGGATAACGATTAAAACGAAACGATTCCCACAACGTTAAACGTTACCGTTCGTTTTTCCTTCATCATTATGCGTTATGCGTTCGTTACATCTGGATCGTTGATCGTTTCCGTTCGTTTATTGCTTGTAAGATAACGTTGTCGGTACTGTATTTTGTCCAAAAAAAAGTTTTTAAAAAATACGTAACAAACTCGGTGGGATATGATGCTACATAACCCATTTTTTTAAACTTTCAAAAAGTTTCAAATCCTTTGAAGAAACGATCAACCGAAGTTGATCGAACTTAGCTACACGTGCCCTCGGGGACTCCTGGTCCACAAACAGTGACACTCCCCAAGTGTTACAAATGTATTTAAATTTAAAAGAATCATCTAAGAACAGATAAATCTACAGTACTGGCCGGGTACATACATGTATTATCGCCGGGCACATATTATCGCCACTTCATTTATATCTCCACATATTGTTGATGTAGGAATTTAATTTTTTCACCATAATTACATTTTTGAAACATGAAACGGTATACAAAATTTCAAATAAATTCATAACCTGCAAATACTGAATTTTGTGACAGAAAGTGGGTAAATCTGAATGTATTTCCCCCGCCTCTCCGGGGAAAGGGTGGGCCACTTCATCTTCCTATATCTCTTTGGTTTTGGAATTTTTTTGTATGATTTTTTTACAGACGAAAAGAAGAAAGTTTAAAGATTCAAATAAAATCAATTTTGTTGAAAAAGTGTAAGATGTTCAGTAAGAACAAGCGGAGATGGCGATAATATGTATCTACCTTCTTTCAAACTTGGGCCAACCTTAACGTTCACAAATCACCAATAAACATGAGCAGATCGTCAGATTTTAATGAAAATTATTTATGAAAATGAAAAATGTGTATCGAAAGTTCTTCGTCCTTCTGTGAAAATTTCATCGAATTTCAGGGAGAAATAAAGATTTTAGAGCAAAAAATGTTGAAAAAAGTGGCGATAATATGTGCCCAACCAGTATGGATCAGACGTCAAGCGAAAAAAAAAATAAGATATAAAAAATCACAAGCATTGGAATACAATCACACTGACACAATAGACACACATAAGACCAATAAATAAATTGACTTTTTTAACTAAATAACGACATTACTGTTACTACACGTAAGAGTATAACATCAGCAAATAACCGGAAATTATAGATATAAAATAAGATTATGAAAAAAGGAAAAAGAACAATCACACCAAACCTATCAAATTACAATCCAAACATTATTGAACTGATCAACAACGTACTAAGAAGTTAGCGAATTAGAGTTGACCCCTTTATATTACACGCCTTGGCTTTTTTATAAGTTTGTTTACGGATCTATCGACACGATTTTTTGAAAAATGGAAAAAATATAAGTTCTGTTATCGCCGAAATGAATATTGAGTGTCTATTGGAAAAAGATCAAGTATAAGTAGTGAGTTCCAGGACTCATCACAGCCTCTTTATTTCCATTTTTGATCAAACAAGATGAGACTCAATAAGGATCAATGCCATCTTCAAGGTTTAGGTCACACAATTAGGGTTAAATCAGAGGAAAAAACAAACCGTCCTTTCATTAAAGTAAGATTTGCAAACAAAGGTATTGATAAATTGAATCTTGGTCAAATTTTGAATCACAAAACTGTCACAGAAAAAATCCAACCATATTTCAAAGGAAAGGAAACTCCTTGTATTTCCTATAGCTACACACCAACAGTTGCATCTAAAATTAACAATTACAAATGATTCTTGCAGTGTATTGATTTAAGTAATCCCTCACTACATCCAATTCCATGCGAATGTTCTTCATCGGATTTAAACTACTCTCCTTGTGGACACGTTATTACTGGTGACTTTAGTATAGTCAAGAACAACAAGTTGAGAGAATTGTTACAGTCCCGATTACGTGAACTGTCCCCCTCCTTTAACGTTTTTTCTCATTCATCTCTCCAGATTTCGTTTCTATTTTTCCGTCTTCATTTTCCCTCACAAAATTTCTCTTCTAATTTTCCTCCTTTATTTCGCCTCAAAATTTCGTCTTCAGTGTTGGAAGAGAAAAATGAACACGAATTTTTGAGAAACAGAAGCAAAACGGAAAAGGAAAGAGAAACGCAAACCGTAAACAGAAGAGAAACGAAAGCGAAATATTTCGCTTTCATTCCGCTTTCAGTCCTCTTGTCAATCAAAGCGAGGCTTCCTCATTTGCATATTAGGGGATTTCCCTAAAAAGAGGGTACAAACGTTATTTGATGTAATTTCTTTGTGTTGCATTAAAATACACGACTTAGTTTTATTTAGATACATTGTGAACGAACTTTTTCTGCATATTCAACATTTATTAGTAAATCGATAAGTAACTTTATGTATGTATAAATTTACAAATCGTGGTTTGTTTTCTTCGCATTTGAACATCTATAGCACAAATCCATTTTTAAGTAACAAGGACAAATTAACAAATCGTTGTTTTGACAAATACACACATGTAAATCAACCGCGCAGGGTACATGTATGTAGGTGTCGTTTATCCATTACCTGCCAGGTGTGAAAATCATCGGAGCGTGATATCACCATGCGGTCATTTCAACTTTAGATAGGGAGAGACTATCTTCGTGCAATGAATTTAAGTTAAAAATTTTAAAATTTAATGTTATGACTTGATATAATCAGGGACATATATAAAAATATGTACGTCCCTGATTTAATAATGTAATTAAATATGAAAACTACCTGCTGCAAAAGTACCTTTCACGTACTCAGTTTGCATGTGTCGTTACCCAGTTTACAAGAATGTATTTTTACAGAAATATATTATTGTCTTCACCTTTTAATTATTTATCGTTGGTTTTTTTTTCTTTTCCTTTTTCATAATGACATATTGAAGGCTATTTTATCATAAAGTAATACATTTCAATTGAAAGAAGGGAGGAGATCTCCATCTGCATGATCTGCATGAAAGCTCGTAGTTAAAAAAAAAAAGAATTTTCATAGTCAAAAAGCAGGGGCGCATCCAGAACCTCATCTGCCGGGAAGGACTTACGCTTTTTATTTGGATGAATTGCGAGGCCAGAATGGCCGAGTAGGGGGTGGGTATTGGAGGGGTGTACAGTACCTCCCATTTGTGGGGGTTCGGAAGGGGACCCTTGCCTAAAGTTTTGAAAAAAAGGTGGCTTCTGGATCGTACTTGATCGTACTTGTTGGAGATCTCCTCCCTTCTTTTTGAAATCAAGATTGGACTGAGCGCATGATTCAGACGCGTACGTCTAAATCTTTAGAAAAAGGAACCCCTATCAATCTTTACATTTTCTAATGCTACCTCTTCTTTTGCATGGCATGCCGAGATCGTCAACAGTTCTTTAGGGGAGAGGAGGGTGATTAGATTTTTTCGGGGGGGGGGGCAAATCATGGCGAGCATCCTGTTTATGATTTTATAAAAAAAGTTATACGTACAAAACAAAAATAATTATACATGTACAAAGTATATAGAAGATTTTTTGGCAAATTCTGAAAGGATGAGGAGTCCTCCTACTCTCGCTCTAGATCCGCGCTTTCATTCAAACAATGTCTCTAAGATCTATTACATGTTAATATTTTTATGAAAAAAATTATGTCAACAATGTGCCTAATTCATCTCATGACCAGGGCTTCACATACCAGGATCGTCAATCAAGCACAGCATGTTGTATCGGGAATGTGCCCCCAATTGAAATTGAGAGAATTAAATATAGTTTTTGTCCGTCGAGAAAAGTTTTCAATTGTTTGATAAGACGGCCGTAATTCCTTCCCGATATGGTACTCAGCGATCAATATGTTGGAATCCGCTTTTCATTAAAAATAGCTAAAATGTGCCCCTTGACCCCCCGGCAAAGGGGGCTCTGGATCCGCCACTGGAGAAATTTTAATCACATCATGGAACCAAAAGATTTTTGTAAATGGATGAAAGAACAAGGAAAAAATCGAGATAAAATCGAAATAAAGATGAAGAATCTATGTATAAAAAAAAGAAAAATAGTGATATAAGAACTTCTTTTTCATAGCATGGAATTGGACATCCCGCAAATAAAAACAAAATGGGTATCAAAATTAATTTGTAATTGCGGAGGAGGAAGGGAGCATAGAGTATAAAAGTTTGCTCCGTATACACAAATGACCGAAAATAAAGAAAATAATAATAAAAATCCCAAACATATTCGTAAGGGGAAATTCCCTTACGTGTTTTCTGTAGTTATTGTTTAAAAGAATATAAATAAAACACACTATCACTTTGAAATAGTTTTTATACATTTCATATCTGACAATTCCAGACACTGTCACTTTTGGACGTAAATACTTGAACGCATGACTGACTCCACACAGGTAGACTACCATGCCTACCTGAACGACACCTGTCATAATCGATCGATTACGGGGTACAGTTGTATATACATGAAAAGTACAAGGGGTCAATTATGAGAACTGACATCTAGATGAATAAAATGACTTGCTTCTTGACTCGTATTTTAAAATAATTGTTAAATAACTTCTATAACCCGTTGAAACGGACCTATCTTATACGATAAATTTAGCTGTTTTAAAATGATTAAATTTTATCCAGAGACTCAACATATCTAGAAATATAAATAAAATAAATAAACGTTTAAAAATATTGCAATATTTAGATTTTAAGCTTACATTGACTGCATTAAGCCCCGCCCATATATATTTTCAAAACGAGGCTGGAGGCGAATATTGAAAGCGAACTGAAGGCGGAATTTGAAAGAGACACGTAAGCGGAATCGTAAGAGAAACGTAACAGAACATTAAGAGAGTCGAATGGGGAATTAAAGGAGAAATATTTCTCTTTCGAGTTCACTTTCATGATTCTCGTTTATTTCACCTTACAAATTCCTCTTCTCTTTCTCCTGTCACCTCGCAAATTTCTCCTCTATTTTTCCTTGTACTTTTCGCCTTAATAATTCCTCTTCTATTTTTTCGTCTTCATTTTACCTCACAAAATTCCTCCTTCGTCTAACAAAAATTCCTTCTTTAGGGGTAGACAGTTAACGTAATCGGGACTGTAAAAAAGGGTCCCAAGTACAGAGAAAGTATGTCTTTTACATGGAACCAAAATGTCAAAATTATCATGGCATGGACTCATGTGAGGAATATGCAAGACGTTGGACAAAGAAAGAGGATTTACAACTCGACACCCTTTCCGAATGGATAAAATCCATCAGAGGGTTACTTTTATCTAGAATTTACCGATTAAAGTCAACTGTGAACACCAGATTCGAGTCTATATTTAAAGACCCTGATGTTATCACAAGACTTACCTACCTCCAAGAACTTTATGTCATCACATCAGCGGACAAAGCCTCAAATAATTACACATTTACTTGCAAAAAGTACTATTTCGACAGTCTAGTTAAAGATTTGGGTTTAAATTCGACACCTGGAAAATTTATCCCACTTACACCCAAATAAACCTTTCTGCCTCTGAAATTATAGATAACCACAAATCAGCTCTTGCTTCCTTTGGCTTCGACACTTACAATTTTGATTTAGATTTACCATACTTATACTGCATACCTTAATCGCATAAGAATCCGTACAAGCAATGTTTCATTGCTGGTTCCTCAAAATGTTCTACCAAATCTGTATCGATCATACCAACCAAAGTTTTATCTGAAATCAAATCTGGGTTTCAAAAATATTGTTCGACAGTATATTCTCGCAGTGGTATCTACCAGATGTGGATTTTTAAGAATTCGAAGGAACTTTTAAAACATCTGAAATCCACTCATTTCAGTAGAGTCAATTTGATCAAAGCCTTTGATTTTTCGACACTTTACACTACAATTCCATATTCTACATTGAAAGAAAGACTCGCAAAAATTATAAGTAATGCGTTTACAAGTAAGAACGTAAATCGCAAATACAAATTTATTGTTGTTAACTTTAACAAAACCTACTTTGTAAAATAAAAGTCCGATTCTGAAAACAAGTGCACTGATACAGATATTACTCAGATGTTTAACTTTCAACAACATTTTGTGGTGTTTGGAGGAAAGGTCTTCCAGCAAATTGTCGGAATTCCAATGGGGACCAATTGTGCCCGACTCCTTGCTGACTTTTTCCTTTACTCGTACGAAGCTGAATTCATTCAATCTTTGGTCTCTGAAGGGAAAGCTTCTGACTTCCGACTTCTGACTACAACTTCACGTATAGATACATAGACGATGTGTTGTCCATCAATAATTCAGAATTCGCGAATTACCTCAGCAGTATCCATCCTTCGGTTTGAAATCAAAGAAACTACAGAGACAAATAATTCAATTTCCTATTTGGACATAACGCTGCCCTACAACACTGATGGTCACATGAACACCTCACTCTATGACAAGCGTGACGACTTCAATTTCAGTATTACAAACTTTCCTTTTCTAAGTAGCAACATCCCTTCATCGCCAGCTTATGGCGTGCTCATATCTCAGTTGATACGCTATACCAGAGCAAGTACCAAACATACAGATTTTGTTCTGAGATCTAGGTGTCTTTCACATAAGCTTCTCAGTCAGGGATATGTTTGTGACCGACTAACATCGTCACTGAGGAAGTTCTACTGTCGATATGGGGAACTCGTCATACACTATGATGTCCCTCCCTCCAGAATGGTGGATGATATTCTGCCATAGAACATTTAAACTATCCAACCAAAGATTGTACTCTGTGGTTTTCCGAAATGGAAGTAACCGGTTGTGACAATTCTACCGAATTGAAGCGGCGAGTGCTGCATGCAAGCAGGAGATGCTTACTCTTCCTGGGCACCTGGTCTCACTCCCATATCGGTAGTTCGCTTCTTTTCATATGGTGGAGGTTTTTGTTTGTTTGCTTTAGTTCCTGTTTTATCCTGATTTTGTATGCCTTCGGTTTCTTATTTTCAGAATTATCAATTTTGTGTTGTATACAGGTATATGGTCATTATTCATATTTGTCATTCAAGTGAAAAATGTTTTTGTCTTTTTGCGATTTCTAATTTTGTCTGATGTCATTTATGTGTCACTTTCTTGTGTGTTTGTTTCTCTGGCTGAGTGCAGGGTGGTCCTGCTGAAGATCATACCCTTTCCATCATCAGTGAAGTATGTATGGTAAAAGGTAAAGATTCTTAAAATGATAACATTTGATTCGTGCAGACCAAATTCCCATACACAGCACACAATCGATAATTCAGACAATCATAAAGCGAATGTACACAAAATCAGGATCAAACAGGAACCAAAGCAAACAAACAAAACCTTCACCACATGAAAAAAGTGAAGAGTCATGGGGAGTGTGAGACAAGGAACTGCTACGTCAACCCTTTTTCTTTTGTCTCAAGACGTAAGTGAGTGAGAAAAGAATATATTTTCCAAAATTTCCATTTATATCACAGTCCCCAGTGGGTGAAAATACCGTCCCTCGTGTTTCGATGGTGCTGTATTATTATTTTCGTCTATTTCTCCACTTTTTTCTCTCTCGTAAGACATGTAATATATTTTTTTAAAGTTTTTTAACATTTTGATTGTAATGATATCTTTACTATAGTTCTAGGTTTTTTGTTTGATTTCCATTCACTGAATCAATGTGCTTGTTTATTTGATCTTTTTTTAAAACTTAGGGCGCTAGTGTAATGGATTTGGGTGGCGTATGAAAACCACTTTGGCTAGAAGCATTACTGGTGCATGGAAATTGGTTTGAAATTTTATTCAAGAAGGTACAGAGTTGGAACACTTCCGTGTCATTAACAGCCTTATTTTGCCCTTTCAGAATGAAAACATGTGGGGGTCAGCATAAGCATATTTCTTTGTTATTCTCTGACTTGCATAGAAGAGCTGGTAGAATTCCAGCTAGAAGTCATAAAACAAAATTAAAAGAATAAAACATATTGCAAATAAAGATTGTAATAATGGAAAAGTACTGCTAAGATTCAAGACAATCTATTATCTATCATTCTTGTTTTGACTTAAAGTACCATAACAGTCTAAAATTTTTCATTATAAACTTACAGCATTTAGTCACACTACTCTTTCCCCGAAAACGCGATATCTCTACTCTCAAGATGTAAGGAGTTATATGTTACATCTTATCTTGATTAACTTTTGACCACCTGTGATCGGCGGTTTCCGGCGCTCTCGGTAGCTGGACGTAAGAAGCAGGACACGCTAGCCCAGAAACAGTGGTCATCTATATATGTAAACACGTACTTCAGCCATGGGTTTCTGTACTTTCAGAGACAATTTTAATATAAATAATAAAATTATGTGCAGACATGAAGTGATATGGGAAGGACATATAACTCATGGTATATGAGTAGCAAAAATGGATCGTGATATACGCGTAGATGGGGGGGGATGAATATTCCATTTTTCGTCCAGAAAGACTTGTGAGTCGTGTGGATATAAAATATAGAGTAAAACAGAAATTGATATGAAAGAAGGAGATTATAAAAATTCTGTATTTTGTTGTACTTATTTTGAGAACAAACCATTCATTAATTCAATCCATTATCATTTGAAAAAAAAATATCTCGTGAAATCGGGAAAGACCAAAATATAAAGGAAGCAGTTCTGAATACACAGCCAATGTGCCTCACTAAATTCATATGAAATGAGAATAATGTAATTTTCACATAAAAATGTTAATGCGAAAGTCATATGAATTTCACTTGAGATTTATAAAAATGTTTTACATGAACTTAACATAAATTTATTTCACATGAATTTCACATGAGTTTTTCTTTATGACCTTCATGCGAAATTGAATTCACATAAAATTCATGTCAGACGCTTCACGTAAAAAATGTAAAGATCATGTTAATTTTTCATGAATTTCGTGTGAGGCGCAATTGGCTGTGTATTTTTCCAAACTCGCCCAACTCTTCTGGAGGCAAAAAATATATGCCGGTCAAAGTGCGTGTCCCTTGAAATAACCACATTAATTCAATTCATGTGATATGAAAGGAAAACCATATGAGCTATATTTTTTTTAGTGAAATGGGGGACTTAAATTCTGGACCGTGTTCGGGTTGAAAAAAAAAATAACCAGTTCGAAAGAGAATTAATGATAGTACGCACGACCTGAATAGGAGGGGGACGGAGGGGACTGGCATTCGCATGACTTTATGATCGATCATCTCCTAGAATAAGGCACGGTCCATTTGATATATTGGGGGGGGGGGGGGGGGGGGCTTGGGTCAGATATAGATTTTATTCTACTGAGGATTATATATCGTAAAATACTTGAAATGAATTAAATTCTTCATAAAAATGAAGTAATGTTTTAGAGGTTTGAATAAAAATAAAGAATTTCTATTGATAAAACACAAACATTCTTTTATATTTTGCACATCAATTGTTAATAAAATAATTTCTTGCGCCAACTTTGCAAGAAAAAAATAATTTTACTCCGGTCCGGGGCGAAAAAAATAATCTTGCTACGACAAAAAAAAACCCAAGCCCCCCCCCCCCCCTCCCCCTCAGAATATCAAATGGACTATGCCTAACTGGATTATGTTTGAACTGCTAATTTCACTCTAAGAGATGACTTATCTATCATATATAACTTTGGCAAACTGAACGAGCCAAAGACGCATCGGTATTAAATATGCAAAAAAAAAAATGCAGCAGAAATTTCTATAATCTTTGAGACTATATACTGATGAGTACTACTTCTGTGTTTATTATTTCTAAAACGCAAGTAATCATGTTGCCCTTCCCTCTTTTCTTTATAAAGTATACCAGAGAAGAAATACTTGCATAATTAAAGGATTTATTTATGATGTCATAGAGACAGACAGAGGTACGTCTTCTTTGATCTTAATTTAATCTCTCTCTTCTCTTTCAACATCTCTTTACTTTTCCGAATTCATTTTTTTTTTTCCTTTTTTTTTGTCAGAGCAAAGGAAAGGTTGGATTGATTTGCATCCTCTCCCACCTAAGATCATCTATCCGTTTATGATACATATATGTATTCCTAATTTCTAAAACCCTAAGTCTTTCTTTTCTTCAAGTTCCTATTATTTTCTGAGTGGGGAAGAAGGTGGATCCAAGTCTTAATATGACAAAACACATACCCTGCGATCTTTTACTCGTCATTGTCATTTTTTTTAAATAGATACCGTCATTGTCTTTTTTAAAGATTACAACTCTCATAACAAATGCATTATCTTCTATATAACCAACGTATGCTTACTACTACGGTGTCCTGCTTCTGACGAATCCTTCATATATGTGGTCAGCAGCAAGATGTAGCGATAAGACGCTCGGCGATTTCCCGCGGCAGGTGTAAATGGACACTAAAATAATTAATTTCAGAGGCTAGGCGCAAGAATTTTTGCAAACAGATTGCGTAATTTTATGTAGGACCATATTTACTATCTGATAAGCCAAAAACATTCTGAGCTGTTATGGCACTTTAAATCTGCACATAATAAAACATGAAATGAAGCAAGTATTTGTCAGATTTGACATAATCACATATTAATAGTTGCGAACTGCAACTGAAAGTTTAAACAGCGCCCATACAATGCAGTCCATACTTGCACCACAGGCACCAGATTACTACAAAGAAAATCAAAACTCAATCTTCAACACCCGTTTCTCTTCTCTTTATTCTCTCTTTAAGGCACGACAGCTTCCATGTTTAAACATCATCCCCCCTCTTTACCCCCTCGATATCGTAAGTTTCAAAAGGATTTCTTCATAAAACTGCATATCAGTATTTTCTACAGATATTTTTCTTCACGATCGTAACCTACTTATCATTGATTATTCGTGCAATTAGCCGCAATTAATCCAAATAACTGGAATTGAGTCGAAACCTACACTTCACGCTATTCTTAGCATGTGCAGTACCGTTAGTTTGAGTTGTTACCCTTGCCGCTAACGGTAAAGTGTAGGTTTCGACTCGATTTAAAACATGGAAGCTGTCGTGCCTTAGAGAAAGGTAAAGAGAAGAGAAACGGGCGTTTAAGAAAGGTTTTTATTTTTTCTATCTAGGAATCAGGTGCCTGTGACTTGCACTAGACTCTAGGGGCTGTTTATTGGAGAAAGATGTCCTTCTGTTGTTGTCTCCATCTGTTTGTTCTATTTTCCTTTCCCATGAGAAAGTTCTGATTCATATTTTTCAAGAATTTGTACGCATTTTGATTTAATTTAGGAATTTGATTTTGGGTTACCTTATCATATCCCACCCATCCTGCTACGTCTTTCGGTAAATTATTCGACATTATAATCTTCACACTCTTTGGCCATATTGCATTGTTTTGATTGAGAATCACTGACGAGGGTTAAGTACCCGAAACGTGCATGTCTGGTCCATGTTGCCAATTTATCTGTTCTTAAATGATGCTATTGAATTTGAAGACATTTTAACATTTGTGTCGGAATTTAAGGTTAGGTTGCCACTGCAGGCGTTTCGTCCATTCAAGGTCACTTTATTAATTTGTTTTTCTGTGGAGCATTCATGTACTCTTTAATGGGAATTTCATGTTAGTTTAGTTAAGATATATCTTAAATTCCTTCGAATGAATGTTTGAATAAATTTAGGTCGTGTGGTTTATTTAATCGACGAATACATTTTCTACAAAAATTGTCCAATCTGGATCACGTTCTTCATTCCGGGTCAATGTCAATCTGGCACTTGAAATAGCGTATATAGGGATCATCTCAAAGTAAGAAATTTATCCCTGGCCATGGCAAAGTAAGATACAGATATTCCATCCATGAATGACAATATTAGTAAATGGAAGTGATTTTTAAAGTCAACATGTTGCAAGTCTGTTTGCATGCATCCTTTATTTTCCTGTTGCCTGTGAAATCCATATCTGGGAGGCATCTGAGATAACATGGAATTCCCTATATCTGAAACTTGTAAAAAAAGGGGTTTTTTTTAATAAGATATATGCATGGTTGTTCTGAATTTTAATGATGGGGTATAACTCTAATCAGAAGTAGAACTTGATAAAGAAAACTTTTAAGTACAATGAGACACACGGAGTGAGACCGACTAAATAATATGATGCCACTGACCGTTTTCATTGTTTCTCTCGATGAAATCAGAAACGAACTACAGTAGTAGGTCCATATATTGTCCAATTCTTTTTTTTTATATATATAAAATAATTGATTGTAGTGTCTGTTACACATGCAAATGTACTAACTAAAAAGTGTGATATCTCAGAACTTTGGATGTAAATGTTTCATGCCAATTTGTCATCTGTTGTGTTGTTTTTTTGAAAGTTGGGTGTGAATGTTTGATGCCAAGTTGTCATCTGTTGTGTTGTTTTTGGTAGTTGGATGTGAATGTTTGATGCCAAGTTGTCATCTGTTGTGTTGTTTTTAGGTAGTTGGATGTGAATGTTTCATGCCAAATTGTCATCTGTTGTGTTGTTTTTAGGTAGTTGGGTGTGAATGTTTGATGCCAAGTTGTCATCTGTTGTGTTATTTTTTGAAAGTTGGGTGTGAATGTTTCATACCAAGCTGTCATCTGTTGTGTTGTTTTTGGTAGTTGGATGTGAATGTTCGATGCCAAGTTGTCATCTGTTGTGTTGTTTTATGATAGTTGGGTGTGAATGTTTGATGCCAAGCTGTCATCTGTTGTGTTGATTTTTTGGTAGTTGGATGTGAATGTTTGATGCCAAGTTTTCATCTGTTGTGTTGTTTTTGGTAGTTGGGTGTGAATGTTTGATGCCAAGTTGTCATCCGTTGTGTTGTTTTTTGATAGTTGGGTGTGAATGTTTGATGCCAAGTTGTCATCTGTTGTGTTGTTCTTTGGTAGTTGGGTGTGAATGTTTCATGCCAAGTTGTCATCTGTTGTGTTGTTTTTTGATAGTTGGGTGTGAATGTTTCATACCAAGTTGTCATCTGTTCTGTTCTTATTTGATAGTTGAATGTGAATGTTTGATGCCAAGCTGTCATCTGTTGTGTTGTTTTTTGGTAGTTGGATGTGAATGTTTGATGCCAATTTGTCATCTGTTGTGTTGTTTTTGGTAGTTGGGTGTAAATGTTTGATGCCAAGTTGTCATCTGTTGTGTTGTTTATAGGTAGTTGGGTGTGAATGTTTGATGCCAAGCTGTCATCTGTTGTGTTGTTTTTTGGTAGTTGGGTGTGAATGTTTGATGCCAAGTTGTCATCTGTTGTGTTGTTTATAGGTAGTTTGGTGTGAATGTTTCTTACCAAGTTGTCATCTGTTGTGTTGTTTTTAGGCAATTGGATGTGAATGTTTGATGCCAAGTTGTCATCTGCTGTGTTGTTTTTTGGTAGTTGGGTGTGAATGTTTCATGCCAAGTTGTCATCTGTTGTGTTGTTTTTAGGCACTTGGGTGTGAATGTTTGATGCCAAGTTGTCATCTGTTGTGTTGTTTTTTGGTAGTTGGGTGTGAATGTTTGATGCCAAGTTGTCATCTGTTGTGTTGTTTTTAGGCACTTGGGTGTGAATGTTTGATGCCAAGTTGTCATCTGTTGTGTTGTTTTTTGATAGTTTGGTGTGAATGTTTGATGCCAAGTTGTCATCTGTTGTGTTGTTTTTTGGTAGTTGGGTGTGAATGTTTCTTACCAAGTTGTCCCCTATTGTGTTGTTTTCTTGATAGTTGGGTGAGAATTTTTCTTGTCAAGATAAGTTATCTTCTCTTGTGTTTTTTGGTTGATTATAAATTAGCTGTGAATTTTTCATAGGAATTTTTCTTCAGTTTTGTTCTTTGGTTGATTGGATGTGAATGTTCCATGCCAAGTTGTCCTCTGTTGTGTTGTTTGGATGATTGGGTGTGAATGTTGCATGCAAAGTTGTCCTCTCGTGTGTTATTTTTTTATAGTTGGGTGTGAATGTTTCTTACCAAGTTGTCCCCTTTTGTGTTATTTTCTTGATAGTTGGGTAGGAATTTTTTGTCAAGTTATCTTCTGTTGTGTTTTTGGTTGATTATAAATTAGCTGTGAATTTTTCATAGGAATTTTTCTTCAGTTTTGTTCTTTGGTTGATTGGATGTGAATGTTCCATGCCAAGTTGTCCTCTGTTGTGTTGTTTGGATGATTGGGTGTGAATGTTGCATGCAAAGTTGTCCTCTCGTGTGTTATTTTTTTATAGTTGGGTGTGAATGTTTCTTACCAAGTTGTCCCCTTTTGTGTTATTTTCTTGATAGTTGGGTAGGAATTTTTTGTCAAGTTATCTTCTGTTGTGTTTTTGGTTGATTATAAATTAGCTGTGAATATTTCATAGGAATTTTTCTTCAGTTTTGTTGTTTGGTTGATTGGATGAGAATGTTTCATGCCAAGATTTCATATGTTGTGTTGTTTGATTGATTTGGTGTGAATGTGTGTTGTTTGATTGATTTGGTGTGAATAATTCACGCCAGGTTCTCCTCTGTTTTGTTGTTTTGGTTGATTTGATGTTAATGTACCATGCCAAGTTGTCCCCTGTTGTGTTGTTTGACTGATTGGGTGTGAATGTGTCATGCCAGGTTTTCCTCTGTCGTGTTGTTTGGTTTATTTGATGTAAATGTATAATGCCAAGTTGTCCTCTGTTGTGTTCTTTGATTGATTGGGTGTGAATGTGTCATGCCAGGTTTTCCTCTGTTGTGTTATTTTGGTTGATTTGTTGTAAATGTATAATGCCAAGTTTTCCTCTGTTGTGTTCTTTGATTGATTGGGTGTGAATGTGTCATGCCAGGTTTTCCTCTGTTGTGTTGTTTTGGTTGATTTGATGTAAATGTATAATGCCAATTTGTCCTCTGTTGTGTTGTTTGATTGATTGGGTGTGAATGTTACAGGGAAGAGTCAGGTAAAACAGAGGAAATTCTATTTTTCAATTTTGTGTAGGGTACATGCGAGCCTGTAAATAATTATGTTTCTGATGTTCTGATTGGACAATAATTACAAAATTGATCTTTTTAGAATAGAAACATTTCTTGTTTTACATTAATACAGAAATAATTCCTGAAAACTCATTCATTAATATCTAAAAGCTGTAGAAATTGTGCTATTTTAGAGGCAAAAATAACTGCTCCATTTAGTGCAGATTTTAGGGTGACCTTGAACTACACTTCCTGTCTTCAGATTCTAATGATAAAAAGTTTTTATTCTGACATATTTTTGACTCGCTGGCATTGACGGTTAATTTCATGTATAGATTATAAGTATTGGAAATGTATATGTGAAATGCAACAAGATTTCGTTAACATTGCAGCCTATGGGAAAATGGACAAAAATGAATTACTGGACTCTCCTCTGTAGGTGCCCCATGCTAAGTATGTCACGCGTACTGAAATCGCACCAGTTTTGCCCATTGTACCAGGAATCGTTCATATCCACTAATTTAAGGTATTTTAATGTTCACTTTCAGTCATATACATGAAATCCACATTTCATAGACCCATAACACGTTCATTTCCTTGGATTTTCAGACCTGGTAACCCCCCCCCCCCCCCTTTTTTTTTCTTTATTATTATTATTTTTTTTTTTTTTGGATTTAAACGATTTATCTCTAAATTTGATATATATCGAATACAAAACGATTCACACAGGTGAATCTATCAAAGAAGGATATACTTTTTACAGGTTAAGCTTCATTTTAGGCAAATATAAAACAAAGGGAGAAAAAACGCGTTTTGCGAAATAAGGGGAGTGGGGTGTGTTTTTGTCTCATTACGAGTCGTTATATCAAAATATTCATACTATTTTTCTTTTCATTTAGTTGAATATAGATCATTATCATAGAAAAAGCAAAACTATTTGGAATAAATGCTTAAAACTATTTTCCTGGCTGTTTTCACACATTTTTTTTTTACTGATTTTTAACCCTTTTCAGGCATCCTGGAACAAAATTATATAAATTCTATGGAAACACATTGAAGTTTTTCCACATAGAATAAAGCTATAACAAGGCTGACAGAAAGAACTAACAGGTTATTTTATGTCCTTTGAGGAGAACAGTTCTGTTTTGAAAATGGAGAAGATGAAGATGTAATGAAATTTACCAATAATTGTGTGCCTAAGAATAGCTCCAAACGCGCTTCATTTCAGCTGAATTTTTCGAAAACGAATGAAGATATTTGGCTCAAACTTGGTATGATGCATACAAAGGTCTTGATCTATGTGCCGGTAACAATATTTGGTTGAGATTAAAAGGGGGGGAAAGATATAGGGAAGAATCATGTAAAGCAAAGGAAATTCTATTTTTCAATTTTGTGTAGGGTACATGCGAGCCTGTAAATAATTATGTTTCTGATGTTTTGATTGGACAATAATTACAAAATTGGTCTTTTTAGAATAGAAACATTTCTTGCTTTACATTAATACAGAAATAATTCCTGAAAACTCATTCATTAATATCTAAAAGCTGTAGAAATTGTGCTATTTTAGAGGCAAAAATAACTGCTCCATTTAGTGCAGATTTTAGGGTGACCTTGAACTACACTTCCTGTCTTCAGATTCTAATAATAAAAAGTTTTTATTCTGACATATTTTTGACTCGCTGGCATTGACGGTTAATTTCATGTATAGATCGTAAGCATTGGAAATGTATATGTGAAATGCGACAAGATTTCGTTAACATTGCGGCCTATGGGAAATGGACAAAAATGAATTACTGGACTCTCCCCTGTACATGCCAGGTTGTCCTCTGTTGTGTTGTTTGGTTTATTTGATGTAAATGTATAATTCCAAGTTGTCCTCTGTTGTGTTGTTTGGATGATTGGGTGTGAATGTTTCATGCAAATTTGTCCTCTCTTTTGTTGTTTGGTTTATACTAGGATAGTATCCTAATGTCACCAGACGGACACTAGGCTTGGTACTTGACCAATCTACAGTCTTGTACCAGCGCATTCTTAAAACTTGCACTCTGACTGACTGTGACGACGGGACTCCATGACGGGCCCTGTCCAAACTTCTTTAGAGAAAACAGGGCCCGGACCACCTGTCCTCTCTGAATGCAGTCGGACTCCTCGGATGATAACATACATGAGCATGCGGTGGCAGAGCACGGATTGTATTACGTACGCCCTCTTTTTATATCCATTTACATATTCATCTGTGTTGCTTGGACCCTGCGTTTTGCGGTCTTGTTTATGTTTGGTCATTTGACAGTGAGGAGGTTGTTTTAGACCACAATTGTACGTTCTTAGAGACCCCTGGATAATCAGAAAGGTGGAAGGTTGTGCGCACGTAATCCAGGATAACCACACCTTCTGCTATTTCCGTGGCAGATGACCGTCCTAAGTCGGCACCGGTTGCCCATTGGTCTCGTTAGTTTATGTGTGGTCCTGTGTGTTTGATGTTTCTGTGCGTTGACGTTCCTTGCCCATTTTGCGTCTCTTTCTGTGCTTTTGCGTCTCTTTCTGTGCTTGTCTGCTCTGTGTTTTTGCATTGGGTGTTTTGGGGTTTTGCTGTGGGTGCTGCAACCTGGTGTGTTAGAGATCCCCTCCTTTGTTTTATGTGAATGTTTCATGATAAGATTCCTCTATTGTGTTGTTTGGTCGATGTTTCATGCCAAGTTGTCATCTGCTGTCTTTTCTTGATGATTGGTTGTGGATATTTCATGTCAAGTTGTCCTTTGCTGTTTTGTTTGGTTTATTTGCTGTGAATGTTTCATGCCAAGTTCTCCTCTCGTTTGTTGTTTGGTTGATTTGGTGTGAATGTTTCATGCCAAGTTGCCCTCTGTTTTGTTGTTTGATTGATTGGTTGTGAATGTTCTATGCCAAGTTGTCCTCCGTTGTGTTGTTTGATTGATTGGTTGTGAATGTTCTATGCCAAGTTGTCCTCTGTTTTGTTGTTTGATTGATTGGGTGTGAATGTTTCATGCCAAGTTGCCCTCTGTTTTGTTGTTTGATTGATTGGTTGTGAATGTTCTATGCCAAGTTGCCCTCTGTTTTGCTGTTTGATTGATTGCTTGTGAATGTTCTAAGCCAAGTTGCCCTCTGTTTTGTTTTTTGATTGATTGGGGGTGAATGTTTCATGCCAAGTTGCCCTCTGATGCGTCTTTTGGTTGACTGGGTGTGAATTTATCATGTCAGTTTGTCCTCTCTCTGTTTTGACTTGTCCATTTATTGTTGCTTTATCGCAGGTACGTTTACTTGAGGTGAGAAGAATGTGATCGTTCGTACACCAAACAAGACTTACTTGATGTGTACACCAATATGCACTTCGAGACAATCACTGAATTTGACAAGTTTCCGTAGAGCTGTTGCGACGGGTGTTGCGTGCAATCAGGAGACGCTGACTCTCCCCAGGCACCTGGTCTCACTTCGGAATTTGATTAATTCAAAGGTTCGCAACCGTTCCTATGGAAAATCTAATGATTTTGCCTTGCCTTCTCGACTCTTAGACTGAATAACTGATCGATACTTCTTTAATGTTTATTTTTACGATCTTTCCAAAAATTACCATACCAACAAGACAGACTAAAGACGATGTTTGTAATACATTTATCTTATCATACTTATTGTCTGGGGTATTTTATGATATAATCTTATTAACAATGTTTTATAAATGATAATATTTGGTATAAAATATCAATTCTCTGTAATGACTACAATATTTTGGGAATAGCATAGTGGCTGGGGCGTCGCCCACTATAAAAAGGCCCCAACCTGTTGCGTCTACGGACACATACGCAACAGGTAACTTAGGTGTCCCTAGAATTAGTCTAAATGACATTAGAGACGAGACATTTGTAGTGAGTAGTAACCATGAGTTTTGGTATAAACATGCAGATGGGTATATTAAAATCAAGCCCTGTAAGATTGAAGTGGTCGATATTCTAAAAGAGCACCAATTTTCACCAAGCGATTGCTCAGTTTCTAAGTGCGGCACGAAGAACTGCAAAACTTGTAACATCCTAATAACAGACACTTCATTCTCAAGTAATCTCACAAAACAAACATTTAACACGCATAGTTTTGAAAACCTTAACTGCATGACATCTAATGTTGTGTACGGAATAGAGTGCTCACTTTGTGGATTGATTTATGTGGGTGAAACCAAAGGTAAGCTCCGAACCAGAATGTCAGGACACCGGTCAAAAATAAATAATAAAGGAAGTCAACTCCTTTACCGACATTTTGACCAGGCCGATCATTCGGTTTTATCTATGAGAGTCAGAATCCTGGAGAAAATATATCACCCCACAAACAATCCCAATTTGAGCACACCTTTCCGTCGCAACAGAGAAGAGTTCTGGATAAAAAATCTTAATACTGCAGCGCCCTATGGGTGCAACGATAACATCAGCAGTATAGGAAACTTAACAAGTCCCGGTTGTCAATCGGTAAATGTGACTAGCTTATTCAACAGACAACAAAGAAGACCTCGAAGTCATGGCATTCGAAAATACAATAGGCCTGAGATACATAGTTTCTCCTTCGATGACTTGGTTCCATTTTTGAATGAGCCTCTAGGCCTGCATTATATTCGTACCAAATTATACTCCGTTCCTTTACGGATGTTGCACGAAATCTACGATTATACGAAGGACCTCACATATACCGATACACGTTCCCCAGAATACAGACTACAAGGAGTCATATTGGACATTTCTACTTTTCGTTTATTTCAAGCAGTTAGATCAGATAAATCAGAGGAGAAAACAAACCGCCCTTTCATTAAAGTAAGATTTGCAAACAAAGGTATTGATAACTTGAATCTTGGTCAAATTTTGAATCACAAAACTGTCACAGAAAAAATCCCACCATATTTCAAAAGAAAAGAAACTCCTTGTATTTCCTATAGCTACACACCAACAGTTGCATCTAAAATTTACAATTACAAACGATTCCTGCAGTGTATTGATTTAAGTAATCCCTCACTACATCCACTTCCCTGCGAATGTTCTTCATCGGATTTCAACTACTCTCCTTGTGGACACGTTATTACTGGTGACCTTAGTATAGTCAAGAACGACAAGTTGAGAGAATTGTTAAAAAAGGGTCCCAAATACAGAGAAAGTATGTCCTTTACATGGAACCAAAATGTCAAAATTATCATGGACTCTTGTGAGGAATATGCAAGACGTTGGGCAAAGAAAGAGGATGTACAGCTCGACACCCTTTCCGAATGGATAAAATCAATCAGAGGGTTACTTTTATCTAGAATTAACCGATTAAAATCAACTGTGAACACCAGATTCGTGTCTATATTTAAAGACCCTGATGTTATCACAGAGCTCACCTACCTCCAAGAACATTATGTCATCACACCAGCGGACAAAGCCTCAAATAATTACACATTTACTTGCAAAAAGTACTATTTCGACAGTCTAGTTAAAGAGTTGGGTTTAAAATCAACACCTGGAAATCCCACTTACACCCCAACAAACCTTTCTGCCTCTGAAATAATAGATAACCACAAATCAGCTCTTACTTCCTTTGGCTTCGACACTACCAAATTAGATTTAGATTTACCATACTTGTACTGTATACCTAAAATACATAAGAATCCGTACAAACAACGTTTCATCGCTGGTTCCTCAAAATGTTCTACCAAATCTGTATCGATCTTACTCACCAAAGTTTTATCTGAAATCAAATCTGGGCTTCAAAAATATTGTTCGACAGTGTATTCTCGTAGTGGTATCAACCAGATGTGGATTTTAAAGAATTCGAAGGAACTTTTAGAACATCTGAAATCCACTCATTTTAGTAGAGTCCATTCGATCAAAGCCTTTGATTTTTCGACACTTTACACTACAATTCCACATTCTAAATTGAAAGAAAGACTCGCAAAAATTATAAGTAATGCGTTTACAAGTAAGAACGGTAATCGCAAATACAAATTTATTGTTGTTAACTATGACAAAACCTACTTTGTAAAAGAAAAGTCCGATTCTGAAAATAAGTACACTGAAACAGACATTATTCAGATGTTAAACTTTCTGATCGACAACATTTTTGTGGTGTTTGGAGGAAAGGTCTTCCAGCAAATTGTCGGAATTCCAATGGGGACCAATTGTGCCCCACTCCTTGCCGACATTTTCCTTTTCTCGTACGAAGCTGAATTCATTCAATCTTTGGTCTCTGAAGGGAAAAGATACTTAGCTTCTGACTTTAACTTCACTTACAGATACATAGACGATGTGTTGTCCATCAATAATCCAAAATTCGCGGATTACCTGAGCAGTATCTATCCTTCGGAGCTTGAAGTCAAAGAAACCACAGAGACAAATAATTCAGCATCCTATTTGGACATAATGTTGTCCTACGACACTGATGGTCACATGAACACCTCACTCTATGACAAACGTGACGACTTCAATTTCAGCATTACAAACTTTCCTTTTCTGAGTAGCAACATCCCTTCATCGCCTGCTTATGGCGTGTTTATATCTCAGTTGATACGCTATGCCAGAGCAAGTACCAAATATACGGATTTTGTTCTGAGAGCTAGGCGTCTTTCAGATAAGCTTCTCAGTCAGGGATATGTTTGTGACCGACTAACATCGTCACTGAGGAAGTTCTACGGTCGATATGGGGAACTCGTCATACACTATGATGTTCCACTCTCAAGAATGGTGGATGATATTCTGTCATAGACCATTTGAACCATCCAACCAAAGATTGTACTCTATATCTTCCAAAATGGAAGTAACCGGATGTGACAGTTCTACCGAATTGAAGCGACGGGTGTTGCATGCAAGCAGGAGATGCTTACTCTTCCTGGGCACCTGGTCTCACTCCCATATCGGGAGTTCGCTTCTTTTCATATGGTGGAGGTTTTTAATTGTTTGCTTTGGTTCCTGTTTTGTCCTGATTTTGTATGCCTTCGGTTTCTGATTTTTGAATTATCGATTTTGTGCTGTATACAGGGATATGGTCATTATCCATATTTGTCATCATAACATAGATTTTTATGATTTTATGCATACTTTGTATCATTAATGCACTGAAAACAAAAGACAATTTTTGACTATACATTTAACTATCTTGGTAGTCATAAAAACGAGATATGTCTATTCATTTCAGCAGAACAACGGTCAAATGAGTCATATTTGGATATTATGTTACCATGAAAATCATTCAAAAAATTATTATAATCTTTAAAACCTCTTCTTTTAGAAAATTGAATATATGTTTTTGAAATTTCTTTCAACAAACGTAATCAGTCCAAGATAATACTGGAAACAGTAATATTACTAAAAACAATAATATAACTAAAATTGAAGTTATCTTTTCTTGGAAAATTATCTCTTTATATTACTGTAAGCAGTAATGCTATTAAGATTGTCAGTTCGCTCTTATACCAGTGGATTCGGAGAGAAATGAAGCTGATTAGGAGTTGTATCTAATAAAAATATACCGAAAAATTGTTTAAAACATCAGGAAAATTTTTTCCTTAACATATTTGAAGAAAATGTGATACCAGAAAGAAGAAAAAGCGAAAAATAGGTTCCAAATTGACATAATTTTCACTTTTCAGACAAAAGAAATTTTTCATATGTCATGTATATAGACGATTTGTTGGTGAATGAAAGAATTTTATGATAGAAACTGTGCTTGTAGCTTGAAACTTTGTTTTGTCTATATTACAGATAGATGTAACATAAAGTGGCAACATTACTGTTTTCAATAATATCATTGAGTTAAAGAAGATTATTGTTAACAGTAATATTACAGTTTTGAGTAATATTACTGTTTTTAGTGTTCTCCTGGACTGATAATCCTGTTACATCAAAATCAAAATTTTTAAGGTTTTTTTTTTTAAATAAATGATGCGCTTTTATATGCACTGATAACGATGTCTTCAAAATATGTAGAATACAACAAGAACTTATCAGTAAATTACTCTATGTGTAATAGTTTTGCACTGAATGTCAACATGGTACCTATTTTGATTGAAATTTGGAAGAGGTCCCACAAAAGTTGTAATATTTTCTTACAGTTCGAGGATTATACTTAAAATATCATTTGCATATGAAATCAAGTTTAGGAGACATCATGAAATTTTGTCCTTAAATTGAGTAATACCTTGAATCCTGAATCAGGAGCTCTTTCGGTCTAAAATGTAGCCTCTGCAAACCAGGCGTTTACCTACATTTTGAGCATATTGAGAAAAGCAATAGTTGGTGCAAGGAAATACCTTTTGTTATACTAATACTATGTTAAACGTCTTCAAATTCAACAGCATCATTTAAAAAACAAAAAAATTTGTAGCATGCACCAATTCAGGTTTCAGGTACTTAACCCTCGTCAGTGACAATGACAGTTATAAAGAATTTCAGTTTACTACAATATCTGTTACCATGGAAACGAGCCTTGTAAAAATGACTTGTTATAAGTGTTATTAAGGTATTCGTTGTACAATAGAGTTTTAATCATCTCCATTGTAAAGTATGGTAAAGGTACTATAAACTATATATTTTCTGAAAGGTAATGATGCCCTGAGTCCAGATATAAGACTCCCGGGTCTTAAAAATCAAGGGGAAAAACTCTTGTACAACTTTGTTATTTAGCATAGGTCATATAGAGAAAATTGACAATTCAAATGCTTCACCAGTTATTCCCCTTTATTTTTCTGACCCAAAAATTATTATTTTTGAGCAGTGGGCATTTTAAGCTTTCAGAAAATTTATAGTTTATAGTACCTTACCAGGCATGGAAAAATGCCCTATTGTACATCGGATACCTTAAGGGACTTAGAATTTAAAACATGTTTCCGTGACAACGAAAACTTTATTTTTAAAATGGAAGTGAATGTTCGTCTCGATTGAGATGCAACTACCATACAAAATGTCTAAATATAGTGACATGTCATTTCCATGTGCTATTAAAATTCTTTTGGGTTATACAGAGAATTGATATTAAGACATATTTCTATCCATTACATGCATATAATATTTTTTCTTATTAAGAAAACTCAGGTTTAAAAGAGATTATTTTTGTTCATTTTGATCTTTTTATCGATATCCGAGCCTTTTTGTAATTTCAAATGTATCTCTGACGTTTCCCTCTTTGTCTGCTTCAGTTGTACTTTTTAGTATCTACAGAAGACGTGACTTCAGCTCATCTTGTTCGGATCTCCTTAGCCGGAATCTGCCGAGTGGACTGTTTTTACCATTCAGACGATTGTGAAATTCCTCTTGATTGATGATTGTTGGTGATTTCACATCACGTTTGACTCTATCTACCTGAATGTCAAAATTGTAAAGATTTTAATTCAATTTATTTTTGTCGGAATCGGAGAAGGTGATGCATGTATCTAAAAAAAACCAATGCAATCCAAGATTACCGCGAAATAAGCGGAATATGACTAGCTGTTCTAACGGAAGGCAACACTCATTCATGTAGTTTGGCATTTAGACGCCGGGGCATCGAATGCATCGGAGTCATCGGAGACACCGGAGGTTGTGTCATCGGGGAGGGTATTAAAAAACAAACAGGTAATTCTCTTCCTCCCCCCCCCCCCTGCTTCAAACACAACCTAGATTCCAGTTTTGCGTCCTTGCAGAGAAATTCAATAATTTTGTGTTTTTCATATGTCTGTCATAAGACAGGACGAATTATGTTATGCCGCTGTCCTTGAGTCGGTCCGTCCAACCATCCCGAGGGCTATGTTTTACGGACCTTTTTTCTAAAGCCTTTCAAGACATTGGATTGAAACTTACTAATTTTTTCTGTTTATAAATGATGCTATTAAATTTGATGACGTTTAACATTGATATCAAATGGATTTTCATTTTCAGAAGAATTGACATATTTTAAGCAACGCCGTGACCCTTGGACATAGAAATGTTCAACAATTTCAAAGTTTTCCGGACATTTTTTCATAAAGCCTTTGCAGCTATTGAATTGAACCTGGATATATGACATAAAGATTACAGATTAAGTTCTTATGTTGCAAAAATGACTTTTTTTATTATGGTCCTTGAACATAGGCACTTTAAACAATTCCAAAGTTTTTTCAGCCTTTGCAGGTGCTATTGCATTGAAACATTGTACAGGTCTTTTTTAGCTGAGCTCTTGCCCTCAAGTTTTCTGGATCTTTCTTGTTTTTTTTTTTTTTTTTTTTTTTTTTTTTTTTTTGCAGTCTTTGCAGCTATTGAATTGAAATTTGGTATACATCTTCGTAATAATGAATCACAGATCTAGTTTCATTCACTTATTTCAGTTATTATTATTGAGTTATGCACATTAGGCTTAGATTGATTATTAGTCCTTGGACTATCAAATTTACCTTATGGGTTGACTTTAAAAACACAAAGAAACTACTATTTTTTAAAGATCAGGGGTCAAATGTCAAAGTCATTTTGTGGCTTAAATTAGCAGGTTTTGTTTTGGATTTTTTTATATCAGAAATTTATTTAGGTACCACTTTTTATTAAATACTTTTCAATTGTGAACACCTGAAGGAGAACTCATGTTGTTTCACATTTCTTGCAAGTTTTCTTTTTATTTTGGTAGCATATATCATTAAGTTACCGGATGTGACAGTTCTACCGAATTGAAGCGGCGGGTGTTGCATGCAAGCAGGAGATGCTTACTCTTCCTGGGCACCCGGTCTCACTCCCATATCGGGGGTTCGCTTCTTTTCATATGGTGGAGATTTTTGTTTGTTTGCTTTGGTTCCTGTTTTATCCTGATTTTGTATGCCTTTGGCTTCTGATTTTCTGAATTATCGATTTTGTGCTGTATACAGGGATATGGTCATTATCAATATTTGTCATTGAGGCATTACGTGCAGAGGTCGAGCCTTATTTGAAATAAAACTGGCATAATTGCAACAACAAAATTATATATAAGATAACGTTCCGGTAGCGCTGACACTGCTTTTCTCAAGGTTTGGTATATCTATTGGCTATGATATATATTCTTGAGAAAGACATAACATTCCATGTGTTAAAGAAGTTCCTGACGATAATCTCAACAGCACTTACAATAGAGCACTAAATTGAGCATCGACGAACCCCTAGCAATCTAGAGGTGGGACCAAGTGCCCAAGAGGAGTCCATGACACAAGAAAACCTGCATTCATTCATTTTGAATTGTCGTGCTAATTCAATTAATGCATATGGAAAGGAGAAATCGATAAAAATCTATATTGAGTATGATTTTTAAATATATTTCGCAATCTATCTCTTTTCAATGTTTATATAATTGAAAACAGAATAAACTCGAAAATGGTGGAATAAAGAAGATTCTTACGTACCTCTCTACCATGATCTGAAATTTAAAGCAAACGTGAGGGCCTCAAATTAAAGTCAAAACAAATGTCCATTATGGTTTTACATGTATAACAAAAATTAGCATTGGAGTATAAACTTAATAAGTAAAAACAATCTTTATTGAATTAAACCTAAGAAAATAAGCTAGAAAATTTCCAGACACTGATCCCTTAACATTTAATGGGAATGATTAAGCTAGAAATGTCAATCATAATTTTCCACACACGTATAATGCAGCTTTTTCTTTCGAAATTCCAGTTTAATCATATATCTATAATTAGTCAGGAATTTAAATAGCCAGCAAAAAGTGATAATCAATATTTCTCAGATTAGCTGTCTATTTCTTCATCATATTAATATATTCTTTAATTAGTCAGTAATTTAGATAGCTAGCAAAAATCGATTATCAATATTTCTCACTTTTGCATTAGTATTTCTTTAATATTACTGAATCTTCTATATATAAGTAAATTACTTGATTTATTTTTTGGATATGCTTTATGATACATGTACATGTACATATCGGTGTTGACTTTTCTTCGCTATCCAGAGAACATTTTCTTTAATTTATTTCGTACCGGTGCTTTGATGTGAGTGCTTCAACCGAGTCTGAGTGGAGATATCCTTATTTCTTTTATAAGTTATCAATACATGATTCATCGCTGCTTGAAAATAACTACTTGAGTTATGTTTCAGGACTCTTATTTTTATATGCAAATGTTCGACCTCAAAAAAGCAAGCAGGCGCTTCAGACTGAAAGTAATATTATTCTGAAGTCTAAATACTGTAAGACATCAAGTGCTCGACTTCAGCCGCAAGAAAGTAATCCACTTGACAAAATCTTCCTAATGAGGTGAACTGGACGTTCATTGTTACTTCGAAGAGAAGAATTTCACCATAAACTGTCAAACACATAGACGGATGACCAGATCGACAGAAATCAATTTACCCCTTACATTCTTATACCCTGGAGTACTCTAAATTAAATACTTACTTGATTCCTGATCAATGCCAGGGAATATAAATGTCTGAACCATTCCAATATAAAGAAGGAAAAGTGTAAAGGAAATCTTCATAGTGTTGGTTTTCGGCATATTTTTCCTCCGTCAACTGTAAAGTTAATTATAATAATCATGATTTACAATTTTTCGACAGAAACCTTCTATGATACCGGGTTTATTCTTTGTACATGGACTGATTCTACAGGACCCACTGAACGTGGGTCCTGTAGAATCATATCCCACCCATTCTGCTACGTCTTTTTGGTACATTTTTGGACATAATGATATTCATACTTTCTGGTCATATTACATTGTTTAGACTGAGGATCACTGACGAGGGTTTAGTACCCGAAACGTGCATGTCTGGTCCATGCTGTAGATTTATCAGGTTTTAAATGATGCTATTGAATTTAAAGACGTTTAACATCCTAAGATAAATTTCTCATGGCTCATCTTTTTCATTAGGATAGAGATTCCTGTGCTCTACATCTTTGTTTTCTTCAACATATGTCAAGAAAAGTGTTCAAAATAGTTCAATGCTCATATTTCTTTCATTTATCTGTTTGTGAATATCTGTTTGTAAATAATGCTCTGAAGACCTAACAATCACTTAAGATCACTGACGAGAGTTAAGTACCCGAAACGTGCATGTCTGGTCCATGTTGAACATTTATCTGCTCTTAAATGATGCTATTCAATTTGAAGACGTTAAAAATTGGCGGCATTGATAACCAATGATACTATTATCCATACGGCGTCAATATGTTAAAATAGTACATTGGTCCTATCCTTTCTGCTGATTTGTAAAACAAATACTTTTTGTGTACTCCTTGCGAATCTAAACGAAAATATTTGATATAATTCACATCTCATAATTTTTCAACAGAATGTATACAAACAATTACTGAATCTTTGATCCATTCATATTATTTTTTATGACAAACTATGAATCGATTTATATCGTTATTGTATACGGTTCTATAGCTAATGAGTTAAAGAAGATCATGACGATAATCCCAATAGCAATCACAGTAGAGCACCAAATTTAGCATCGACGGACCCTTAGCAAGCTAGAAGTGGGACCAGGTGCCCGGGAGGAGTAAGCATCCCATGTTGGCTAGCCGCACCCGCCGTCGATGTTCATGCACGAAAATAAAAACAATATATAAGATACATGCATTTCACTGTCTGAAGTTATATCTATATAGAAAGTGATATTGCGACCATGTCAGGGAACATATTCAAAACACTTACTGCCAAACCCCTCGCGGAGAACTTACGAGCTCCAAACGGCAAAGGGCATAAGTGTGACACAAATGAGTTAAAGAAGATCCTGACGATAATCTCAACAGTACTCGCAATAGAGCACCAAATTAAGCATCGATGGACCCCTAGTAAGCTTGAGATCGGACCAGGTACCCGGGAGGAGTAAGCATCCCCATTTGGCTAGCCGCACCCGTCGTCGATGTTCATGCACGAAAATAAAAACAATATATAAAATAAATGCATTGTACTGTCTGAGTTTATATCAATATTAGAAAGTACTATTGCGACCGTGTCAGGGAACATTTTTAAAACACTTACTGTCAAAATCATTAAATCACGAAGTACACAGACAGGCAGACACAGACAGACACAGACGGACACAACCTCACAGGATGACACACAGACACTCAGACAGACATACAGACAGGACGAAAATTTCCAAAGAAACAAGAGAGATTAAACACTAAGTATCGAAGACGGCATCAGACTTAAAGGCCGACGGGGGACTATATAAGGGGACAGGTAAATTTTCTGTCATTTCCTCACTGACCGCTATAGGGTTAACATCTCTTATTGGTGTCTGATTGGTTCCCTTTAATCCTTTTACCCCTATCAATTTTTGATTGACAGTTTAAAACAGATGATACTCGGATATCTCATTAGCATAATAAAGGATTACCTGTCGGTTTGTCTTTGATGTAACATGCCGCTCGCAGACGGCGTTGTCTTCAAAGACGGTATACCACGCCTATCAAGTTTATGTCACTCAGGTATACCTATTAACGACCGGGTGGTTCCCAACGTCGGCCTTTAACACAAAAGACTTCACATAATTCTTTGGAAATTGAATAAATGAGCTTAATCTACCCGGCAGAGAAAGAATAACTTTTTGTATATTAATATACATTTACATATTCATTTGTTTGTTTCTTTGGCCCTGTGTATACCTGTCTTGATTGTGTGATCATCTAACAGAGGAGATGTCATTCTACACAACAAAGTACGAGCTCTATGTGCACGCAATCCAGATAACCACATCATTTTATACTTATTAGGAAGATGGCAGTCCATGGGGAATGTCATATAAAAATTGGATAAAAAATTATTTTACTTTTAAAGACTGCATAAAAGAAGAACTACTTTACGTTTCTATGTCACCGTATATCATCCATTATGGAGACAAATAGAATAAGAATGAAATCTGATCAGCTAGATGCACACACAAACATCTAAATGAAGTACACTATACATGTGTTCTTATAGTGCATGTATTCGTTATATATTGTTTTCGTTTTCATGCATGGGCGTCGGCGGTGGGTGCGGCTAAAAACAGGGGATGCATACTCCTCCCGGGCACTTGACCACACCTCTAGCTTGCTAGAGGTCCGTTGATGCTCAATTTGGTTCTCCAATGTAAGTGCTGTTGAGATGATCTTCTTTAACTTCTTTTGTAAAGGGAGAAGTCGTATTAACTGCAAAAAAGCTAAATGTTTAATGTCAAAATTTATGTACTAATATTTATTTGTTTTGAAAAACAAAGAACAGACCTACCTTTATTTGTTCCCTTAGAAATATTAGGATTTTTATACTCTCTAGATCTCATGCACGTTCTTAAAGCAAGGGTTCACCCTTTCATGAGCTGAATAGTTACAATCTTTTATACTTTCATGCGTTAAAATGCTTCAAATCATATTGACATACGTCTGTTGTGGGCGTTTACAATGAGGTTAAGGCGTAACAAATACATTTATTTGTCAGTTTATACCAGGTGAACCATTAAATCTCATTTCGGCTTCATTAAAAATGGTGTCGGTCAAGATATTCTACATTTGAACGATTAACATTTTCATGAGGCTGAGAAGGGTAATTGATAAAGAACACACACTTTTGTTTTTCCTTTAACTAAGGTAACATTTTCTTCAGCGTTTCGTTTTCATTTATTCCAAAAATATTCTTCAAACATGACTTTATGTTTATACACCTTCTCTCGGTTCTTCAATTTTCCTTTTCATAAACTTGGTCGGTATTACATTGTAAACGGTTGTATTATAAGTAGGGCAGGGACGACACTCATATTCATAGAGACATTCATTTCGCGATTCAAATATCGATACACCCCGAATATACCAGTCGAAGAGAATTCTGAAAACAGATATATTACTAAAAATATGAAATGGGTTTATCCTTCTTGGAAAGGACTATATATGGTTTATATAGTAAAGTGGCCCCCTTTCAGGGCAAAATCTGAAGTTTTCACGACGTAATGAATTTGTACCAATATTTATTGTAAAATGTAGGCTACTTATGAAATGATGCATATTCTTTCATTTCATTTCCCACTATCATAGAATTTTGGCTTCAAAAATGGCATATTTTGACAAATTTCTGCAAAAACCTCATTTTGATGCTCATTTTCGACAAACTTCCCATTACTTAGTATCGAGCGGGCTTCTGAACAACTTTTATATTTTGATATGTTGTTACTTTTGTACGTTTCTAAGTGCATGCAAAAGGAAAAAGTTGTTCACGATCCCGCTCGATGTTATCTCAATGAAAATAATCAAGAATTTTGCTATTTTTCGTGGAAAAATTGACAAAATCACCGATTTTTGTGATATTTATGCAAAATTTACAATGTCTTAGAAATCGAGGAGTAGTTTTTGTAACTAGAATTCTCAAAATATAGATGTTTAACTTGCTAGAAATGACAACAAAATTTGATTTTGGAGAAGTCGATTTTAGGGGGCCACTTCACTATATAAACCATACATACTCCTTTATCTCTTTTTATAATTGTAAGCAGTAATACTGTTTAGATTGTCAGTTCGCGCTTATACCAGTGGATTTGGGGAGAAATGAGGGTGATAGGAGTTGTATATCATTCAAATGTACACTGAAAAATTGTTAAAAACATCAGAAACAAGAAAATTGACATTGACAAATGGACATTATTATCTTCACTTTTCGGTAAAAAAAAAGTTCATATTTAATGAATATGTGTTGAATGAAAGAATTGTGTGATAAAAGCTGTAGCTTTAAAATGTGGCTTTGTCTATATTACAGAAAGATGTAATATAAGGTGGCAATATTACTGTTTTCAATAATATCAGGGATTATGGTAAACAGTAATAAAATAGTTCTAAGTAATAATATTATTTCTAGTATTCTCCTGGAATTGTATACCAAAGTTAAATTGAACAAGAACTGAAGAAACATGTGTTTGCATTTTCCGGATTTTAAAGTAAAATATACCAAAGTTTAAATCCAACTTCCGTCAGTTTACATATACATGTAGGTTAGGGAATAACTAGCTTCTGACGTTATGTTTGTGGACGGTAAATGCTGATTTTATGGTCGCAAACTGAGTTTTTCTGGCGACGCATTAGCGGAGCCAGAAAAAACCCGAATGTTTGCACCGTAAAATCAGCATTTACCGTCCGCAAACATAACGTCAGTATATAGTTCTTCCCATTCTAATGCAATCTATATTTTTGTAGATATAAGGCGAAATGTGACGATAGCAATGTCAAAGGCTAGTATGTTCTCGTTTTACGGTCGTAACTAAGGAGCAAACAAACAATGAAATTCGACGTAATATCGAAGCTGCATTAGAATAAAAACTATTCGTGTCGTATCGGATATCAGGTATCGTTATACATGTACGCATCTGATTGGCTGGGAGCAGTATTGTCCCTGTCCTTAATATAACCTATGCAGATTCTAAAATAACATGGTTACTAATAAAGCATATGTTATGTGGACGAACGGACAGGCAATCTATGACAGTAATGTTGGTGGAGCGGATAGAGACGATATGTTCTGCAGCACAAACTTCGATGCATAATTGCTCAGCTTGAAATATATGTGTCAACCAGGTTTTGGGGTATGGTTGGTTGCCATTCTGTTGCTATGTTGTGATCTGAAAAGATAACCAAACTTGAAGTTAAAATTGCTTCTTTATTCTCCAAATTCCAGCGTAAAAGTAAAAATAATAATGTTATTGGTACTTAAGTTTTAATATGCATAATGAGTATAATAGACAAATATCATGTCATATAAAACATAAGGTTATAAACAAATGAGTTAAAAGAAGATCCTGACGATAATCTCAACAGCACTCACAATAGAGCATCAAAATGAGCATCGACGGACCCCTAGCAAGCTAGAGGTGGGACCAGGTGCCCGAGAGGAGTAAGTATCACCTGTTGGCTAGCCAAGCCCGCCGTCGATGTTCATCCACGAAAATGAAAACAATATATGAAATACATGCACTGTCCGAGATTATATCTATATAGAAAGTGACATGGCGACCATGTCAGGGAAAAATATTCAAAACACACAATTTACAATGGCGCCTAAGTACAACAATCATAACTTGTTAATATCTTACACAAGACTTTATAAAAACGGGGAGATAACTCTTACAATAGTAGTAATGTACTTGAATTCAAAATGGTAAATAATAAGGTTTATGACGCAAAAATGTGTATAAAGTGAGGAAAATAAACTCAGAAATAAGATTACAAGAATAATGTAGACTGGGAAAATTAACCAATATGTAGAGCTTAGCTTACTGCTGAGTAGGTACAATGACTAAGAAATAAGGCCAAGTGTAAGAAATTGTGTGTTTACAGTTTCACAACAGACAATGTATTTATATGAATAAAGCTATGAATAAAGTTAAGAAAATCTGTATTTTTTATATTAATCACACAATCAAACTATGAAAATCAACCATAAAGATTACAAGTCAAAGACAGTTAAATGATAATTAAATTTACCTATATGTGGATAAGTAATTTAGATAATCTTAACTTGTGCAGGCAATTGCACAGTGAACATTATAAAGTATTGCAGTAACTTGCAAATTCAGAACAAATTTCAGTTTGTAAAGTAGTAAATTGTGATTTAAATGTAGCAAGTAAATGGCCATATTCTATAAACACTTATAATGGGTGAATAGACATGGACTAGAAACAGTAACATGTCAGTACAATTTGTTTTGCCTAAAACAGCTTCTTAAAGATTTATTCACTTAAAACTGTTACTTTCTACTTTAAACGTTCATGATTTAATTTAAGACTTTTTTTTATTGAAGTCGTCTAATTATTATGAATGATTAGTTTGTATGAAAAGTTGGAGAAAGTACAACTTTAGCAATGTAGGTAAACGCCTAAATCAGTACATTCATATGAAGATGAGCTAATGCTAAAAAGTAGGTCAGATTCCAAAATAGCTTTAAGATTATGAATAACATGAATGAACTATATGTCTAAAGTCACTTACAAGGTAGAGTTGTCATTAACTATTTGAAATTTAACAGTTTTTACAGTTTTCTGATTCGAGCGAAATAATGTGTTTTGCAGCGGAAAGTTTAAATATTGTCTAAAGTATGAGTCAAAATGGTACAAAGATTCCGGAAAGTAAAATTACGGAAAATATGAATTTATGCAATAAAGACTGAAACATAGATTCTCTAGTGAATTCAGAATAACCAAAAACATAAGTATAAATTATCTTGATAAACTTTTTAACAATATACCGTCTTATACACAAACTGTGAAAATACGCTAAGTTCTCAAATGCAAAATATACACAAAAAGTACATATATTACACATACAAGTTAAAATCAGTAATTTGAAGACAAATCTTAAGTTTTAAATATGAAATATAAAAGTAATTAGATAAGATATATGAAATGTTTCCTACTTGAAAACATGACCAAACTTGAAGTTAATTTTTCTCCTCTATTCTCCAAAGTTCAGATTAAAGTTGGCGCTACAGAATTTCGGACTTTGGCGGTTTGGTCAATGTAGGTAAAAAAAAGGGGTATTTGACAGGAAAATAATTCAAGCAATTGTGGACCTCCGGTGAAAATAATGGTAAAGCGTGGGTTCGAACAATTGACACGTCAATGCGCTATCCTGATGTGGATTGAGATAAGGCCATATCAAAGAAATGTCCGTTTGAAAAGTGTGAAGTAAGCTAATCATTGCTTTTTCCGGGTTTCATTTGATTTGCTCAAGGCTAAAAAAGTGACATTTTACCAATTAATGTAAATAGGAACTCTGATCAAAAAGGAAGAGTGTTTTCAATGATCAGAAAAATAAATAAATTTTAAGTAAGAAATGACGCAAATGTTTATCACCAAAATAAGAAAAATCTTGAGAATTTGAAACATAATAAACTCGAAAAATTCAGTACTTTGACAAATTCAAGGAAAATATAGAAGTTTTAGTCAGAAATATTCCAGACAGTCAAAATGAATTATGATATATGTATCAGATGTATCAGTACAGTTGAATTATAATTATAGGATATGGTCATTATCCATATTTGTCATTCTAAGAATAACGTGAGACGTTGAGCAAAGTTCCCTATTTTATTAAAACTACACTACGTTGTGTGAATCACATATAAATAGCCGAACAAAAACAAAACACAAAAATCAAGAAACAGTGTAAACCATATACAAACGATAAATGTGTCCCCAAATACTTATACCTTAAAAAGACAACTCATGATGATAAGATCTATGCCAATTGTCAAGAAAGCAGCGCAGGTCACAGTTGCCAATGATACCTAGGTCAATTGTCAAGTAAACAGCACATACCATGTAACAGTTTTCCATAACTTCTACGTCAGTGGTCAGGTAAACGGCGCATACTTAGTCACAGTTGCCAAAGCAAACAAGCAAACGCCTCCATCAAATGAAAAGAATTGTAATCCCAATATGGGAATGAGACCAGATGCCCAGGAAGAGTCAGTATTTTCTGTTTGTATGCCACATCAGTCGCTTCATTTCGGTTACTTAAATTTCGGAAAATATAAAGATATTCTGTGGTTGGATGGATCAAACGGTCTAAGACACAATATCACCCACCATTCTGGACAATGGGACATCATAATGTATGACGAGTTCCCCGTATGGACCTTAAAACTTCTTAGTGACGATGTTAGTCGGTTACAAACCTACCACTGACGTAGAAGCTTATATGAAAGACGCCTAGCTCTCAGATCAAAATCTGTGTATTTAGTACTTGCTCTGGCATAAAGTATCAACTGAGATATGAACACGAAATAAGCTGGCGATGACGGGAATTTGCTATTCAGAAGGGGAAAATTTGTGATGCTGAAATTGAAGTCGTCACGTTTGTCATAGAGCGAGATATTCATGTGACCATCAGTGTCTTGGGACAGCATTGTGTCCAAATAGGATGTTGACGTATTTATCTCTGTAGTTTCTTTGACTTAAAGCCCAAAGGGATAGATTCCGCTAAGGTAATCCACGATTTTTGATTATTGATGGACATCACATCGTCTATATATCTGTAAGTGAAGATAAAGTCAGAAGCAAAGTACCTTTTTCCTTCAGACAACACAGATTGAATGTATTTAGCTTCGTATGCGCAGAAAAAAAGTCGGCGAGGAATGTGACACACAATGTTCCCATTGGAATTCAGACAATTTGTTGGAAGACCTTTCCTCCGAACGCTAAAAACATGTCGTCGATCAGGAAGTTTAACATCTGAATAATATCTGTTTCAGTGTTCCTATGTTTTGAATCGGACTTTTCTTTTGAAATGTTTAAATTCATTAGCATTATTTAAGAACATATAAATTTGCAGCATGGACAAGGCATGAACGTTTAGGGTACTTAGCCCTCATCAGTGATCCTCAATCTAAACAATGTAATATGGCCAAAGAGTGTGAAAATTATTATGTCTAAAATGTACCGAAAGACGTAGCAGGATGGATGGGATATGATGCTACAGGACCCCCGCTTTAGAAATTCAAAGACATTTTGATAACAGAAATTTAAATTACCTGAGCAGTATCTATCCTTCAGAGCTTGAAGTCAAAGAAACTACAGAGACAAATAATTCAGCATCCTATTTGGACATAATGTTGTCCCACGACACTGATGGTCACATGAACTCCTCACTCTATGACAAACGTGATGAATTCAATTTCAGCATTACAAACTTTCCTTTTCTGAGTAGCAACATCCCTTCATCGCCTGCTTATGGCGTTTTCAAATTTCAGTTGATACGCTATGCCAGAGCAAGTACGAAATATACGGGTTTTGTTCTGAGAGCTAAGCGTCTTTCAGATAAGCTTCTCAGTCAGGGAAATGTTTGTGACCGACTAGTACCGTCGTTGAGGAAGTTCTACGGTCGATATGGGGAACTCGTCATACACTATAATGTCCCACTCTCCTGAATGGTGTATGATATTCTGTCATAGACCATTTGAACCATCCAACCAAAGATTGTACTCTATGTCTTCCAAAATGGAAGTTACCGGATGTGACAGTTCTACCGGGTGTTGCATGCAAGCAGGAGATGCTTACTCTTCCTGGGCACCTGGTCTCACTCCCATATCGGGAGTTCGCTTCTTTTCATACGCAGCTACGTTAAGGTTATCCACGCAATGACGTTAGAGAAAATTCCGCGAAAACGTTGTGTGACGGTATAAATGACGTCACGCCAGTTATCGTATGCTAAAGATATTTCAAGGGATAAATTGTACTGGATCGATGTTGAATAGTATTGAGCTTTCATCCTATTGCTTACATCAACTCTAAATGTTCCCAATATTTTATTTACAAGAAATAATCAAAGAATGCGTGTTTTCAACAGTTTTGCAGATCGGGTCATTGTAAGTCAAGCATGCGCAGTTAGAGTTTAGGGTTAAAGGGAATCTTTAGATGAGAAACCGCTTCTTATTCACAGAGGAATCGCCGAATTTCAATTAGTTAATCGATATAAAGAATTAATTTTTACATGTCAAGTATAAATAAGGTATCCTAATAAAGGAGTACAATTTTTATTTAGATTATTTGTTAGATACTGTCCATATTGAGCTAATTAATGGAGATTTACTGATTTACCGGCTTCAAAATTAATATTTCTTATTCATTTTAATATATATTCAGTTGTTGATGCTGCCATGTTTTTTTGGGGGGGTGCGTAAATACAGTTTATTCTAAAGCATTATTTTATACATATACAAATGTAAACACGAATACGACACTAAAATACTTAAATTGTCACTTAGTATACCGGCTATACAGGTACAGTATATAGTATACAATGGAACAATGCTGAGATACGGTCCTATTGAATCAATTTAACATTTACTAGAATAAATCTAAGAACACATGAAATAATAATAAAACAAATTTATATCAGCGGGAGATCGGGCGGGTTATATTAAAATTGAAAATTGATTAGCATGACCGGGAAAGAAATCCCCCTCCCCCTTTCCCTCTCGGCTCTTTATTTATTTTTTTTTTCATATATATCTTTTTTCATTGGTCACCGATAGAGCTCTGCGCACGGAAGCACTATGAAAAGTTTAAAAATAGCTCAGTATGAAAAATCAACTTCGTTAAATACAAATTTAGAAGACGCTCAGTATCGCGGTCTGAATAGTCCGCCGGATTTGAAATAAAGGATCCTGGCAACAAAATATTGCATTGATACATGTATGTGTGTCAATATTTGATCAGCAGAAGTTTTAAGTTCCAGCGGCAACCTTTATCACAAGAGTTATTCCCTATCACAAACTTTTCCAGAAAGAAAATATATATTGTTTTAACTTGAATCACATACTAAAGGCGGAAGCCCGGATGAAGCTTATCCTCCGCCCCCCCCCCCCCCCCCCCCCTCCGCCTTCTTAATAGTATATAATTACATTTTCTTCGTTGTAAAAATAATGCTAAAATAATAAAAAAGAAACCTTTACCATGTATTATATATAAGTATGTCAAGATGTATCTGTACTTTATATGTACACGTATGTATATATATGCATGTTATTGCTTTCCCGCTAAACTTCTATGACGTAATCCAGATCACTTGTGCGTTTAGGTCCAATTTGAAAATAGACTGATAAAGGGTAGTTGTAAAAAATTATAAATTGCAGGTGACTACCCTTTTACGATTTCGAAATTTTTATACAGAATCTATAGAGGACACTTAAATTTACCAGGATTTTGCCGGGCATTTAATGGAAATTTTAGTAGTTGTGCAAAATTTGGATTTAAAGTCGAGTTTTGTAGTGTTTTTACCACTAGTTAACCGTCTCGGTATCTTTTCTCCTCATAATCGTTATAAGTATTACAATGCCCTGCACATTTTTCAATCTGCAGGATTTACCGAAGAAAACGATAGAACGTTTCTATTATTTTTTCCTTATCTACCACTTGCAAAATTCAATTTAAAACTGGGAAAACAATTTAAAGTTATAATTAGGGCTGTCACGGGACACAGGGGAATCCCCCCGGTGATTTATTTTCTTAGCAACCAGACATCTACTAGATATAAAAGAAATACAGCTTTGAACTAAAGAAAGATCATCATCAAATAAAACAAACTCTTTTTTCGTTGATGACTCTGAAAAAAGAGTTTGTTTTATTTGATGATGTTACACCACTTCCCTAAGGAAGATTACTTTGGACATAAAGAAAGAACGTTTCAGCCGTGATTGAGGGTTGAATGCTAGGCACTGTAAAAATGGATTATCTTCGGCGCGACGTCAGCGTGGAGCACCTTAATGTAGCCGCGTATGGTGGAGGTTTTGTTTGTTTGCTTTGGTTCCTGTTTTATCATGATTTTGTATGACTTCGGTTTCTGATTTTCTTAATTATCGATTTTGTGCTGTATACAGGGATATGGTCATTATCTATATTTGTCATTTGTAATAGTTAACAACAACGAATTAATATTTGCGATAGCCGTTTTTGTTTGCAACCGCATTGCTTGTTATATTTGCAAGTTTTATTCCAATTAAGAATATGATATTGTTATGTAAAGTGTCAAAAATCTAACCAAACCCAAGCTATTATTCAAGCCGCAAAGGTCTTCAACCAAACTGGCCACTTTTAGATCTTCGTCTGCAGCTCAAGTCAGCAATGAGGTTCCATTGGGCCTCTTGTTATCCAAACAATTAAGGTTGCATAAAGTTATGTATAATGTATATCGTCTTTCAGTTTCTTAATATTCATTATTTCATTTCTAGATAAAATTCGCAATTGAAATGACAAATAGCTGTCTGAATTTTAAAGTATGACGCAGCCTGACCCAAAATGTGACCTGGTTTGAATGAGGGTTGAGGTTACATAAAGTAATGTGCAAAATATATCGTATTTCAGTTTCTTTATATTCTTTGTTTTCATTTGTAAATAAAATTCACGATTTCAATAACAAATAGCTGTCAAATTTTAAAGTATGACGCAGCATGACCCAAGATATGACCTGGTTTGAATCAGGGTTGAGGTAACATAAAGTAATGCGCAATATATATCGTCTTTCAAGTTTCTTAATATTCATTCTTTTATTTGTAGATAAAATTTAGATGACAAACAATTGTCTGAATTTTAAAGTATGACGCAGCCTGACCCAAGATATGACTTGGTTTGAATGAGGGTTGAGGTTACATAAAGTAATGTGCAAAATATATCGTCTATCAGTTTCTTTATATTCTTTGTTTTCATTTGTAAATAAAATTCGCGATTTCAATAACAAATAACTGTCTAGGTTTTAAGGTATGACGCACCCTGACCCAAAACGTGATCTGGTGTGAATGAGAGATGAGGTTAAATAAAGCACTGCGCCATGCATATCGTCTTTCAGTTTTTTTATATATACATTTTTTGGTTGTAGATTTGTGAAAAAAAAACTGTCGGAATTTTAAAGCCTAACCCAAACTGTGATCTATTCTGAATGTTCAGTTCATAACTACGCTTTGTCTCTATCGATTGAGAATGCCTTCGCTTGTTTTCTATTGTTTATACAAATATTTTTGTATTGACAACTATGTGCGATTTCATAATAAAGAAAAGACAAATAATCAAATAGATGAATCTCCTGAATAGTGATGGTTAAGATGAAAAACGTCTTCAAATTGAATAGCATCATTTGAGATCTGATAAATTTGCAGCATGGACAAGACATGCACGTTTCGGGTATTTAACCCTCGTCAGTGATCTTCAATCTAAACAATGTAGAAACATATAGGGAAGCAATGCAAAGTTATAATAATAAAAAAGAAACTGTATATATAGATTAAGAGATTGCTTGCATAAACATCATCACATTTGTTCAATTTTCATAGTATCTTATCAATAATGAGCAAACTCTATTGTAAGTGCTGGTGAGATTATCGTCGGGATCTTCTTAAACTCATTTGTGTTACACTTATGCCCTTACCGTGTCGAGCTCGCAAAATTTTCCCCGCGAGGGGTTTGACAGTAAGTGTTTTGAATATCTTTCCCTAGCATGGTCGCCATATTCCTTTCTATATAGACATAACCTCAGACAGTGAATGTATTTTACATATTGTTTTCATCTTCCGTGCATGAACATCGACGGCGGGTGCGGCTAGCCAACAGGGGATGCTTACTACTCCCGGAAACATGGGAACCTCTGGCTTAATAGGGGTCCGTCTATGCTTAATTTGGTGCTCTATTGTGAGTGCTGTTGAGATTATCGTCAGGATGTTCTTTAACTCATTGCTGTAATTGGTAATTTTATAGTGTCAGCAAATACATAGCTGTTATATTTATTTCGACTAAAACATGAATGTGTATGTGCTATAGTTTTAAATTTCAATAGCACCATTTGAGGAAAGGTTAATTTGCGGCTTGGACCAGACAAGCACGTTTTTGGGTACTTAATCTTCTTCCATGATCCTTGTCTAATTAATGTAATTTCATCAAAATGTGTGATAGTTATTTGTCCAAAATAGTACAAAAAGACGTAACGGGGTCGGTTGGATATGATGCTACAGGATCCACGTTTTAGAAATTTCAAGACATTTTCAAATGCGTTGAAGAAACGATCAACCGAAGTTGATCGAACTGAGCTACACGTGCCCTCGGGGACTCCTGGTCCACAAACAGTGACACTCTACAAGTGGTAAAAATGTATTCAAATTCAATAGCATCATCTAAGAACTTATAAGTTTAAAGTATGAATCAGACATCAGGCAAAAAAAAAACAAACAAAATAAGAACAAGAAAATCGCACGTATCGGAATACAATCACACTGACACAATTGAAACATATAAGACCAACTGATAAATTGACCTTCTTTAATTAAATAACGACATTACTGTTACTACACGAAAGAGTATAACATCAGCAAACAACCGGAAATAATAGAATAATAGAAATTAGAAAAATAAAATAAGATTATGAAAAAAGGATAAAACAAGACCAATCACACCAAACCTATCAAATGACAATCCAAACATTATTGAACTGATCAACAACGTACTATGAAACTAGCGAATTACAGTTGACCCCTTAATATTACACACCTTGGCTTTTTTTAATTTGGTTTACGGATCTGTCGACACGAGTTTTTGAAAGATGGAAAAAAAACATAAGTTCTATTATCGCCGAACTGAATATTGAGTGTCTATTGAAAAAAGATCATGCATAAGTAGTGTGATCCAAGACTCATCACAGCTTCTTTATTTCCTTTTTTTATCAAACAAGATGAGACTCAAAGAGGGCCAATGCCACCCTCAAGGTTAAGGTCACACAATTAGGGTCAAATTTGCGACTGATGACACACCTTTTTTATGTTTGTCTGATTACAATTCATACACATTTTGATAAAATTAAATGAAATTTGGAGTACATAAAACACTATGTGTATGTTCATTGTTCATGGTAAAGCGATTTCTGACCTTTTGAGATTTGCTATAGTGCAAAATATGTATGTTAGCTTTCATATCATATAGTGCCTGCTTTAAAATCAAACTAAATCAAGTCCATCTAAGAATCCATATTAGAATGTACATAGGCCCCTGTATAATGATGTCTATTTGTATGGTCGTTTGACAGTGAGGAGGTTGGGATATCGCTCGCCTAGTTGTAGTGTTTATGCATTGCAGATAATATATTAATATAAATATTCAAAATATTCTAAATTTTCTGTTATCAAATTAGACCTGAAAAATTTCTAAAACTAAGGCTTATGTCCTCCATTACTTAGCTCTGTCCTAAGCTTGAACTTCGGCATGATGTTTTCGGTCGTGTTTAGATTTAAGCTCCTTGTGCCTCCCCTCTTACGATTTTAGGCCCAATATTTCACTTAAATTCGCTTCTGAATACACCCTACACAAAATGTTGAGCAGCTCATTTTTTGGCAAGAGGAATTTAACAGTCTATATTGTATATGGGACAAGGAAGATTCACTTTGGCCTTATTGAAACTGTTTGACATGAAGCACTACTGACAAGGATTTAATAACCGAAACAGGAATCTAGTACAATCAAATAAGTACTATGGAACATATACTTCAATTGTACCTTGGGTAATCGATAGGAGGTAATCCGGATATCCAAGCCGTCTGCTAATTGCGTGGCAGATTGCAGTCCGAATGCTGGACCGATTACCCATTGTTCTCTTATAAACACAAGAGAACAATGGGTAATCGGTCCAGCATTCGGACTGCAATAGTCATTTGTGTTTGATGTTTGGTGTTCCTTGTCCCTTTTGTGTCTCTCTCTGAGCGTGTATGCTCTGTGGCTTTTTTTTTGGCATTGGGTGCTTTGTGGGTTTTCCTGTGTGTGCTGCAGCCAAGTGTTGTTGGATATCCCTCCTTCCTCTAAAAAGACTTCTTCATGAAGCATTATTATATTGCTGATTAACTGTGGCAGGGAATTTTTTTTCTTTTTTGCCTCCTATTATATCCGTAAACCAATCAAGAAAAAAGGCATAATGAGCTAATTGAAATTTGCATTTAAAGACAAAAAATAAAGAAAAATGAAAGAATCAAAGGTTTAATTAGAATAAAGAGTTGCCAAATAAGGGAAATTTCGTTTTTCAGCTAATCACATCCATGTCGAGCGGAACACCTAGAAAATTACCAAAGTCAGAAATATTACAAATCTTGAAATCTTAACGATATTCAAACTATAATTCATTAAGCTCAAATCTTAAATAGTCTCACACTGAAATTGAGAAAAATGAACAATTATACGGAAGTGTTCCAACTCTATACCTTCATGAAGAAAATTTCGAACCATTTTTTCTGCACCAGACATTGTTTCGAATATTAAATTCTCATCGGTGATGCTTACAGCGGAGCCGCCATAATTCATTTCAGTAGCGCTCTCTTTATCTTTAGAATTTAAATATGTACTTTTAGTTTACAGAGAGCGCTTGGCTCTGAATTTACGGTAGGGTCGATTCAGTAGCATATTCAAATAAAATCTATGTTCAAAATAGCATTGGAGGGATGGTGCTCAGATATAAACCTCCTTTAATTTCGATAATATTTTTAAAAGGAATGACAAGTTTCCGATGTATATGATGTCAAACCGATAAAGGGCCAAAACGAATTTTCTTTCAGACGACAGAGCTGGAAAGAAGTGATTAATACACTTCTTATCGAATATGCTGTCAAACAGTATAATTGATGTCCAGATATGATTTCAGTTAAAACTTTCGTGAGTAAGATCGATACAGATTTGGTCGAACGTTTTGAGGAACAAGTAATGAAACGCTGTTTGTACGGATATTTACGCTTTGTAGTATAAAATACAAGACTGCCCGCGATTGAGTTGATAATACGCTACGATTATGCTTTGTAAGTATACAATACAAGAATGCCCGCGATTGAGAGGATTAAACAAAATCACCTAATCGTAGCTCTATCGCTTCTATATTTGCGATAGTGGAAGCCCGGTTTAAATAATGTTTAAGAATTGCAGACACGTAGTATTGACAATAGAAGACAAGATAACTATACCATTTTGAGAAATATCAACAAAATGCTAATTAATTTTCCAAATTTGCATGCCAGACAATGACGTCTCGTGAACTAAACCCTCGAAACAAAAGAATACTAAATGTAAAGGAGATTCTATAATTATTTTTAACGCTAAATATTGCAAATTAAGATAGAATATGTTATATATTTAGCCAAAAGTGAGCGTAAAACCTGTATGACAAACTACAAAGTTATAAAAATCGAAGGGTTTATACAAGAAAACAAAGGAGGGGATCTCCACCAGCACCAGGTTGCAGCACCCACAGCAAAACCCAAAAACACCCAATGCAAAAATACAAAGCAGACAAGCATAGAAAGAGACTCATAAGGGACAAGGAACGTCTACGCACAATACAGAAACATCAAACACAAAAGACTACACATAAACCAACGAGACCAATGGGCAACATGTGCTGACTTAGAACATGCTTCCAAGCATTGACAAATTATATATGTTTATCTTGAAGCAGTTTACAAATGGCACATTCACAGAAATATGTGGTTTATACATAAAAATCATGTTGAATTAAATTATTTATCTTTATAATTTCTTGTGCAGAAAGAAATTTATTTCAAGATAGACAACTATTTCGAAAATACCAAAATAGTCTTACAAAAAAGAAGACATTGCGGTTTTCATCATACTATGTACAGGCAAGAGAGTTCTATATGAAAATAGTAGATGAGTATTTAATATTAAAATTCTGATACTTAACTGGTAAAATCTGATATAAAAATGATATCATATGAAAGACAACAATTAAAAATTTTTTTATTTTTTTAATAGTTTATCATAAGTCATAGACAAAACTAAGAAACAGAAAGTTAACCCAATTATATTTTTTCCCAGATTAAAACAGTCATTTGTTAAACACACTATTTTCAACATTTGCAAACATAAAGGCAATACTTCATAATGATCTTTAATTTTGGACATAGGTGATGACGTTACACGATACATGCTACCACCTTAAAATAGATTGCCTATGTCTGGAAATCACTTCGGCTTGAAGTATCACTGATGAGGATTCACTAACCGAAACAGTTGTTTGTTTACTAGTATTAAAATTTGTTTGAAATGTAGTTTGAGAAGGTAACGAGCATTCAATTTCTTAATGTAAACGTCTTCAAATTGAATAGCATCATTTAAGAACAGAGAAATTGGCAACATGGACCAGACATGCACGTTTCGGGTACTTAACCCTCGTCAGTGATCCTCAAATCTAAACAATGTAATATGCCAAAAAAGTATGAAAATTACTATGTCGAAAAAGCGTACCGAAAGACGTAGCAGAATGGGTGGGATATGATGCTACAGGACCCACGTTTTAGAAATTTCAAGAAATTTTGATAACAGAAATTTTAGAATGCGTTGAAGAAACGATCAACCAAAATTGATCGAACTTAGCTACATGTGCCCTCGGGGACTCCTATTAATGTTTTACGTTATATCTTTATCATAAACACACCCCGATCATTTTCTTTAATTTGATTGGACTGTGTCATGTGTCGTGTGATATCCCAAACGAAAAAAATAGCCTAACAACTCGTATAAACAGATCATACACAAACCATGGTTTTGATGCGAGTTTCCCGGTTGAAATTTCACATGCAAATGAGTTAACGGATCGTATCATTAAATTTGCACATTGGTGGATCGCATGAAAACCTTAAATATATGTTATGATCCAAGTACGATCCATTGAAAACAACTCGTATACAGCTCATATGATTCTTCTACGATCCATGGTTTTGATGCGAGTTTCCCGGTTTAAATTTCACATGCAAATGAGCTAACGGATCGCATACATATTTGGATATCAACAAATCGTATGAAAACTGCAAGTTTGTGAACATGTAGATGTACAATCCAAGTATGATCCATTTAGAAACATCTCGCATCCAAACCACAAAACAACTCACAACCAAACCACCTAACAACTCACAACCAAACCACCTCACAACTCACAACCAAACCACCTAACAACTGCATGAAAATCATATGATCCAGATACATGTATGATCTATTATCTATATTAATAACAACTTGCATAAAAACCTTGTATACATACATGTATTGTCACAAATTTTTAGGTCATCATCCCATGCATGTACCAGTACACATGTTACATATTATGTGAAAATAATACGAAACGATATTAATTTGCAACAACATTCATTCTTCCGTATATATACACATTTACGTATTGAAATCAAAATCAACTTTTATTTCATTTCATATAAATGCATTTTAATCCTTTTTTCCAATTGACATTAATAGAATAAATCATTTTCTAATACATGTATAATCAAGGAAATCTATATTATTAATTACAAACATGATCATGATGATGCGTCAAAATTTTAACAATAGAACATACATGCGTGTATTTCGATATTAATAATACAATATACAATGTAATATATTGTTTCAAGAGCTTATCTTATACATATTCATATTGAAAATTAAACTAAGAGGTGTGTCACCTGTACCGTAGTATGCTTAACAATGTGACCTTGAAGGTGTATAGTATAGTTTATTGTCATAAGCAATACTACTTACAGACATTTCATATAATACATATAATAAAGTATATATAAACACAATGGTACATGAAAATAACATGACGTGTATAATACAGATTACATTGAAGTTCTTAATTTTAAAGCATTATTAATAAATTTTCCAAGATTACAAAGCTCTTTTACATTTTCGGTACTTAAAAGTTGTATTAATTTAAAGACAGAGGGTCGTTTATAGTAATATTTCTTAATGTGTTTTTCTCTGAATGAAGCATAAAAGGGACATTTCAACAAAAAATGAAACTCATCTTCAATATCAGTTTTACAAAGTGGACATAATCGTAAGTGCAGAGAAATATTTTTGTATCTTCCTGTCTCTACAGATAAATAATGTGCAGATAAGCGTAATTTACAGATGAGTTTTTTGTAATATATAGGAATAGGTTTTGATAAATATGTTACTTGATTGACAATATTTTTATAAACGATACATTTAGATGAAGAATTAATCTCTGATAACAAAGTTTGTTTAATATTATCTAATATACGTTGTTTTGCAACATGAAATATGTAATTTGTATTCAAATTCTCTCTATTTTCCCACAAATCAAACATACCGTTTTCCATAAATAGTTTTTTAATATCAAAAATCCAATTTTTCTTTCTGTGATTTTCGCATTCTGTAACCAAATAGTCATAACATGCTTTCAAAATACAGTTCTGAGAGACACTAATTTTCAACCAATACTTTATAATGCGTATTTTACGTATACAAGAAAGAGGAAATCTACCAAGTTCAGTATAAATCATAGCATTTGGTGTTGACCTCTTAACAGCAAGAATACTTTTACAAAAATCAAGTTGGACCTTTTCTATATCTGGTGCTGAGTGAAAACCCCAGACTTCACACCCATAAGAAGCTATGGGACTGATATATGTATCAAAAAGTGATGATTGATAATTGAGTTGAAAGTTCATCAGGTGTTTTACAATTATTGCAAGCTTTATATGGTAGAATTATAATGTACATCAATTAAGTTATAGCCATTTTTGTGTGAAAAACCAATTACCAGACAGTTGGACGGACAAACAGATCCCTAGTACATGTATGTTGATCTCGAATTGTAGGTGACATAAAATTTTAAGTTTCAAAGCAAGTAAAACAATTTTCACATGTTACATACACTTTCAAGCAAAGTTATTATGTATATATATACATTGTATTCAGAGTGTACCAATACATGTACAATGATTATTGATACAAAATAAGTGAAACTTTTCAATACATTGAAATCACATCTTTTATAAATTTAAGATTTTCAAGGCATTGTAAGTTACATGTACATGATGTAGTTGCATTAACATAATAGTACAGGTGAATAGTGAATGTTTACTTGACTCAACTCTATTCATCAAGTTACATGAACATGCATTTAATTGTAAATCATTATAAAGTAAACAAATAAAACATTGAAAAAGTGGAACATAATTTTCTGCACGTTGTAACATCTGGTCGGAATATGTACACACATATACGGTTTGTGCATCGACTGTAGACATGGTAGAAGGCCTTATCTATATATGTAGTTACTCCATAACTTCTTAAATAACAGAACTGCAAACTCTAAAGAGCTTTATCCGTGGCCACATAATCAGTCCCGTTCAGCACAAAGTGACTGTACATTCTGATTCATCCCTCGTTAATATCACAGACTCACTATATGTATTTCCTGTAACAAATTCAAGGTTAAAGTAAAATCAAACTTCATATTATTTTTTTTAATAAAGTGTCATTATGGTCATAGGCTCATACTACATTGTACAGGTATGTAAAAAGAGAGAATCATGGTCTGTCAATTTTATGATCAAATACATGTAGTTAGTGGTACCTATAAGCTAAATAGTGATAATCTAGCTTCCAATTGAGAACTGACAGTAACATTCATTACAATCGTTTGTTTACTGGACAGGTCCGATATATTTTGCCTATTTGTAGCATATGCATATATATATAATGCACATATACCTACCTATATTCATCTTATGCAGTTCCTAATACAGGAGTTCAGCTTCCTCCTCTATATTTGGACCCTGGCATGCTCTCTAATGAATTTGTATGTGACAAGCTCGCAGAACACATGTGTACATGTCATGCAGTGCATGGCACATACAATGTATGCTGTGAATAGGCAAAACGCATCGGACCTGTTTTATATAATTAGATTTACATTGAGATGCCTGATTATTCATATCATTTACTACATGTATTCTTCAACCAAATGGCCAATGCATCTCCGCATATATATTTGTATGATTTGAATCTTTGTCACACACTGTTTTACATGTACAGTGCAGAGTTCCTGAAAAGTGACAGTTATATTGGATTTGCCAATAAGAAATTGTGTTGTATGATAAAAACTCACTTTTATATGTGAGCATAGTATTTGACTTACAGACATAAAACTTACACTGTTAGTTACAGGCCTTTATCAGATTTTCCCCTAAAATGGCTACATTGTAATAAGAAAATATTACGACATATCGAATTGAGTAAAAACTACTATTTTCTGATTTCTGAAGTGAGGTTATTTGTTCTAAATATGTAGCAGTATTACCTCAAACTCAATTTAAACATCAGGGCCAGGTTGAACTTGCTTCAAGGAAAGAAATCCATCTCAATTCTAAGCCGTTAAAGCTCTACGTACACATTTGGACCTCCCATGCAGACACTAGAATTGGCTGACCAATGATTATCTGTAAATAAAATACTAAGCATTATAATGCATGTCATCAGTTACAAAATAGAAATTTCAATCATGAATGTGTATATTCATCTCCATGCAAAATATATTTGAAGTGCACAATAAATTGTTAGTAAAGAGAATTTCTTAAATTCCTGTCCTGTTCACTAAATCCAGAGCACCCTGTTTGGGTGATTTATTCTGTCGTCTGAAGAATTTTGCTACGAATTATTGTTTCCGAGAATTGACCTCCTTTAGTCGTAACTGGAAATTAACGTCAAGTTACCCTATCAGCTGCCTTCAAACCGCAATATGGAAAAATAAAATGTCTACGGGAAATTCCCATGTCAATTTCAAGCCGCCGCCATATTGTTCTCCGTGTCAACAATAGTAAACAGTGACGTCAAAGCCTCCGACGTCACACATTTTCAGCGATTTTACTATAGAAAATCCCCGTAGACTTTTTATTTTCCGTCCTATTTCTTACTTAGCTGACGCACATACAAAAGAATGGTATTTTCTGTTACTATAAAATTGATATCTTTTGGGAAGATGACATTAACATATTTTAGAGAAAACCGGGAAAATAGGGTGCTCTGGAATTAGTGAACAGGACAGTAGCTTGAATTTCCTCTATCTCTTGAGTGTTCTCGTACTGTCCACATACCTTTCCGTCGACGTGATTCTGAAACCATCTTAGGACAATAGGCCTTAAATACGTTTGATTCGTGTTCCAGTTGGACTAACAGATTAACGTACACCTACTCTTTAAAAGATCTTTTCCGTCTCGTTCCGATCGAACTGAGCGGCTGAGATTTTCATTCGAAATCACAGATTTTCATTGGCCGAGAAAAATAAATCGCCTCGAACAACTCGTCCACCTTCTGTTTCGTACTTTTCAGTCTCCGACGCAGCATGTTATGAACAGTTCAAGCAGGGTTTTTTTGTTGTTGTTTAAGTAACATATCCTTATTTTATTTTGTTTTTAGCGACGACTGAATAAGATGCTTAAGATATTGCATTCACATATTTGATGTTTATGCACTTTTAATTTTTTTCCCCTTTTTTTGCTCGTCATTTTGAAGCTCCATAAAATTCGGGGCCTTCAATTCAAGACTTCTAAATATTATTTATATGGTCAATGCTGTTATCATAAACATTTGAAATAAAGCTTTATTAATACTACGTTTTTGTACTAAATGGTATTGCATTGAGGATCTAAATCGATCTAAGATAAAGATTTCAAGAAGAAGCTTTTTTTAATTGGGGTGTGGCCGGGGCGTTCCACTCCATCATTAAGGAACATTCATTCATTCATTCATTCATTCATTCATTCATTCATTTATTCATTCGTTCGTTCGTTCGTTCGTTCGTTCGTTCGTTCGTCCGTTCGTTCATTCATTCATTCATTCATTCGTTCGTTCGTTCGTTCGTTCGTTCAATCATTCATTCATATCAGGGTTTAACCTAAGTATGATAAAGTAGCACTGCTCAAAAAGACAAAGTAAAAAAATCTCTCCAAACTCAGTCTGTTAGGCCCACAAAGTTAACAAACCACACAAAACTTATATACGCAGTTCGAACTAAGATAGCAAATCGTATATAACTCACTTCGTTTGGTCCACAAAGTCAACAAACCACATAGAATTCATACAAACAATTAGACCTAAGTTAATGAACCATACATAACTCATTCTTTCTATTTGACGAAGATAACAAACCACAAGCAACTCATACCCATGCAACTCTCAATCGACTCACATTTAAGAAACAACTCGCATCAGGATCATATGACCTTATATGTAATCAAATGGTCTGGATATGAGTTGATAATTGGAACATATAAAAACCATTGTAATAACCCATGGATCTGATGGTTTTGTATGAGTTACCTATAAGTTACATGTGGTTTGTTAAGATTTTTTTTTCGTTTGGGATATTATGAAAAAGGGTTATATTAAAAATTTAGTTTCCTGGTAACTAGAAAGAAGAAAAGTCGTAAAACTATTCATTCATAGCGCAGAGATCACTGCGGTATTAACTGCAGCGGGGCATCACATTATTGCAGTCAATCAGGGATATAGTATAGAGGTAGGAATTTAGATTTATATGCATTGAATGTACATCGAGGCTGGAAGAAAGGTCCCGATAAACCCTTTGAAAAAAATTCTGAAATACACCCCCCTTTGAAGATTTGGGAAAAAAGTTCAACACATAATTTGAGCTTAGTAGAAAATAAGGTACCTGATTTTGACTAAAAAAAACTAACGTCATATTCTTGTGACGATTTATATCAATATCAATTCTTTCTCTTTTACTAGTTAGACAGTTGAGAGGGACTTCAATAGCAATATGAAGATCTACTTTGTTCTCTTACTGGTTTGCATTTTGGTCATCCAAAGCTTTGGAAGAGATGTCTTTGGTTCATGTAAGTTTTGATACTATAAACAAGGTGGTAATCATTAGTTGTAGTAAAAACGAAAGGGAACAATTTCCTCTTTCTAAACAAATTATAACAAATTAGTGATAAAACCTGATAAATTTACAACATGAACCAGACCTGCACGTTTCGGGTACTTAACCCTCGTCAGTGATCCTCAGTCTAAACAATGTAATATGGCCAAAACGCGTGAAATTATTATGTCCCAAAATGTGCCGAAAGATGTAGCAGAATGGGTGGGATATGATGCCACAGGACCCACATTTTAGGAATTTCAAGAAGTTTTGCAACCGGAAATTTCAAATGCGTTAAAGAGACAGACGATCAACCGACGTTGATCGAACTTGGCTACATGTGCCCTCGGGGACTCTTTTTTTCGAACATTGCGAATATCTTATATTCTGCTTCTCAAATTTGCATATGTAGACGCTAATATGACGTCATGAAAGACCATTGCTTTTTGACGTCAAAGCGATTTCTTCACGTAAAAATACAATTGTCGAGAATGTTTATTTCTTCGCTAAATATTCATTTATTTGAATTTCAGCCTGAACTGAATTCATTTTTCAGTTTATTCATTTTGAATAAATCATTTTTAAGCACACTAAACCATTTTAAAATGCAGCAAAGAATAAAATATATTTGAAATGACTTATGACTCCATTTTGAAATAGTTTTTTATACATGTATATAAAAAAATAATCACTATAGTTACATAATGTATAGTTTACCTCATAAAGAACATATGGGGTTACTAAATTTCATAACGATCGAGAGCGAATCTGTTGTTCAATATGAATGTTACTTATCCCATAATATCCTATATCAGGTAAACTGCGCACAATCTAATAAATCATTGAAGGTGCGCCCATCCCTTATTAAGTGTCAAAGGCGAGAAGATAAGGTAAAATCATTAGAACTTCCATTTGAACAGTGACGAACTCGGGAATAAACAATATTTAAAAGTGAGACCGGGTGTCCCGGGTAGTTAGCGTTTCCTGTTTGCATGCATGACTCGTTGTAACAGTCCCATGAAGACTTGAAAATTCGGCGATATTTTTGTCGATGTGCATATCGATGTAAATATCAGGTAAATATTCTTGTTTTGTGATATTGACCTCCACTCTGTCGAATTCCAGAACGGTACGTATGTAACTAATAATAAAATAAATGCAATGAACTATTCCCGCTTTTTTCAAGTAATGTATTATCAGTGATGTTTTGTGTCGAAATAAAAGACAACCACCAAAAAGTATACGGAGAGCGAAATTCTAATTATAAACATGATATAAAATACATGGCAAGGAGATAGCTAAGATTAGTGCTATGCATTGGGAAGGGAGAAACTCATTACTAATAGAATAATTCATTTGAAGTCATATAATGTCGAAGGTGTCCAGCTCTATACCTTCTTGAAGAAAATTCCAATCCAATCCAATTTCCGTGCACCACACACGTGTTTCGAATATTAAATTCCCATCAGTGATGCAAAGAATCATAGAAGAGTTTAACATTTTTTGGATTCCTATAATACAATGGCTTTCCTTTAAAATATGTATATGTAGCACCATCAACGTCTCCTCGTTCACGAAGTGATTTTAGATAAGAATTTTAGACAATAAATACTTTGGCGTTGCTAGCAGGCATGAACTGTTCATTTCTGCACGGGAAGCTAATATCATCTTCAATGAGGATTTGTTTAGCCTCTTATCGTTTACAGAATGCTAAATTGCTTGGAATTATATTTCTCGTGATTTCATATATGACTTGAGGAATAATTAGTTTCTGACGTCATGTTCTTAGTTTTTTTCTGGCAACGCTTTTGTACCGTACGCCAGCATAACGTCAGTATCTAATTATTCCCATTCTAATACAATCTACATTTTCGTGTTTATAAGGCGAAATGTGACGTTAGCAACGTCAAAGTCTAGTATGTTCTCGTTTTACATCCGTAACTAAGGAGCAACAACCAATGAAAATCGACGTTATAGCGACGTTGCATTAGATTGTTGATTTTGAAAGAAGGGAGGGGATCAACAACAAGACCCTGTTGCAGCACTAACAGCAAAACACGAAAACACCCGATGCGAAAACAATAAAGACGAGCATTCCAAGAGACGGAAGAGAGACACACGACACACAAACACGAAACCGAGGTTTTTGAAAAAATTGTTTGTGTTTGACTTTTAATAACCAATAAGGACTCTGTTTCGAAAACATAAATGCCCTGTGATCTATATCAGATAATTTTCTCATGTTAAAGTTTGCTGTCTTATAGCTTTAATATGTCGACGTCTCTCATGTTAATCATTATCGGTTATTATTGTGTGATAGGGTTTCAATTCCTTCCCATATACTGCTATGGCGCAAGTCCATTTTGCTCGCATATTATAAAGCAATGACAAGACAAATAGACTAGTGCATATTATAATGTTAACCACAAATGGCAATGAATGCGTGTGTAAAAAAACAATCTTAATAACAAATATTTCAGATATCCTATCTGTAAAATTTCGTGCCTTATCCACGTTTTACGACAATGGTTATTTTGAAAATCTTCACGGAATATGAGTCCGTTATGGTTTTACACACGATCCAGATATTCATCGTCGAGCGAGTATCGGGATCTACACGGGAACATTTACCGTTTTGAAGACAGAAATTATTTAGTTTTAATGTAAGTTTAATTTTTTAAGATATCCATAATCATCATATTATCATGCACTAACATGCGATTGTGAATCAGCTTTCGCCACAGTAGTATATGGGAAGGAATTAAAGCATTTTCACGCGCAAAAATAACACAATAGAAATAACGTTTGGGACCGGCGAAATATTAAAGCTAGCTGACGTGCAGAAAAAATGGGGCACCTTGTTAACTTTTATTCATCTGATTTTTTTTCAGCTAATTTTTTAAGAAGAATAGGCGAGGTAAGTAATGATTAATCAATATATATTTCCAATTTCTTAACGCCTCAAATATACTATATGTCATATGAACGAATAATTTCTTTCTGTGAATTATTCTATTTTCAATCTGAAACATAATCATTTTAAGGAGTTGCGATTATAAATTCCTCGCCGACCTTTTGCGAGTACTGTAAACGTGGAAATTTTCGCTTGGGGGTTATTTTCGCGAACCATGGAAATTCGCAAAATTTTCCCCCACGCGAAAATATCACCTCTGCATTATTACAATGGGAAAGAAATTTTTATCGCGAATATTTCCCCCACACGTAATGTCTTGATGTTCAAATCGCGAAATTTCCACCCAGCGAAAATAACCACGTCATAATTTCATACCATATCACTGCTTCCGTGTGTATAAATCATTTAGCATCTTATCATTATTCGATGGTTGTCTCTTTCAGTGACAAACGTGACGATTTTAACTTCAACACCGTATACCTATCATTTCTAGACAGCAATACACATGCACCATCCTCGCCTACCATGATGTTTCACTCGTCAGTTGATAAGTGTTTCAGGATCGACGAGTTTCAACACATCAATGACAAATATGGATAATGACCATATCCCTGTATACAGCACAAAATCGATAATTCAAAAATCAGAAACCGAAGGCATACAAAATCAGGACAAAACAGGAACCAAAGCAAACAAAGAAAAACCTCCACCATATGAAAAGAAGCGAACTCCCGATATGGGAGTGAGACCAGGTGCCCAGGAAGAGTAAGCATCTCCTGCTTGCATGCAACACATTAACAATGTAAATTGTAAATCTGAAAGGCTCTGTAGTACAATATGTTTGATCATGAAATGCCTTAACAATGTTGACCAAAAACCCACTTACATGTATATTTAGATATCAGACAAGGAATGCCACACTTAATATACCGTATAACCAGAAATTTTCGCGAGATACTTATTTTCGCTATTTTCGCGAATGATTTGGATTCGCAAAAAATTATTCTCGCGAAAAATGTTTTTAAGGTAAAACGTAAATTGGTATATCAGCTACTTTTTGTTCTTATGTACATGTGTCATTCTTCACATATCCTGATTAAACATAAATAGAAGAAAATCAAGTGTATTCTTATGGTAGAAATAACTTAAGCTTTAATAATTCAAGATACAAAACACTGAAATCATATATTATACAATTATTGACTGGGAATGAGGGCAATATATGATTTGTTTGACCTGAAGATAAAATATTGGCCGAAGTCCGACAAATCATATATTGCCCGAATTCCCAGTCAATAATTGTTTTGTTATACCTTACATCAATACTGCAGCAACGAACCGATTAACCCTGCATATTTACGTTCATTTTCTTCTATAAGAGAAAGAGCGCGGAAAATAGGTAGAGCTAATAGCGTCATCAATGAAGTGACGTCACAAACGATGTACCGTTTATCGGTCAATATTTTTTGAAATATCCCTGTATACAGCACAAAATCGATAATTCAGAACACAGAAACCGAAGGCATACAGAATCAGGATAAAACAGGAAACAAAGTAAACAAACAAAAACCTCCACCATATGAAAAGAAGCGAAGTCAAAATATGGGAGTGAGACCAGGTGTCCAGGAAGAGTAAGCATCTCATGCTTGTATGCAACACCCGTGACTTCAATTCGATAGAACTGTCAAATCCGGTTACTTCTATTATTATACTTCAATTATAATGGGATATTCTGATTATTTTGCCTTGCTATCTAGACTTTGAGAATGAATAACTGATAGGTACTTCTTAGGTTATTTTTTATCAAGCAAAGTAAGTTTACTGTCACCAGACCGATCTTATATTTTTTTTGTATCGACACTAAAATTTTTATTGACCTTAACACTGAAAGGAATGATATCTGGAAAAAACTGAAGTTTTGTCATAGAAATTAGTTTTATAAAGTGGTTCCTACTACGTAATGTGAGAGTAAAACTTAAAGGGGATCATACAGATTTTGGTCTCAGAGTCTCGTAACATTTGATAGGCCTTTCAACAAACGCTAGGTGTCGACTGAGAGTAACGACAACTCGTACCCAAAGTGTCAGAATCGGAACCTTTCGCGCTTCTTCATAAAAATGTAGCGCAAAAACCACTTCAAATCATGAATTTTCTTATTTATTTACCTCTTTTGGGTTGTTGGACAAAGTTGGTAGAATTGAGTATAATATCTTAATTTGTAGCGCAAAAACCACTTCAAATCATGAATTTTCTTATTTATTTACCTCTTTTGGGTTGTTGGACAAAGTTGGTAGAATTGAGTATAATATCTTAATTTGTTTCATGCACTAAAGACAATAAAAGGACAGAGAAAGATAGCACAAAATTGCACATCAAATTTTTAGACCGAGTTACAAATGTTCATGTGGTAATATATTAGAAGCGAGAGAACTCTTTAATGATATCTGTAAAATTCGATACCCTTTAAACTATGAAACGAAGTGAAAAGTAACGAAATGAAACGAAAAACAAAATTACAAATTTTACCATTTAATCATTCGTTTACGATATAACTGTGGTAATTTTTATTCTTGTACGCCCTATGTGCCTCGTGAACTGCGAGTCAAAGATCAGTATGTCTTAAACATATTTTATAATCTACATTTCAGATCTGTAAAAGACTTTCTAATAGCTGACAAGGTTTAATCTAGGCACAGATGTAACCGATTTCGTTAAACTCTGCTTAAATAGAGGGGTAAGAGGGGCATAAGTATTCACTAAAAATTGTATCCCGAACTTCTCAGTCTAAAATAAACATCAAAAATAAAAAGCAGATATACCTGTATGTGTTAAGATAAATATCATGAGTTAGGAACAAAAATATATTTAATATGTCGATAAGACAGCATCAAAAGTAGCGGGAAAATAAAGAGAATAAATGAGAGAGAGAGAGAGAGAGAGAGAGAGAGAGAGAGAGAGAGAGAGAGAGAGAGAGAGAGAGAGAGAGAGAGAGCGCATGCCTATAATTATCCATAACATTGAAAAATTATTTCAATACTACACATTTTAAAAAAAAAAAGTGACGGCGACTCCCACCCTATAAAAAAGACGCAGAAATGATATTAATACAGATTTCAGCTTTACTGCTCATACAAGAGGAACTGATGTCATCACCCCTCGTCCACAATATGTAAAACAAATCATATCTGCATGATTCAATTTCAATTGGAGGGCGTTGTCCGCCGGCCGCCTATGCCGTGCTTGCAAAGGGAGGAGGGGTGGACAATAAGTTTTAAAAGAACACATGAAAAGTGAATAATGTTTGAAAATTGTTTGTGTTATGGATATACATGTATTGAAATTATTTTGTAATTCAACCATTCGCTAATTAAAGAGGTAGGGTATACCCAGCCCACGTTCTAAATGTTCAAATCTGTGAATATGCCTAATATGCATATGGGGGGACGCCTTCTCCCCCCCCCCCCCCCCTTTCGACCAAAAGTTATTGATTTGGATAAGACCAACGGGAACTTTCGCGCATCCGATTCAGATTTTACAATACATTTCTGCATTCAGCTTTCTTTTCTTTTATGTTTGATTGGATTGATCTCTGCCATATCAATGGGGGGGGGGGGGGGGGTAAAGGGGAATTTTGAATTTTAAATTTTGATTTTGAATATATGAATATTATGCAATGGAGATCGTAATTGATAGATATTGACAATCTTTTTGTAACGATTAAAAAAACATTCACTGACTTTCGCTTTCGCTCGCCAGTTTTTAACCACTTAAATGTATTTGATCATTTCATAACAATACGGCTTATCGATGTACCGTTTCTCCCTAAAGAGTAATAGAGGGTAGATTTAAAAAAATTTCTCACATTTTTACCCAAGACGCAGCAAAAAAATTGCTCCTACATCACATAATTTAGCATAAATATGAATCATTTGAAGGTCACATATAAAGGACAGAGGCAGATATGAGAAACATGTACGTCCCTTCCCCCTTTCTGAAATCCTGGATCCGCCACTGATCCATTTCTAAAAGTGTGAGTACAGGGCTGTGCTCTACATTTTCTTTTTCTCAATATTTGATAAATTTAATATACATCGCTTTATACATTTTTATGAGTTTTAATTGTATAAACTTATACTCAAAATATGTCACCTAAAGTCCGCTCGGCACTTGAAAGCGTGGATCAAGAACTTCGGGGGATCAGTCCGAACCCCCCCCCCCCTTGAATTTACAAAAAAGTATGATATGTTTTTTCCAGCTTATATACAAAATCATAAGTGATGATGAATCGGCAGAGCCTCCATAGTCTATGGTTTGGCCATCCAATGCGATTTTATCGATTCTTAATAGGTTACGCAGATTTGTTCCATTTACTCTCAGTCAAGACAACTTCATATGAGTTAATATTAATACATTTGACTACTTAATGACGAAATACACTTTTTATGATATAAGAGTCAGGTTTTGCTTATTCATATATTTATTTTTTAGGCACAGGGTTTCAGTGCCTCTCCTTTTCTAAAAAAAGACAGAAAAGTTTACTTCTTTTTAAACTCAACTGAAAAGACTTGATGGGCTATACTTTTTTTGCAGTTCAGATTTGGTAACTCCTTTTACATCAGAACAACCTTAAAATAGAAGACTACCCTATACATAGCCGCTTAGTGGTTTGTTTAATCAAGAATATGGCGGGACGCCTGTCATTTTACATCATTTTAGACAATTCAACATGAAACCTTTTCATAAAGATTCGTTTTTTAAATAACGTCACTATGTCATCGATTATTGAGAGCTATAATCGATAATCGGAATCAAGTATCGAGCGATAATCGATTATTTGCGATAATCGGTTCCCACTTTTTTAAAACCACCATGAATGTGAAAAAAAAAACTCGTTTTCCACTACCTATTTTTGATCAAATTTCATTTAGAGTCATTTACCGTTCTTATCTGATCCAAAATGTTCTGTACCTCTATTTGCATGTACGTATACGTGAGTTCAATTTTTTTCTTCAGTTTTTTTTTATTCAAAACCATGTGTTGGATAGGCTGACCACCCCACCCCCCTCCCTCTAAAAAAAACTTTTCCTGGAGAAGAAAGAAAAAAGTTTCTTATGATTTTTACATCAATAAAAAAATAAAAAAAAAAACCACGTACGTAATCGATGTTTTTGACAAATTTTGCTCGGCTTTAAACTAACAAAAAAAAGGAAACCATCATAAGTTCACTGCATGACGTCGACGAGTAATTGTTCAGTGAAATATGGGATGGGAACCCCCCCCCCTTTTTCTAGTTATCCCTGCGTATAGCTGTATTGTATATAAAAGAGGTTGTTTTCAAAGTGAAGAATCATGACGATATGGACATTTCCTTTACTTCTCTATAGCAAACAATGCATGCAAAAAGTAGAGGGATCTCTGAAATTAAATGAAATGTTTTCATCTAGTCACTCAGATTTTTTTCTGTACAACTCAGTTTAGAAATCTGAAAATCGTGAAAATTTCATTTTTTTTATTTTTGTAATTTGTTTTGTTTGCTTTTTCGAACAACTTGTGTTTAAACCGTTTGATTTAAATTTTTCGTAATAAGTTCAATGATAACAAGAACCTAAAATTGAAATTCTATGATGTCTGCGTCGTTTACTATTACGTTTATTTTTAAAAATTCTTTGCCGACCAAAAAAAAAATCGTTCCGTTACTTTTCATTTCGTTTCTTGTGCGTTTCATATTTTAAAGAACCCGTAGAACTCGGTTACTCAAGATGAGTCCCGGGAATCAAATGTTTGTTAAATTTTATAGTTTGAATTACCTCCCTTCTTAAGCAGATATTATTTAAAATTCGTTAGAAAAAATTAATTATTCATCGATAATTAGCATGTCTTTCCCAATTCAAAGTTCCTTACTGCTATTTAGACACAGATTCAAAAGTCGTGAAGCAATTTCAAAGGAAAATTTTTGGATTTTAAAATTTAGTTGAAAGGCCTACATTTGATGTAGTGACTAATTGTTTAAAAAAAAAACCTACCTATCGACCATATTTTTTTTAGATAAGACATTAAACTCGGGGGCTTTTTTATTTGGCCTCATCTGAAATATACAATTCTGGTGGAATGATTTCAATCAATTCTTTGTCAGTCTAGAAGATTGCTCTTTGACAGACTACTGTCCGCGCAGCTCACTTCAGACATCGGAAATTTGACGTTTTATCTTCTTTGTCGTCAAATTTTTCGATTGCCGACATTTTACTTTACTCGTACGAAGCTGAATTCATTCAATCTTTGGTCTCTGATGGGAAAAGATACTAAGCTTCTGACTTCAACTTCACTTACAGATACATAGACGATGTGTTGTCCATCAATAATCCAAAATTCACGGATTACCTGAGCAGTATCTATCCTTCAGAGCTTGAAGTCAAAGAAACTACAGAGACAAATAATTCAGCATCCTATTTGGACAAAATGTTGTCCTACGACACTGATGGTCACATGAACACCTCACTCTATGACAAACGTGACGACTTCAATTTCAGCATTACAAACTTTCCTTTTCTGAGTAGCAACATCCCTTCGTCGCCAGCTTATGGCGTGTTCATATCTCAGTTGATACGCTATGCCAGAGCAAGTACCAAATATGCGGATTTTGTTCTAAGAGCTAGGCGTCTTTCAGATAAGCTTCTCAGTCAGGGATATGTTTGTGACCGACTAAAATCGTCACTGAGGAAGTTCTACGGTCGATATGGGGAACTCGTTATACACTATAATGTCCCACTCTCCAGAATGGTGGATGATATTCTGCCATAGACCATTTGAACCATCCAACCAAAGATTATACTCTATGTCTTCCGAAATGGAAGTTACCGGATGTGACAGTTCTACCGAATTGAAGCGGTGGGTGTTGCATGCAAGCAGGAGATGCTTACTCTTCCTGGGCTCCTGGTCTCACTTCCATATCGGGAGTTCGCTTCTTTTCATATGGTGGAGGTTTTTGTTTGTTTGCTTTGGTTCCTGTTTTATCCTGATTGTGTATGCCTTCGGTTTCTGATTTTCTGAATTATCGATTTTGTGCTGGATACATGGATATGGTCATTATCCATATTTGTCATTCATATAGGTGATAACCATCAAACCCACGTAACTAACAATGTAAGTTATATTTCCGAACGTCCAATACTGCGCTCACAATGAACGAAAGTAGATTCCGAAGGGCGTAATATAGGATGTCTGTGGCGACTTATACCTACTTACTATAAAGTGGCCGGATTAACGCAGTGGTAGCGCGCTCCCTTATCACATCTAAGGTCCCGGGTTCGAATCCCAGATTCAGCGAAGGGACTAATGTGGTAGGGAAGGTGGTTCCCCACCCAGGCGTCGACAGGAGGTTTTTCTCCGGCTACTCCGGTTTCCTCCTGCTCCTTGGATCCCCTCAAGCTAACATCTAAGCCAACGTGAGACATTAATATAAGTAGTGTAACTTGATTGTTAAAAGTTGTAAAAATAATGAAATTTGATTTTTTTTTCTACCTTGATGGACTTCGACTTGTCTGTTTGCAAAGAGCTAGCTAAGTTATGATAAAAGATACATTATATTATAATCGGTTTTTTTTAAGGTTGAAAATCCTAAAGACACTAGGATCACAAGGAAAGATCAAATGGCTCGATTAAGAAGATCCGAAATTGCTGTACATATGAAACGTCCGTTCTTTGAAAGTTTTACACGAAGAAAGAGGTCAAACAGAGCAATCACTAAGAAGATTGCAGGGTCCGCGGAACATCTCAGATCTAAGAGAGAACTCTGTTCACCTGTTTGTGAGCAATATTAGCTAAAATTAAATTGTATGTCAGTCTCTTTCCTTCTGTTCAGACTGGAGCTTAAAATTTACAATGCATTTATTCAAGATAACGCATACATTCCAAATTTGATGTTACTTTCTTTTGTTTTCTTTTTAGGCATACATGCACTTTAAGCAAGAAAACATTATATGTATAAACAAATCATGTATAAACAATTACAAAGATCTTTTATTAAATTATATTGATACATTTGTTTATGTGCCTAAAGATGCGTATATCAAATAATAAATTAATCAAAAACACAATTCTGTCTGCATTAAACGAGAGCCTACTGTCCGCGCGGCTCACTTCGGAAACTGGATAAACGCAATTTGAACTACTTTATCATACAAAAATATAGATAAAATTTATACCATCCAATAGATCTCGCTTGGTCCTAAATTATGGTAAAGGTATATGATAGTCAGTGCACACAATCAGACTTTATAGACAATACAAGTTTTAGATGGGCCATTTCCCGTGCTAATTTTTGCCATGACGTCGTGACGTTGTCCATAGGCTCTATGTTAAAGTCGGCGACGTCACAATGAAATTTAACATGATTGAAAATGCATTGTCTAAAAAGTATTTTGTCTGTAAAATATGAATGAATAAACCCTCATCCACATACCATATGCCCAAATTTACGACTAAGCGAGAACTATTCAATGATCCCTATTTTATTTGAATTTTGGCATAAAAAATGAACAAAATCGCGTTTATCCAGTTTCCAAAGTGAGCCGTGCGGACAGTAATAAATTCCGTCGCACAACGTATGGGTACTTCATTTCGAGAAGGAACAATGATTCAGTTAAAAAGTATATACCGCAGACGATATCATCCGGATGCTTGAATTTTTTATTGATAACATTTCTATGGTGTTTGGAGAAACCGTATTCCAGCAAATACTTGGCGTTGGGACCAATTGCGCCCCACTGCTTGCGGACTGATTTATATAGTCATACGAAGCTGACTTCATAACCAATTTTCATCTCAGTTTAATTTTACCTTCAGATACATAGATGACGCGTTATCCATCGATGTCTAAGAATAATCTACATGAAATCTATCCGCATGAACTAGAGATCAAGGAAGCAACCGAGAGCGACAGATCCGCTTCGTACTTGGATATAATCCTATCATTTGACGAAACTGGCCATTTGAACCTTACTGTATAACAAGCGTGAAATTGTAAAAATTCATGACCCTAAGCCCTAACCCTAGGTTTCCATCTTAGTGTTAGCTAACCCTAAGTTGTAAGCCTAGGGTTACAGTCCACCCTGAGCTTTAAAGCTCGGGTTCTAACTTGGGGTTAGCTTACCCTACCCCTAAGCCTGGAAGAAAGGGTTCACACTTAGGGTAAGTTTACCCTAAGGTCTAATCCTAGGCTTCCAGTTAAATCAGTAATATCCAAAATGAGGCTCTTCCAGTGATTCAGAAAATGCCAATCGACTCCCTCCGACTTACAGCATCGTTTGATATAGTTATCTAATGCTTCCGTTAGTTCCTCGCCTCAATTAGTAAAATCTATCTTAAAAGGGATTCTATACGAAGCTTCCTGTACTGGATGATTGAAAATTCACCTGTAACAATATGACCAGCTGGTTTATATAGACATTCAAACTTTGCACATTCTCAAGAAGCAGGACTTGATTCAAGTATTTAAGGATCTGTTGTTACTTTATTGAAGTTAAATACGAAATTCGAATAGGGTTTTTTATACTTGTAACACATAAGAGGAGGTTCAAAACTTTTAAAATATTGAGGAATAGTGCTTTGTAATCGAAGATCCCGAAAAATATAGGAGATGTTTAGAAGATCGAAACATTTGCAAATAAATGGAATTTTGATGAATTGTCATTTAGGGAAGATGTTTTTGATAACAGGATAAAGTTTATTCTGTGCGATTGTGACAATGATATTAAGTCTGAATCAATCAGAATGCAACCTCTGATTAATCTAAGATAGATTTCAATTGATGGAACTGATGTGTTCGTGCCTGACGCCGTTGTGTGCAATAATTTAGTAGATCTCTGAGGGCACGATGTATTCTAGCTCTGTTTCTTAGTTTTTTGTTTCGTCTTTTCACGTGTGACCTAAATTTTTGGTTAGCGTTAGGGCGAATAGAAAAGACAGGAGGAAATGCTTCCTTGTCCATAAATCTGTTCGTTTAAACCAAGGGGGTATGCAGTTTGTAATTAAGTGAGGTGATAGAAGTACTCTGGGTAGGGAAAATGTTGATTACTTTCGATGATGGGAAAATGATACGAGGCGACCATAAAATGCCATAATGAAATGATCGAAGAAATGTAAATTAAGATCCTGCGTAGAAGACACTACAATACAGTAAAGTTAGAGAACGAAATGGAAATAAAACACTTCAAACATCTGGTCGCATGGAATTCTATTACCAACACCACACTGCAACACGAAATAAGTGTAGATATAAAAGAAAGTAGGGGATCTCCAACAATACCCTGTTGCAGCACCAACAGTAAAACGCCAAAATACCCACTGAAATTACACAATGTAGACTCGCACAGAAAGAGACGCAAATGGTTCTAGGATCGCCAAATCACATAGAAACATCGAACACAAATGACTACGCATAAACCAACGAGACCAATGGGCAATTGGTGCCGACTTAGAACGGCCATCTTCCACGTCAGTACATGTAGTAGATGTTGTGGTTATCCGGATAACATGCGCACAACCCTCCAACTTTTCCGATTAGCCAGAGGCCTCGAAGAAGGCACAATTGTGGTGCAGAATAACCTCCTCTCTGTTAGATGACCATACAAACGGACAGCAAGACACAGGCGCCTATTCAACAAACCGTTGTATGAGCTCCCAACGAAGACGAAAAAAAAGAAGGGAGTTGATTGACGCAATAAAACATGTAGAAATTTTGTTTTTTTTTTTATGTTGAATGGTAAACTGTCCTAGTCCATTTGTTACCTCTACTTTTTCTTTCGAACGCATATCGCTATATCAGATTCAGATTCTTTATTAAATTTTCTTTATGCTTGCGGTACAAATCTGATATAAATTCATGGTCAATTAAATAATTAATAATGTATGAAGTATACCAGAGGAGTAGCATTCGTAGTACAGGAGTCAAAGAACCTGGGGAACCCGGCATGATTGTGCAAAAAGGAAACGGGGATGATGCAAGTCTCTATTAAGGATGCTTTCTCCTGGCGAACTGAACAGAAAACGTTCTAGACGACGGGAGATCACTCCTGATGTCGTAAAAGAAAGATGTACGACCTTTGTTTTTTCTGTTCACTGCATCAAATTCAATAGCATGGTTAAATGGAGTTGTTTGAGGATATATTTGTTATTTTCACAAGTATAAACATTTTATGTTATCTTTTTGCTTTAAAACAACCTTGTTCAAATAACATTACGTCACTGCGAGAATCTTTGACGTCACACAGCAAAAATGACGTTCGTCTTCCCGCCATGAATAAAACAGATAAATAACGCTACAGGAAAGGGATGTAATGTTTGATTACTTATATTTGCCTTTAAATTACATCAATTGAGAAGATTAATTCAATAAAAGCAATACTTTTAAGAAATAGATTTGTATTTTCAGTGTGAAACAAATCAGAGACACAACAAAAGCAAGTAAAATACACCGAAACATGGAAAATAGAACTTTACCAGTAATTGGACTCTGCACTGTCATTGTGTCAAAGAAACATGTATTAATGGCGATTCGTCTCTGGATTTCTATTTATTAAAAAATATATAATTATAATAAATCGCCACGTACTTTTTTTATTTCTCCCGCTTTATCTTTATTTCTTTTAGCAGCATTATGTCTGCAAAAATTTGAAATTTTGAACTCTATCAGACAATTCTAAATTTTCCTGTTTACATGATCCAATTTCATCAATTCTGTCATTTATTTGAAAATGGATATAATACAGGGACTTTACATTAATCATCAGCTATCATCTTATTTCATACATTTTCTCCGACAAATAATTAATCTTTTAAAGGAAAACTTAAATAAGGCCCTTTCACATCAGCCTTTCCGCAGCCATACGGTCTCTGCGATCCTGCACGCCGTACGGCTGCATCATAACAATCTCCCACGCATGCGTCCGATTTCAGTTCCGCTTTTCTTCACTTTGAAATCTATTGAAGACGTACGGGCATATCACGGCTGACATGCGTCATAAGAGAGGAAGACTTTATAAAAGAAAAGATAAGGCACGCATTTTTCATCCAAAAAAAATCCGAATCATGTAACCCCATGGACTGAAACAAAAATATTGATAATCCGGTTGGGGGGGGGGGGGGGGGGGGTGGCTCCGCAAATTAAAGAAAAAAAATAGCAATCCAAGGAATGCTTGTGTCGCCTGCGAAGCGGCTTGCATATTATTCTATAAAGTGGATCAAAATTATTGGTATAAGTAGAAAAGTCTTGTCAAATGAAATTCATTTGAAATATCAGACCTCTTAATCACAAATTAAAAGATAGTTTCATTCTCAAATTGAAAAGAGTGTCAATCATCTAGGTCAAGGTCACTACGTAAAAATTCACCTACCAATTAAGAGATATGTAAAACCTTAATTTCTCAGAAAAGAAGGTCAAATAGCTAGGTCAAGGTCAAAAGGTAAAAAAAACTATGGTACGTGTAGAAAGGCATTGATACAAGGAAAACACATGTGAAATATTAAAGCCCTATCACATACCAATCAAAAGATATAGCCAATTTTACTTTTCTTGAAAAGTAGGTCAAATATCTAGGTCAAGATCACAAGGTCAATTATAATGTTCTGTGTAGAAAGGTCTTGTCACCAGGAATACACATGTGAAATACCAAAGCCCTATCACTTACCAATCAAAAGATATGAACAATCTTCATTTTTTGAAAAGTAGGTCAAATATATAGGTCAAGGTCAATAGGTAAAAAATTATGGTATGTGTAGAATGGCGTTGTTACATAGAATACACATGTGAAATATCAAAGCCCTATCACTTATCAATCAAAAGGTATAGCGAATCTTATCTTTTTTTCAAGATAGGTCAAATATCTAGGTCAAGGTCACAAGGTCAAGAATTATGGTATGTGTTGAAAGGTCTTGCCACAAGGATTGCACGTGTGAAATATCAAAGTCCTATCACTTACTGATCAAAAGATATAGCAAATCTTAATTTTTTTTCCAAAAGTAGGTCAAATATCTAGGTCAAGGTCACAAGGTCAAGAATTATGGTATGCGTAGAAAGGTCTTGTCACAAGGATTGCACATGTGAAATATCAAAGTCGTAACACTTACCAATCAAAAGATATATCCATTCTTAATTTTTTTTGAAAAGTAGGTCAAATATGTAGGTCAAGGTCACTAGGTCAAAAATTATGGTATGTGTAAGAAGGTCTTGTTACAAGGAATACACATGTGAAATATCAAAGCCCTATCACTTACCAATAAAAAGTTATGGGCTGTGACACCCAGAGTGTGACAGACAGACAGACGGACGGACTGACAGACGGACGGACGGACAGACGGACAACGGACAAAGTGATCCCTAAGTGTCGCTATGCTTCGCAGGCGACACAAAAATGCTATGAAAGATAAAAATAGACTTGCACGGCGTACAGCGTCTTCCGACAAACTAAACGTGTGTCATGGAGTATGTGTGAGAGAGAAAGGGTATATTTACATCTACATGTTCTTTAGACATATTTATCGATAACGTTGAATGTGAATTTAAAAATTCAGAAACAATCTTACTTTTTTTTATTGTCTTAGGTTATCAAATATATTCTGCGGTCGGAAAGTTCCCTCTTCTACATACGTATCCTTGTTCTTTATTTGCTGTTTACATTGTCTATTAAACACAGGAAAGAACAAAACAGACAAAGAAAAAAAAAACAGACAAAGAAAAAAAAATAGAAGACAGTACCGCGCGCTGTGAATAGGTTTTTGTAGAAAAAGTGAAGGTTTATACAGTAGCGAGATATTGCCGGGTTTGATAAAGATAGGTCAATCTCAAAGGTCAGGGTCACTACATCAAAAATCAAGGTCCATAATGAAAGGTCTGTTAACGATTAATTTACGTGTGAAATATCTGCCATGTATGTGGAAATCTAAAACATATTTATCGATTAATATGCAAAAAAAATGTGCCGGTGAGTTCAAGACGGGGGGGCTGAACCCCCTCCCTTTCCCCTAGCTATGCAAAAAAAAAATATGTTTAATGTCAGATTATTAGAATGTATATAAATATTCACATGAAAGTACATGGAACCGCTATATAAAACCAAACATAATCAATAAAACCTGTACGTACTGTTGGCAATATGGTGTTTTTTCTACTTCCTGTATCATTTTGAAAGAAGGGGGGTAGGGTAGCAAAATGGGCCAAAACTTTTTCCCAATGCATAACTCCCCCTATTTTTTCTTTCATAAAAACATGCTATAATGTCCCTAGATACACTATTTGAAGTTTTAAAAAAAGTTTGATGGAATTACATTTTTTATCAGCATTTTAGTGCCAAAAATCTGTTTCTTACGTTACTTTAAAATTTGCCATATGAGGTAAGAATTTGCTAAAAATTTCATTCCGTTACATCTTATGTCATAAAAATTGTATTCAACAGTAGTAAAGTAATGTATTCTAATATATTTGAGTAATTCAATTCAACAATTCCGTAAGAATATATATATTTTAGATTTTATGAGTAATATTTCGCCAATTTGCAATTTCACCACAATATTCTGAGATGGTTGAAGATGGGTATATTTGATGGCAATTATCTGACATAAAGTCCATATCTTGGTATCCTTTTCTGTTTGTTTTATTACTTATCGGGTCAAGTACTATTGAAATATAATGGTAAGAAAAAAAGTTTGATGCTTTTGAAATCGAGATCTCAGAAGAAAGCATCCTTAACAATGCAATTGTAAACTCCCGAATGGAGGCAGCACCCGGGCTAGGACCCACGAATAGAGTCAGGGACAGGTGCCCGGCTTTCCATGCCCGGGAAACACAGGACATGCATGAATTGATGCAATGTAGACAATTTGCATGAAAATCCCTAAAATAAGGATAAACATATCATAAATTAGGATAATTTTATTATACTAGTAATCTATTCCTTCTGTTATAAACTTCTATCAAATATTTCCTTAGGTATTTAAATTCTTTCATGATTTTACACACAGTATTTGTAATTATCTTAATGGCCTGCTGCTCTGACAGTAATACCTTTTAATGTACTATTTCTTTATATTTGCATATAATGGACATAAAATCAAAATTAAAATTAAATTAGTTTGATCATGCTGCACCAATTGTTTAACGTCTTCAAATTTTTAAGCATCATTTTAGAGCAAATAAATTTACAGCATGATCCAGACAGTCACGTTTCGGGTATTTAACCCTCGTCAGTGATCCGCAATCTAAACAATGTAATATGAACAAAATCTGTGAAAATTATGTCCTAAATATACCGAAAGACGTAGCAAGATGGCTAAGATATGATGCTACAGGACCCAGGTTTTAGAAATATGAGAAAATTTTGTAAACAGAAATTTTGAAATGCGTTTGAAGAAACGACCAACCGAAATTAATCGAACTTGGCAACATTTGCCCCCGGGGACTCCTGGTTCACCAGCAGTGACACTCACCAAGTGGTACAAATGTTTAACGTCATGGACCAGACATGCACGTTTCGGGTATTTAACCCTCGTCAGTGATCCACACCATAATATAAGAGGAACACAAAACTCGAAATCAGTTTCCAATAATTACAATAAACATCGAAAAATGCCTAGATAAGTTACTCAATCGAAAAGTCCAGAAGGCAAATCACAACTTTTAAAATGTCAATTTAAACAGTCGCGAACCCGGGAATTAACAAATTGATATACTGTAGTAAATTCAGTTGTATGGAGAAAAGTTTGCGTCTACCGTTTGCATTCAACAATAAAAAAAAAAGCTTATGAATTCTTGTAAACATATACTCAGGAGAATAGAAAATAGGACAAACAGTCGAAGACAAAACAAAGCCCCACATAAACATGATTGACAATTTAATCTTATGGCACTCCAGTCCAGTAGAGCACTTTAATTCAAATTTAAATTTTACATTAGCCAAGTAACATGTACATTTATGATGTAAAAAACTTATGAATCGCAAGCGATATAAGTCCCCTACCGGCATTAATCCATGTCCTTCAACTCTGCCGTGACCTTTACTTATACCAAAAGATGAATCGAACATCAAATTATGTTCAATATGTGTATTAGATAAAGGTATGGAAAACAGGAAAATTTAATGAAATTTGCTGTGAGGCCATACCTTTTGTAAGAACAAATAAATAAAAACCAACTTCAACTTATTCTTTATCTGACTATAATGTATCTGCATATCAAAATTCAGCTCAATATTTACAACAACAGACATGAAAAGACTGGAAACTGAGAAGTTCATGAAATTCCAGGGGCCATACCTCCTGTAGAAATGGGTCAATCAAATTAGAACACGAACTTGATTTAAATCACACTGAGATAAATCTAAATACCAAACAATGATTTCAATATAATAATGCAATACCATGGAAGAAAATTCCGGAAAACTGAGAATTTGCTAAGTCCAAGGGCCATAACTCTTGTGAAAATAGGTCAATTGAAATCAGACTTTAATTTGATCTATTATTTCAATATCTACAACAACAGTCGAGAAAAGTCCGGAAAACTGAGAACTTCATGACATTTGCTTAGTCCAGGGGCCATAACTCTTGTAAAAATAAGTCAATCGGAACCAAACTCAATCTTGAGCTGTATAACACTAAAATGTATTCACATTTAAAAGATTATTTTAATATCTGCAATACCTTGGAAGAAAGTCCGGAAATCTGAGAATTTCATGAAATTAGCTAAGCCCAAGGGCCATAACTCTTGTAAAAATAGCAATCCAAGGAATGCTTGTGTCGCCTGCGAAGCGGCTTATTCTAGGAGGAGGATCACATGGTTCAAAATTACCGATATCACTATAAAAGTCTTATAAAATTCATATGTGAAATATCAGACCTCTTACTTACCAACGGAAAGATATGGTCAATCTCAAATTTTCAGAAAATAGTGTCAATCAACTAGGTCAAGGTCACTGCGTAAATATTTTGGTAACAAAACAAAGGTCACATCATATGAAATATATGCGTGAAATATTAAAGCCCCATCACTTAGCAATCAAAAGATATACGCAATTCTAAGGAAAAAGGTCAAATATCTAGGTCAAGGTCACCAGATCAAAATTTATGGTATGTTTAGAAAGGTCTTGTCACAAAGAATACACATGTGAAATATCAAAGCCCCATCACTAACCTATCACAAGATAAAGCGAATCCCAACTTTTTTGAAAAGTAGGTAAAATATCTATGTCAGGGTCACAAGGTCAAAAATTATTGTATGTGCAGAAAGGTCTTGTTACAAGGAATACACAAGTGAAATTTCAAAGCCCAATCACTTACCAATCAAAAGATATATACAATATTAATTTTTTTTAAAAGTAGGTCAAATATGTAGGTCAAGGTCAGTAGGTCAAAAATTATGGTATGTGTAGAAAGGTCTTGTTACAACCAATACACAAGTGAAATTTCAAAGTCCTATCACTAACCATTCAAGAGATAATGCAAATTTTAACTTTTTTGAAAAGTAGGTCAAATATCTAGGTCAAGGTCACTAGATCAAAAATTATAGTATGTGTACAAAGGTCTCGTCACAAGGGATACATGTGTGAAATACCAAAGCCCTATCCTTTACCAATCAAAAGATATAAGCATTCTTATTTTTTTCGAAAAGTAGGTCAAATATGTAGGTCAAGGTCACTAGGTCAAAAATTTTGGTATGTGTAGAAAGGTCTTGTCACAAGGAATACACATGTGAAATATCAAAGCCCTATCACTTACCATTCAAAAGTTATGGGCTGTGACACCCAAAGTGTGACAGACAGACAGACGGACTGACTGACGGACGGACGGACAGACGGACGGACAGACGGACAGACGGACAACGGACAAAGTGATCCCTAAGTGTCGCTATGCTTCGCAGGCGACACAAAAATAGGTGAATCGAAACCAAATCCACACTTGATCTGTATCGAATTGCGATAAACTCACATGCCAAAAATGAGTTCAACATTTGCAACGACAGCGAAAAAAAGTCTGGAAAACTAAAGTGTGACGGACAGACGGACGGACGGACAGACAGACAGACGGACGGACGGACAGACAAACGGGGTGGAAACTATAAGTCCCCTCCAGCGAGCCGGTAGGGGACTAATAAAATGCATTCACGTTAGCAGGACCATACAGGAAGCTTAATATATTACGTGTATAATAACAATTTTGTCGAAAAGCTAGAAATTATGTTCTTCCATATCTTACATATTTTTATATCTTATATATGTTTTATGTTTCATTAAACACATCCTAAATATTAAAAGACACGAACATTGCCGAAGTCGTGCTTCTACGACCCTCTTCGTGCCTTTTAATTTACTTGCCAGTTATCAAAACAACCAGAAGAAAGGAGGGGATCTCCAACAACACCCGGTTCCAGCACAAACAGCAAAACCCCAAAACACCCACTGCAAAAAAAGGCAGACACGCACAGGGAGAGACGTACTAGAAAGGACAACCTTCCCTCTAAAGAGGTTTGGACAGGGCTCATCACAGTCAGTCAGAGTGCAATACTAAAGTATATGCTGGTACAACGCTGTAGATTGGCCCAGTATCGAGCCAAGCGTCCGTCTGGTGGCAGAGTATCATGTAGAAGGCGTTTGATCATTCTTGTGACAATAATGCATGAATTTGTAATGTGAATTGTCTATGAATCGAATACATGTAGTTTGTACACTAGTTGTCGTTCGTCAATAAATGTCTAAAATTGTAAAACGCGTTCCTCGTCGTCTCGTCACCTGAAATGAAATACGGACAAAACAGACATCGTTACATGGTGTCAGAAGTAAAGGTAATTTACATGAACCCTGCTCAATGTCTATGATCGTACGTAGCATGATCAAGAAGTCACTGAATTTCAAATAAGAGTGCATTTGGTATCTTTTCTCCGATGAAACCGAGCTACAAAGAAAAAAAACAAAATGGCGAATCAAGAAGGTTAACAACAACCTGTCGCTACAGCAATTCCAAACACCGTTTTTATACCCAATGGCATGAACATTCCTTTCCACCGAAACTAGATATAAGAACGAATCTGGAAGCAAGCTGGAAAAAAGTTTAATAGGGTATGGGAAAACTATGAGGTTGGAGGTGGTCTAGAAAAAAAGGAAACAGGTCTCCGAGTTTCTGCGTTCCTTCATGCATAGGACCTGAAGGTCTAGAAGTATTAGGTGGTCTAAAATTCGAAGAAGGTTGAGAGCAAAGATGATATCGAAACTGTCATAAACAACATTGGGGTAGATTTCATCGGTTGAGGATGTCATTCGGAATATCGCCAGATTCCGAAGAGTTCCAGCGAAGGATGGACGAAGCACTAATTACCAGGCATCAAACCGATACATGACGACATATTGATATATGGATGTGGTGAAACGGATCCAGAGGCAAAGGAGGATCATGGCCGAAAATCCCGTATCTTCTAAAAAGATGTAAATATAAAAACATCAAACTAAGCAGAGACAAAATAAAGCTATGCATCACTTCAGTAGCATATTTAGGTTACTTGATAACAAAGGAAGGACTTTGTATCGATCCATCAAAGGACAAGGCAATACAGGAGATGCCGACACCTACCGATAAAGGTTCAATTAGACGACTCCTAGGAATGACAAACTTCGTTCAAAAGTTTGCACCCAAACTCTCCGAGATTGCTGCGCCACTCCGAGCACTTCTACAGAAAGCACATCCTTTCACTGGGACCCGGATGTACATGGAAAAGTGTTCCAAGAAGTAAAGGACACACTATTCGTAGTGCCTGTACTTCGATGTCACGATGCATCGAACGAACTCATACTACAGTGCGATGTTTCAGAAAGCGGAATTGGCGCATGTTTACTATAGGACGATCATTTGTCTGGTCCATGCTGAAAATTTATCAGGTTTTAAATGATGCTATTGAATTTAAAGACGTTTAACATTTTATTGTCTATGCGTCCAGATTATTGCTGTTTTTACGTCACATAACGTCTCAAATGTTAAAATACTTCGTATTTAGTAATACGTATCAATATGTATTGATTGTTTTTAATCCTAAGATCTTTGCAGTTAACATGCATCAACATTTTTTTATTCACTTAATCTTTGACAAAACGTTTACATTATCATTATTGACACATATGAATAATGACCATATTCCAATACACATCAAAAAATTGATCATCTAGAAACCCATAAACTGAAGGCATGCAAAATCAGGATAAAACAGGAACCAAAGTAAACAAACAAAAACCTCCACATAAAAAGAAACGAACTCCCTATATGGGAGTGAGACCAAGTGCCCAGGAAGAGTAAGCATCTCCTGCTTGCATGCAACACCCGCCGCTTCAATTCGGTAGAACTGTCACATCCGGTTACTTCCATTTCGGAAGACATTGAGTACAATCTTTGGTTGGATGGTTCAAATGGTCTATGACAAAATATCATCCACCATTCTGGAGAGTGGGACATCATAGTGTATGACGAGTTCCAAATCACTCTAATCCTGCAGTTACCAAAATAGATTTTTTATTCTTTTGCCCAGAAAGAGTCAGTATCTCCTGCTTGCAAGCAACACCTGTCGCTGCAATTCGCAAGAATTGCCACATTCGGTTACTTTTTTGAAAGATTCGTGTCTATTCTGTGGTTGGATGGTGTAAATGATTTAGGACAGAATATCATTCAAAATTCTGGACAGTGGGACCTCATATCATATGAGACATCATATCATATGACAATTTCTCTGTACAGACCGTAGAACTTCCTCAGTAACGACGCAAGTGGGTCACAAACATATCACTGACTGGGAATCTTTTCAGAAAGTTACCTAGCTCTCAGAAAAAAAAACCTTTATTTGGTACTTGCTCTGTCATTGCGTATTAATTGAGATATGAACGCAGGCGATGAAAGGATGAATTACGGACAACTCGGACCGTAAATTAATACACTTCAAAACATCCCATGTCAACTGCTCCACACAGCAACAGGAAATGAGTGTTTATACTGATAACACAGAAGGATCCCAACTCTCTACCTTCTTGAAGAAAATTTCAAACCAATTTATTATGCACCAGACACGTGTTTCGAAAATTAAATTCTCATCAGTGATTCTTCCTGCCAAAAAGCCATTAAAATAAATTTCACTGGGTCCCTATGGTTTTATTTTTTATAATTTTATTTTGTGTATTTACTTTACAGAGAGTAAGCACTTTCAAATTTCCTATAGGGTTGGATAATTACGATGTCCCCTTTTGATTATAGTTGGATGCCCACAAACGTATTGCAAAATTTACATTTATGACAATAAGAAAATCCCCGTTTGTCGTTCACCTCCTATTTTACGAATGCTTACGTGATCACTTCAGGTGTTATTTCAGTTTTGAACAGAGATCATATGAGTCAATTTTGAATCTGTGCTGTATACCTTACAAAAAATAATAAGACAGAATAAAGTAACGTGTCATGCATATCATATATCAGCTATTTTCTGAATGCATCTAAATCTTGTTTTGTAGATGAACGTCGCGATTCAAGAGCAGATAAATGGTAAAATTTAACACAACTTACACCAAATTGTGACCTATTTTGAATGGGGTTTTAATACACATCTATATGCTTCAAAATATTTGAAATATTTTCTCATGTTTCATTTTTTGCCATAAAAAGATTGACCTCGTAAAAATAAGAATATAAAGAAAAAATGTGGATAACGAACGAAAAGTAACTAAGCATTCTTGTTATATCATTTTTCGTCATCAAGCTGTACCTCATTAATTATTAGAAAACTAGGCCATTGTAAAGGCAAAGCCAGTCAGTGCCCAGTTTCATAAAAATTCTTACAATAACGTTCAGGAATTTTCCTAACTTTCATCATTAATTTAAACCTTAAATTAGATTTTAATGTGCATTCTAGTATCATTTCTACATACAAAATATAAATTCAGAAATAATTCATCGCTTTTTTAGTGTATAAGAAGTACTACGCGATCAAAAGGTACGAATTGTTTGTATGTATTTTTGTGAAAAAGGCTACAGGAACGTACATGTACCAAATGTATTAATCCGGATAACCACACCATTTGCTTAAAGCAGATGGCCGTCCAAAGTCGGGTACACATTGGTCTCCTTCCTTTTATGTGTCGTCATCGATGTTTAATGTTTCTGCACGTCTGTTACGATTGTTTTGTATGATGTTCTAGTGAATATTATCATGTCTTTTTCGATTTGCAGTTTGTATAATGTCAATTATGTGTCACTTTCATGTGGGTTTATTCGCAGAGTAAATACAGGGTGGTCATGTTGGAGATCATTCCCTTTTCATCAAATTTTACTATTTAAGTAAACCATTTTGAAATGTGCCTGCCGAATATCTTTATTTCGAGGCCATTTATGACGTCAACAGAAAAAAATCAAATATACTTTTCCTTAATCTATTCAAATCAGCGAATAGAATTAAGGCACAAGGATATATTTTAGTTTAAACAAATTTATGAAGAATGCATATGATGAAAATAAATGGGATTTGACAAAAACAAAAGCCATATTTTGAATCCAGAAATGAAAATGAAGAACCATTCAAATGCTTCAAAAATACGAGAGCCTTTCCGAAAAGTCAGATCCATGGAAGGAAAGATCCGGATAACTGAATAGGAACAAATCTTATTCCCTAATTGTAGAAAATGTGCGTATTACCATAATTGTGCTTTCTTCGAGACCTCTGGGAAATCGGTATAGTGGGAGGGTTGTGCGCACATAATCCAGGATAACCACACCGTCTGCTTCTTACGTGGCAGATGGCCGTCCTAAGTCGGCACCGGTTGCCCATTGGTCTCGTTGGTTTGTGTGTGGTCTTTTATGTTTCATGTTTCTATGGTGTGAGCTGGTGTTCCTTGTCCCTTTTGCGCCTCTTTGTGTGGGTGTCTGTTCTTTGTTTTTTGCATGAGTGTTTCGGGGTTTTGCTGTGGGTGCTGCAGCCTAGTGTTCTTGGAGAGCCCCTCCTTTCTTTAGTATACACATATGGAATATTACTGAGATTTTTCAAATACAACAGTGCAACGCTCCCTTTAAACAAAATAAGGTCACAGGTCAAGGGGCAGATTATAAATATAAAACTGCAGGATGAGATTCTTTAAAGAAATGTACGCCTTTAAATTGCACGAATAAACATTATTGGTCCTTTCATCATTTCTTTAACTCTGGTACAGTTGCTCTGATTTTATGGTTCTAATCTATATATAAATTATAATGCCATTCGATATCCCTATCAGTCAAATTTAGCTTACACGCCACTTACACACTTCTCATTTGATTTTTCGATCCACTCAAACGATATTTTGTCTATCTCCGATTTAAACACTTTCTATTATCTTGGAATTAAAATTAATGGTATAATATAGATGTATCATTAAGCTGTTTAGTTTCTCTCTGTTTCATCCAACCATTGGATATGATTTTTTCATATTTGTCATGATACGCAATTTTATAATTTCAAGCTGCTTTGTGCGATACATTGACGTAAACAATTTTTGGTTGATTTATGAACTATATAATGCATAGACCCTCATAAAATTCAGAATACTGACACCATTTCCTTCAAACTTCGTAGGAACTAGGTCAAAAAGAAGTTAAGATTCCAATGTCACCAGACGGACACTATGCTTGGTACTTGACCGATCTACTGTCTTGTACCAGCGCATTCTTAAACTTGCACTCTGACTGACTGTGACAACCGGACTCCGTGATGAGGTAGAGAGTTTGATCGATGATCAGAGTTTTCTTTATTCTCTCTAGAAGCTTAACTTTAGAAGGGATTGGCTCATTGTAATAACTTGAGCTGCCTTATTCCATAACGTCAATATTTCTACATGTATTAAAAGCTTTAAAAGAATGAAATTTACCTGATAATTTGAATTTTAATGTACATCTTATTTCTTCATTCTCAGCCTTTTTCGGACATGCTACTAACGCATACTAAATTATTACGATAAATGATATATTCATTATGATAATAAGGTAAAAGACGTCATTTCAAAATTAAAATAATTCATATGTTCTATAGTTTTAATTTAATGTTATGTATCTAGAAAGAATTTTAATATAAATAATGAGTGTCCGTGGCCATTGGCGTAATTTCCTAGAAAAGGGGAGGATCTCCAGCATGACCACCCTGCACTTACCAAGCGAAACAAACCCACAAGAAAGCGACACATAAACGATATCAGGAAAAACTACAAATCGCAAAAATACACCACAATATTCTCTTGAACATCATACAAAACAATAGAAACAAACGGACAGATACATCAAACATTAATGACAACACATAATAGGAAGGAGACCAATGTGCACCAGGCGTCGACTTTGGATGGTCATCTGCTATATGTATAATCAAATGGAGATGTTATACGGGTTACGTGCGCACAACCCTCAAACTTATCCAGATACACAGAGGTATCTATAGACGCACAACTGTTGTATAAATATAAAACTTCTCATTGTAAGGCGACATCATAAACACAATAGTTAGACGAGCGGCCTCTTGTAACACAGATTCTATGTAAATGGATCTTAAAATTTCTATAGCATCCGTATAAGAGTCAGTGCTCTGCTGGCTGACGCGAGCTCAAGATCAATTACCCGAGAAGTCTACAAAACTTTCAGATATGACAGAAAAGCAGGTCCCATTCTTTCTCTGACGAGATTTAAAGAAGGCCCGTGATGGAGTCCCGTCGTAACGGTTGGCCAGTGGCAACTTTGGGAAAGAAGTATCAGATGATGTGTCTATATGAAGTATGTTCGCTTTGATATTGATAGCATGATTTAATCATTACTTAAAAATATTTTCTATATAAGAGTTCAATAGTATTACAAATCGTGTTATCTTTTTTTAACGCATCATTTTTTTTTCTTTTGTCTATTTACCTTAAAGCGAGGGTGATTTCCCTTCAATGTTCCGTCCAATCGTAGACACGAAGTACATCTATTCAGGAAGAATTAAAGAAAGGGCAATGTTTAATGTAGGTTCAAAGAGGTGAAGTTGATAAGAACAGTTCTATATAAAGGTTGACGTTTGGAATAAAGAAGTATCATATACTAACTACTTTCATCGAGACCAAGATGATCTTCCTATCTTTACTATTCATGTCTATCAATATAGACCTTTCTTTTCAAGGTTACATTTTATTGTTTTATTTCCATTTCAATGAATGTTTAGAAATTCTAAAAATAAATAAATATCTCTTTTTTTATACAGTACGTTTGGCTTAATGTAGTGACATAGTTCTTCGTGTGTTCTTAATTTTTTTTTCAAAAGCTGACCCGTGCCTTTTTTAGCAACTCAATGATTTCTATTATAAATGTTATATCCGTTGTAGTAGGGTGGAAGTGTGGAGAACGTTTTTTTTTTTTTTTCATTTTGCTTCCTTTAACCATTGTGATTTGAAATAACATAGATAACGATGCATTGCTTTTTGCATGCATGTCTAAAGCTACAATGCATTACGAAATTTTGTTAAGACTACTCTCTGGCGACATTGAGAAACACTTCGCTTTCCTTCGATCGATAATATGGATTTTTTTTTTTTCATCTTTGATATGTACTTTTTAAAATTATTTTAAGCACGCAATGTGCAATTGTCAATTCTAATATTACTTAAGATTCTTTTCCTATATGCACTATAGAACTCGCCTGGTGTAAAACCTCCGACAAATTTCCAGTCTGCTAAGCTCCGCCCATTCTCGTACTTTAAAATTTGCCTGGTGTAAAATCTCCAACAAATTTCCAGTCCGCTAAGCTACGCACATTTTCGTATGCAGAACAATATCGCGGCTCGGTGACGAATTGATTACTTCATGCGGCTCGGGGAATTACTGGACAATAAACCACGGCTAGATAGTTGGTTTTTATTTTTCTTAAACAAAATCTCATAATTTCGTAAATTACACTTCCTTTATTTTTTGCAGATGGATCGGTAACAAGGTAAGCTACATTTTAGATTTTACTTAATAGTCAATACAATATCGTCGAAAGCACTAAATTTGACAAAATCATTGTGTTTGACTTCTTCTACACGGTCAAGATGACTGTATTTCTAGTAAACAGGTAAACAGAATATGTTAATTCTCCCCGGGCATCTTATCTCATCTCCATTTGAGATTCACTTTATCACTTCTTTCTGAATTTAAATCTGGGCTGTTGAAGTATTTTCAATGCTTCTTACTGCTTGTTGGAGTGGGTAGTGCAAGCTCAGTTTTCACTTTGTCCAGTATCCATTTTGAACTAGCCACAGAATCGGCCAAGGAAACTTGGCTATTTGGTTTGTTGGTTGTGTTTGCCGCAGTCCATTACGTTTGAGAAATCTAAACCCAAAATTCAGGATATCACCGGCAAGAATCTGCAACTTCTTTACTGGACCACTGATTATATCTCATAAAGCAAAACTAAACAATTACAAATACGGATAATGACCGTATCCCTATATACAGCACAAAATCGATAATTAAGAAAATCATGTATCGAATATGTCGAAGGCATACAAAATCAGGATGAAACAGGAACCAAAGCAAACAAACAAAAACCTCCACCACATGAAAAGAAGCGAACTCCCGATATGGGAGTGAGACCAGGTGCCCAGGAAGAGTCAATATCTCCTGCTTGCATGCAACACCAACCGCTTCAATTCGGTAGAATTGTCATATTCGCTTACTACCATTTCGGATGGTATAGAGTATAATCATTGGTTGGATGCTTCAAATGGTCTTTGACAGAATAACATCCACCATTATGGAGAGTGGGACATTATAGTGTACATGTATGACCAGTTTTCCATATCGACCGTAGAACTTCCTCAGTGACGATGTTAGTCGGTCACGAACATTTCCCTGACTGAGAAGCTTATCTGAAAGACGCCTAGCTCACAGATCAAAATCCGAAAATTTGGTGCTTGCTCTGGCATAGCGTATCAATTGGCGATAAAGGGATGTTGCTACTCAGAAAAGGAAAGTTTGTAATGCTGCCACGTTTGTCATAGAGTGAGGTGTTTATGTGACCATCAGTGTCGTAGGACAACATTATGTCCAAATAGGATGCTAATTATTTGTCTTTTTAGTTTCTTTGACTTCAAGCTCCGAAGGATATATATACTGCTGAGGTAATCCGCGAATTTTGGATTATTGATGGACAACACATCGTCTATGTATCTGTAAGTGAAGTTGAAGTCAGAGGCTAAGTATCTTTTCCCTTCAGAGACCAAAGTTTGAATGAATTCAGCTTCGTATAAGTAAGAACAATTTCGGCAAGGAGTGGAACGCAATTGATCCCCGTTGGAATTTCGACTAGTTGCTGGAGGCTTTCTTCAAAACACCACAAAAATTTGTCGATCAGGAAGTTTAACATATGAATAATATCTGTGTCAGTGTACAAAGTAGGTTTTGTCTAACTTATTTGTGTCGAATCCAAAGATAGCGAGAGCTGATTTGTAGTTATCTATTATTTCAGAGGCAGATTTATTTGGATGTAAGTGGGATTTCCAGGTGTCGAAATAGTATTTTTTGCAAGTAAATGTGTAATTACTTGAGGTTTTGTCTGCTGGTGTCATGACGTAATGTTTTTGGAGGTAGCCAAGCTCTGTGATAATATAAGGGTCATTAAAGATAGATTCGAATCTGGTGTTTACAGTTGATTTTAATCGGTAAATTCTGGATAAAAGTCATCCCTCACGACATCCACTTCCTTGCGAATGTTCTTCGTCGGATTTCAACTACTCTCCTTGTGGACACGTTATTACTGATGACCTCAGTATAGTCAAGAACGACAATTTGAGAGAATTGTTCAAAAATGGTCCTAAATACAGAGAAAGTAACTCCATTTACATGGAACCAAAATTCAAAATTGGAACCAAACCAGGGTTATGCAAGACGTTGGGCAAACTATCCGAATGGATAAAATTCATCAGAGGGTTACTTTTATCTAGAATTTACCGATTAGAATCACTGCAGGAATCGTTTGTAATTGTAACTTTTAGATGCGACTGTTGGTGTGTAGCAATCAGCAATCATATTTTATCTGTTGTCAAAACAAGCGGAAGTAGAGTTTTATACCCCCTAATGCCTTAACTTCTGTTTTCTCTTCCTTTATTATCAGGAATGTGTATGAGGGAGTGGACAGGATGAAAGGGAGGGGAGGAAGGGGGCGGGAGGAGGGAGAGGGAGGGAGAGGGAAATGGCGCGTAGGGGAGGAAAGGGACGGGAGGGGGAGGTAAGGGAAGGACGAAAGAGAGGGACAGAGAGGAGGGGCAGGAGGGGAGGTAAGGGGGTGGGAGGGGAGAGAGGTACCCCCTGTCCGCCCCTCCCCCGTGTATGTCTATTGCTTGACGTCTGGATTCTGATTTTGGGTTTTAGTATTTGTCTTTCATTCACTCATTATTTAACTCTCCTCCTTGATGAGGGAGAGAGGGGGAGGGAGGATGAAGGGAAGGGGGAAATTGAAAACTGAAACTGAAGAAAGACTAACCATACAAGTATTAGCTTTTACAAAAAGCTTGCCGGCAGTTAGCTGACATTAAATGTTGTAAAATTCTAGTAAGGAAAAAATGGAATAAACGATTTTTATTCTTGTTAGACCAATCGCACATTTCCGGGCTTTTCCGTTTTTATTTCCGATTCAAGCTACGGAAATTTCCGAGGATCTGTGATTTGTTGTAGGACGTATCGGTACAAAGACTTTTCGATGCATCTTTCGGAAGAAAATACACTGATACGATATGACTTTCATTTGTCAAGTCATCTAGACTCTTCAGCGGACTTGATGGAAGCAATTTATGCACAGATTCAGAATAACCTTGACGAATATTTGCATATTTTGTAGTTGTCCACCAATCATATTGCCAAGGGTTATTTTATCCGTGCAAGTATGTCACGATTGATTACAGTATACCGGCAGTCATGACTGCCGGTAATAATGCGATTTGAGATTTATTAAATTTTCTATAATTTGACAGATTGGAAATTGAAAAATACACGTTACTGTCGAAAGAATTCAAGATTTTTTTCAATGACAAGGGTCTGGAAATCGCCGCCCGTTCAACATAACACTCTTCGGGAACTTTACCATCTCGATCCAAATAGCGTTCTAGCTGTCTAGACAGGGATCTCTTTCCTATATTCAGTACGTAGTCTCTTTACATAAGTGGCGGACTCATTTCTCGTACATATATTCTTATACTCTATATTACCTGTAATTGTATAGTCTTATTTTGAGTCCCCTACCGGCTCGCAGGAGGGGACTCAAATGGTTTTCATCCAGTTTGTCGATCTGACCGTCTGTCTGTCACACTAAAGTTTTCCGGACTTGTTTTTGCTTTTCTTGCATATATTGAACCCATTGATATATTTCAATGTAGTAAAGATCTAGTTCGAGTTTGGTTTCGATTGACCTATTTCTCACAAAAGTAATGGTCCTTTTGTTAATATTTTTATACAATTATGAAAAAGAATTTACTGTAAACGTGGTTATTTTCGCTGGGGAAATATTTCGCGATTATAACATCAACATGTGGGGGTAATATTCGCGATGAAAATGACTTTCCCATGGTAAGACTGCAGTGGGGATATTTTCGCGTGGGGGAAATTTTTGCGAAGTTCCTCGATTTGTGAAAATGGGAAAATTACACCCACGCGAAAAAGTCCACTTTTAAAGTATCTAATATTTTCAGAAGCAAAGAAAACGTGATAATTTGTTTCACTGGTACTTCTAGGTACCTGACAGTCATGTTTTGGAAAAGATAAGAATCTTATTTTGTGCTGTATGCAGGGATATATGGTCATTATCCATATTTGTCATTAATCCAAAAGAACTGACAAGACAAACGTTGCAAACACAGAAACACCATTAGTGAACCTAAATATCAAAACTGTAAATAGAGAAAATCATAAGAGTGTCTATGACAAAAGAGATGATTTTGGATTCAACATAATAAATTTCACCTGGCTTGTCTGTGATTTTCCTAGATTACCGTCATACAGTATTTACACTTCACAGCTCATCCGGAAGTCTAGAGCATTTACCAATCTTTTCGATTTTCATAGCAGAAAGTTGCAAACTGCCAAGAAACTTTTAGGTCAAGAATTTCGCTTTCATACACTAGATAAGACTTTCTGGAAATTTTACAATAATTATTGTCAGCTTCTTTTAATTGAAATTCGGACCCATACAGGCAAAAGAGTATATGACTATGGGTATTTCAAAAGCTGCTTTTTATGGTGTCATAATAAACAAACTAAAACTGAGAAGTAACAAAGGTAGACATAATTACCATCATCAAAGTCCTGTCATCAGAGAGACACTTTTCTTTTAACAACGCAGTCTTGAAAATTGCACTCTAACTGTGCATGACGACAGGACTTTATGACAAGCCCTGTTCAAACATCGGTAGAGAAGACAAGGCCCCGATCACCTGTCTTCTCTTAATGTCAGCCGTGCCCCTCTGGTGGTACCATGCATGAGTTTGCTACAGCCGACAGCATGGACTGTATTTTGTACGCCCAGACATTCATCTTTTGGGGTAATAAGTAAGTACAAGTCAAGTTTAAATTTATATTTAATTCAGGCGTTCTAGGCAGAGTTGCGGGACATAGAATAGATTTATGCCGGTAGTGGATTTCTACTGCTCATTGATCAGGATTTTTATCTAATTTTCAGAGCGACACAATACAGCAAGTGTGTTAATAAGCAGAACTTTGAATGATGATATTCAAAGGACTTTACAGAAAGTCAAGTCCAGACGAAAGCGAGGCTGGTGGGGCAAAGTTGGTCATTTCTTCTCGTCTGTGTGGCATAAGACTATTCATTTCATAGAGGAACATGAACATGAAATCGCAGAGGGAATAGAAATTGCAGTGGTAAGTTCCCATAAGGAGAAGAAGATAAGATCAGATTTACCCCTTACAATACAATTGACACATCAAGAAAATAATATTCTGGTCGAAAATAATCAATTTCTTAATGTTATCATATCATCCTATGGTACGTGTATCATGATAACTGCACATGCTTCAAGTTGAATTATGCCTCTGGTGAAAAGCTGCAACTCTTTGATCATCCGATGCCCAAAACAGACGATATAATATGAATTAAATAAGATCATGACGATAATCTCAACAGCACTCACAATAGAGTTAATAATTGAGCATCGAAGGACCCCTAGAAACTATCATTTCAGCAAATCTTTGAAACTTTCTATGGCGAAAGAGAATACTTGAAAAAGAAATACTTCATATATGTATATATTGAGTCTTTGCGGAAAACAGAGTTATCTCTCATTTGAAACGGTATCTGACGTAAAACTATTATGACGTCGTGAAAATGGTATGATAAAGCCGATTTTATACCGTCATTTCCTAAAGTTTTAGGATTGTTTCCAAAGAATTTGATGACGTCACAATTAGTTTACGTCAGATACCGTCTCAAACGGGAAGTAACTGGGTTTTTTTAAATAAGTAATATTTGTGTATGCTTAATTTCACAAAACTATCTTTTTGCAGGAAATATTACATGCTCTCCACGGCAAAAGAGAGGCCCTGAATGCCAGTAAGATTCTTGAAAAGGAAATTCATCATATGAATCCGGAGAAATTAAAGGTCGACGCGCATATTGCAAATATAACAACATTTCTTGGTACGTATTTTTATATCCCAGCTATCTTGCTATGTCTTTTGGTATATTCTGAACATAATTTTCACAAATTTTGGCCATATTTCATTGTTTAGATTAAGGATCACTGACGAGGGTTAAATATCCGAAACGTGCATGTCTGGTCCATGCTGTAAATTTATCTGCTTTTAAATGACGCTAATGATTTTGAAGACGTTTAATTAAATTTAACATTTAAAGCACTCTTTTAATTTCAATCTTTATGTCTTTATCATATTTATTATACAACAAATATACAATGCTTGATTTTTTATGGCAAAACCTGATTCATGTAAGAAAAAAAAAGAATTGAACAAAATAAAGCTGAATATATAGTACGATAATGTACAGATCTTAATTCAGATTGCTTATATGTGTACCTTGTAAAGACTTTTACTTTTAAAATCTCATCCCTCTTTTTTCAGACAATGAGATTCATTTTCTCAGGGAACACCTTTCCGTCAATCCACATGCAGTTGGTGTCCCAAACAAGTACACTGGATCCCTTACGAGTGCGAATTAGAACTTTCTATGAGCGCGATTAATAAAGTTACTTAATAGAATAGAATATCAATTGTTTGTCTTGATTTAATTCATATTTCGACAAGAAGGCCTAAAAAGAAAACAATCATTTTGGTCATATTAAACATTGTTTAGATTGAGGATCACTGACGAGGGTTTATTACCCGAAACGTGCATGTCTGGTCCACGCTGTAAATTTTTCTGCTCAAAAATGATGCTAATTAATTTGAAGACGTTAAACATTAAACATCAATGCTGGTGGACCAGAAGTACCCGAGGGGACATGCACTAGCCAATTTCGATCAATTTCGGTTGGTCGTTTCTTCAAACCCATTTGAAAATTTTTGTTTACAACTTTTCTCAAATTTCTAAAACCTGGGTCCTATACATGCTATAGCATCATATCCCAGCCATCTTGTTACGTCTTTCAGTATATTTTGGATAAAATTCTCACAGATTTTGGCCATTTTACATTGTTTCGATTGAGGATCACTGACAAGGGTTAAATATCCGAAACGTGCATGTCTGGTCAATGCTGTAGATTTATCTGCTCCAAAATCATGATAATGCATTTGAAGACGTTAAACATCATAGACTAGTATAAAGCATTGTGATTTTTTGTTAAATCATTACATTGTTTAAGATTTTCTGAATTATCGATTTTGTGCTGTATACAGGGATATGGTCATTATCCATATTTGTCATTGTTCTAAGATATCCTCTCATCTCCGAAGTCATAATAATACGGATCCCAAGTGTTTCATTCCTTTACCTTCTTGAAGAAAATTTCAATCAAATTATAGATGCACCAGACACGTGTTTCGGATATTAAATCCTCATCAGTGATGCTTCCATCCAATTTGAAAGCGATTTTCAGACACAGTTAAAATTCATTTCAGTAGCGCCCTCTTGTTTTATTCTTTTGAATTTAAATGTGTGCAATTTGTTTGCAGAGAGTGCGCGGCTCCAAATTTCCTGTACAGTCGATTCAGAAGCATAGTTAAATAAAATCCATGACCAAAATAGCTAGCATTGGAGGGATGGTGCTCAGATGTTAACCTCCCTTCATTAATGTCGATGTAAGTTTTGGATGAAATGACAAGTTAACGAAATAGCAAAATAATACGTATGATGTAAAATTGATAAATTGCTAAAACAAGCTAGCTTTCAGGCAACAGAGCTAGAAAAAGTAATTATTACACTTCAAACGTCATGGTACAAAATAGTTCTGATCACAGAGAATTAAGCTACATGCAAAGAAGGATAAAAGCCCAATCCTTCACAGTTCAGGTATATTCAATAACTGCAGTTCACATCAGGGTTTGTCTATCTGTCGGGGATAAAGTCTCAATCATTATAGTGAAGAACAAAAGGAAACTCAACAGTTAAAATGATAAAGGCAAAATAAGTGTAGGATCTCCGTGCAATCACACTACATATCAGCAAAATTATTTTAAAATTAAGTCCATAGTGACAATGGCCTTTGACCCTTGACCTTGAAAATCAATAGGTTCCATACTCTTGCGAAAGGGAATCTTTGTGGAAGTTGGATTATCTTCTGATGATTGTTTTGTCTTCTACGCTGTTTACAAAGATTCTAAGCCCAAGTCCACGGTGATCTTGACCTTTGACTCTTGACCTTGAAAATCAATAGGGTACATACTCTCTTCATTTGTGGACATTGTTATTTTGTAATTCGATATTCTATAATGATTGCTTGGTCTTCTATGCTGTTCACAAAACTTTCAGGCCAAAAACCAATACTGACCTTAAATGCCTCGTCCTCTCCCATATGGGAACATTTGATGCTCTATAATTGCTTGTTCTGTTAACAAGGATTTTGAGCCATAGTGTCCACAGTGACCTTTATATTTAACCCTTGACATAAAATTCAAAGGTTGGACACTTATTAACGGCGGGTAGTGTATACAATAGACAGATGCAAAAATATTGAACTTCAGAGATCATCTGATTCAAAAATTTTGAAAGCAAACAGCAGAACTAAAACAGAACAAATGAATTTATTCAGCAAACAGCATAGATCATATGGTAATATTTCTATCAATGTGATATAAAACAGTAAAGAATATGAATTTCAAAATTCGACATTCTAAATATAGAGTTACTGAGTTAAATTAATTATCATTCACACACAAATTAAGGATGAAACAGTGACTGTAATTTAAAATTTAACTATGACCCACAATCAAATGTAAATGATTTACAATATTCTTAATGAATTCTTCAAATGTATGGAATAAATTCTCTTATATAACCTTCAAGGAAGAATTAATAGATTGACAAAAGAGAATTATTCAACATTAGGTCAAGGCCGTATTAAATAAATACTTTCTTGTAATGAATAAAATTTATGCTCAGCCAATCAAAACGCAAAGAAAATAGTGTTCACAGAGTCATGCTAATACATGTAGATTAATAACATACAAAAATATGTACATTTTATTTACAATAATTATTTGTTCCTTTCAGGAATACAACATTTATATCTAAATTACATGTACAAGTCTCATTTTTTTCTAATTTTACTCTAACATAACTGAATGTCAAGGTCAAAGTCAAGCCTGCACTGCCCTGAACTCTTACAAAGCAAAGTGACCTTGACATTTGACACTTTAAGAATAGTTGAGCAAGTAGGAATGTCCTAAACATGTATAGACAACCATGTAAAAAACTTTTAAGGAAAAACAAGTGACAATGTAAGAAATTTATCCTGCCTGTTTCTACAAGCAAACAGTATAATCTAGTCTAAGGGGTGTAATGATATGTGTCTCACAATAGGAAATGTAAAAGAAAATCCAAATTTGCACAACCAAACAACTGATTTACAGACATAAATGGATGAAGAAATACATATTTCATTTCCATTTTATATAAGTCATTTTATTGTGCCCCATCTTTTATTCACACACAAGCACAAAATGACAATAAGAATGGAAAACTAATTTCACTTATAAAATCAGTCATCATGAAAACTCACTAGCCTAAATGCCCAGGCCTAGGACTACCAGAAATTCTTTGGAGCTAGTTCTCTGAAGTTATTTTACAAACTATACAATTGTCAAATATAATTGTATTTTAAGGCTAGTGGTTCAAAAATTTAAAAAAAAATATTGTCTTATAAACAAATTCATCATTCACAAAATTAAGATTTATATCACCTATTACATATTGACAGCCTCTCTGTAACATCTCGATATGAATGGGATTCCACTGGCATATTTGGAAGCACTGTGTCATCATTCAATGTAAAACCAAAACAAAAACTTATTCTCATTCATGACATTGATATTTCAGATCACCTGTTCCATATAGACAGTGAGGGGTTGTAAGTCTGTGTGTTATATGAATCAGGTTCAGGACTGTGGCACATGAGTGACCATAAAACACAAAATTTAAATAAGTCTACTTATTCTATAAAGAAATTCCTCATTCACTTCATCAATATTCCAAATAGACAGTGAGGGGTTGTAAGTCTGTGTGTTTTTCTGGCATATTGGCGAACACGTCACCATTCATTGTTAAATAAAACACAAAATTTTAATAAAGACACTTAATATTATATAAAGAAATTCCTCCATTTAGATCACCTATTCCATATAGACAGTGAGGGGTTGTAAGTCCGTGAATTATATGAATCTGTTTCTTCTGGCATTTTGGCGAACATGTCACCATTTATTGTAAAATATACAAAAAATTAAGACACTTAATATTATATAAAGAAATTCCTCCATATAGATCACCTATTCCATATAGACAGTGAGGGGTTGTAAGTCCGTGACTTAAATGAATGTGGTACTTACGGCATATTGGCGAACACGTCACAATTCTTTGTTCAATAAAACACAAAATTTTAATAAAGACACTTAATATTATATAAAGAAATTCCTCCATTTAGATCACCTATTCCATATAGACAGTGAGGGGTTGTAAGTCTATGTCTACAATAAATCTGGTTCTTCCAGCATATTGACGAACACGTCACCATTCATTGCTACATAAAACACAAAAATTTAATTACGACACTTAATATTATATAAAGAAATTCCTCCATTTAGATCACCTATTCCATATAGACAGTGAGGGGTTGTAAGTCTGTGAGTTAAATAAATCTGGTTCTTCCGGCATATTGGCGAACACGTCACCATTCATTGTTAAATAAAACACAAAATTTAATTAAGACACTTAATCATGTTAATATTATATAAAGAAATTTCTTCATTTAGATCACCTATTCCATATAGAAAGTGAGGGGTTGTAAGTCTGTGTCTAAAATAAATCTGGTTCTTCGGGCATATTGGCGAACACGTCACCATTCATTGTTAAATAAAACACAAAATTTAATAAAGACACTTAATATTATATAAAGAAATTCCTCCATTTAGATCACCTATTCCACATAGACAGTGAGGGGTTGTAAGTCCGTGAGTTATACGAATCGGGTTCTTCTGGCATATTGGCAAGCACGTCACCATTCATTGTAAAATAAAACACAAAATTTAATAAAGACACTTAATATTATATAAAGAAATTCCTCCATATAGATCACCTATTCCATATAGACAGTGAGGGGTTGTAAGTCCGTGAGTTATATGAATCGGGTTCTTCCAGCATATTGGCGAACACGTCACCATTCATTGTAAAATAAAACACAAAATTTAATAAAGACACTTAATATTATATAAAGAAATTCCTCCATATAGATCACCTATTCCATATAGACAGTGAGGGGTTGTAAGTCTGCGAGTTATATGAATCTGGATCTTCGGGCATATTGGCGAACACGTCACAATTCATTGTAAAATAAAACACAAAAATTTAATTACGACACTTGATATTATATAAAGAAATTCCTCCATATAGATCACCTATTCCATATAGACAATGAGGGGTTGTAAGTCTGTGTCTTAAATAAATCTGGTTCTTTCGGCATATTGACGAACACGTCACCATTCATTGTTAAATAAAACACAAAATTTTAATAAAGACACCTTATATTATATAAAGAAATTCCTCCATATAGATCACCTATTCCATATAGACAGTGAGGGGTTGTAAGTCTGTGTCTTAAATAAATCTGGTTCTTTCGGCATATTGACGAACACGTCACCATTCATTGTTAAATAAAACACAAAATTTTAATAAAGACACCTTATATTATATAAAGAAATTCCTCCATTTAGATCACCTATTCCATATAGACAGTGAGGGGTTGTAAGTCTGTGTCTTAAATAAATCTGGTTCTTTCGGCATATTGACGAACACGTCACCATTCATTGTTAAATAAAACACAAAAATTTAATTAAGACACTTGATATTATATAAAGAAATTCCTCCATATAGATCACCTATTCCATATAGACAGTGAGGGGTTGTAAGTCTGTGTCTTAAATAAATCTGGTTCTTCCGGCATATTGGCGAACACGTCACCATTCATTGTTCAGTAAAACACAAAATTTTAATTAAGACACTTGATATTATATAAAGAAATTCCTCCATTTAGATCACCTATTCCATATAGACAGTTAGGGGTTGTAAGTCCGTGAGTTATATAAATCTGGTTCTTTCGGCATATTGGCGAACACGTCACCATTCATTGTTCAGTAAAACACAAAATTTTAATTAAGACACTTAATATTATATAAAGAAATTCTTCCATTTAGATCACCTATTCCATATAGACAGTGAGGGGTTGTAAGTCCGTGAGTTATACGAATCGGGTTCCTCAGGCATATTGGCAAGCACATCACCGTTCATAGCGGCCATGGCCATGTTTGAACTGTTAGAGTTATCTCCCTGAAGAGGCTGACTGCGGATCACATATGCCGATCCGGGACGAGAAAAATGGGCAAAATCTGATCGCGGGACTGATGGATCCTCTGTTTTGACCTGCAGAATTTTGTAAAAGAAAATGAAATAAATACACATTCATACAATATAATTGAGAGATTCTTAAATGTAGTTCCAAAGTTGATATTTTGAAACTTTTTCTTAAAATATAAGTTTCAGATCTTGGAAAAAAAATTAATTTTTAAAGGGCTAATTTTAACCCTTTTTTATATAAGAACCTTCTGTGCGCATTTTTAGATTTTATTCACAACAAATCGTAAGTTTATGATTATACAGAATAATTATTTTATAACATGTATTATCGAATGATTGCAAAATGTCCTTGAGCAAGACAGAGAGCAGTAAATCTTATTTATGTCAAGAGAGCAAGAACAGAATATTTTAGAAGATTTTTTATCATTTTGGGTGCATCTTTTATAATGGAACTCTTTACCTGATTTTATTAGAAACTCTACAACATTGTCATCTTTTACAAACGGGTACCTGAAGCATTACTTTGACTCTTAAATTACTACATGTATATTGATGTTGTTTTACAGGTAATGTATTTTTGTAAATGAACTGTGATATTTAGGTTTTATTTCATTAAGGTGATATAACGGACTTAATTTACTTTATAAGTACATATTTTTAAGACAGGACCACATTGTAAACTAGTTCATTTTGTAGCTAAATGTGCTATCCTGTATAAATAAAGGAAATAAATAAATAAATAAATAAAAGTTTAAGCTCAATAGCAGGTGTGATGTCAGATGTTTGGTTATCCCTAAATTCTACAGGCCTATGTTCTATTTGTGCAGGTATCTTACGTAAAAGCATGGTGAAATCATTAAATTCCTTTGAAAACATCATATTTGTAACCCTGTTTCCCTGAATTACAATGTACATGCTGGTTTCCATAAAAATTGATGATGTCACGATGTGTTGACATCAGATACCTGTATAAATGGGAAGTAACTCTGTATTTAATCGAAAAGACCGCATTATGTGAGGAAAAATTATAATATCTAAACAAACTTAAAAGTCCATTTCATAGGTAAAAGTTGTGACCGTTCTCTACTTAAGGTTTTATACATGTACATATTGACACCAGACATCACATCATTTGGCAAATTTTGATTGCACCATCTTGAGGCCTTGTCATGTTTTCTATAGGAATATAACAGTAAAAATAATGCCAAATTGCTGTTTGACTGGATGAACGGAAAATTGTCTCTTTATACAAGGCTAATCCATTATCGCACATGGGAAAGACTAATTCCCCTTTTCAGAAGTGCTGTAAAATTTTATCCTGCACCCCTGATCCAACACTCAGTTGATTGTTCCTTTTTGACGTCACAGACAAACTGACGTATGTTATTTTACATGCACATACATTTTGCGGGTTGTTAAGTCATTCCAATGTATAAACAAGAGGAATTTGAAGTTTTCAATGTGCGAGAAAAATAATTAAGCACCACATTTGAGTTCCTGATAGAAAAATATCTAGTCTCATGTGGGATGGAAACAGCCTAACCTCAGTTATAACGCCTCAGTTTATACTTGATCAACCCAACCCTCGACTGGTATTCTACTAACTGGAACTCAAAGTGTTGCTAGATTCTATCATTCCGGATCTACTTTAATCAACATGTAACATAACATACCTTCTTCACTATGTCCATCCTGATTAATTCCGATTTCGGTGTTCTGGTGCAACCAGCGGCTTAAAATAGAATTCCGTAGAAACAGTGACCCATCATTATACTAAGAACATTTATTTGTGATAACTTTGAACAAAACAAATTCAATTCTCACTAAGACTTTTCATAACTGATCATTTCTTCCATCTTTCCCTTCTTTTTGTTTAAATGACAATGGATAGAGAAGAACACCGAGGGATCATTTTTATGAAAAAAATACCTTAACAAGAGCAATTTAGTGGTAACATCTTTGAGATTATCATTTTTTTTTTTAATTTTGTCATACATTAATCTCCTTTTACTGATCTAGAACGGACTATCAGAACATTACTTTTACATGTAGTGACTTGGACTATATCTGACTTACCAGCAAAAAAAGGCCATATTGCATCTAGTGCGGAGGCAAAGTCAACCGCAGTGCTGTAAATATAGAACAAAAAATACTATTACAGTTAACTCTCGTTTACTCAAACTCGGATAACTCGAATTTCCGCTTAACTCGAACTATTTTAAAAAGTCCCGTTTCTGTTCCATTGGTTTCTATGCATTTTTACTCCTGATAACTCGAATTCCGATAACTCGAACTTTCCGTTAAGTCGAACTAATTTTTAGGTCCCATAACTAATTTTACATTGAAAAATCACCTCGATAAGTCGAACCACAACTAATTTTAATTCGTAAACAAAAATCAATTAATTACAATAAGATCGTTGGACAGATAACTGATACTTTCTTGCTGTGGTGTTGCATTGATTACGTATACATTGAAGTTTGCTTGATCGTTAAAAGAAGACAACACAAACGTTTGTGAACGGGGATAGAGAAAAATACACCAGCCTTAGAAAAATCGATTGCTGGTCATGTACTCAGTAAGTCGAACTCCTGATAAGTCGAACTTTTTCTGATAGTCCCTTGAAGTTCGACTTATCGAGAGTAGACTGTATAACAATAGGTTGGTGTTTTATTTCTTAAAGGCCGACGTTGGGAACCCCCCGGTCGTTAACAGGTTTACCTGAGTGACATAAGCTTGATAGGCGTGGCATACCGTCTTTGAAGACAACGCCGTCTGCGAGCGGGATGTTACATCAAAGACAAACCGACAGGTAATCCTATATTATACTAATGAGATACCCGAGTCTCATCTGTTTTAAGCTGTCAATCAAAAATTGATAGGGGTAAAAGGATTAAAGGGAACCAATCAGATACCAATAAGAGATGCTAGCCCTATAGCGGTCAGTGAGGAAATGACAGAAAATTTACCTGTCCCCTTACATTCCGGTAGTCCCCTGTCGGCCTTTAAGAATTTTAGCATTAGTTCAAGGTTATGATGCCTGCTTAGGTCATAGGCAACAATTCTGTGTATAGACTAATTTTCAATCTATAGTCATAGTATTATCACCTTAAGGAATTAGATGTATAATGAGGGAAATTTGGTTCTCCCATTTATTGAGTTTTGAATTCTAAACTTATGACATAGTTATAATATAAAAATTTATTGAATTTTTTCACCATGGTGTTTTTGAAAAAAAGTTATATGGCCCTCATAGCTTACATTGAAGTCTGTGGAAAAACTACTATTTCAGCCATATTTTTCAAGAAAGTGATGGGGGCTCAAATATGGATTGATGAAAAAATCTAAAAATTAATATTCGTCAAATTACACCAAAAAATCTCTCAAGTTCACCGTTTAGATCTTTCACAATTAATCTTTGAAGTATTCCCTATCAAGGGGAGATAACTCCAAAATATGACCCCATGTTAAAAATTCCTTTTTTCCGATACCTACCATCATGGTACAAAAGTTCGTGAAAAATCAAAAGCGATAGAGAAATATTAAATAATTTATACACATCATTGAATATTTTGGGCATGATCTTGTTCATTATACATCTAATACCTTAATGATTGCTGGATAAAAACTACAGTATGTAAGTTTTCAAGATTGAAAGCATTCTTGTATCACAATGACTGTGACCTTGACCTTTGATATACATGTACTGTCATTTAAATCAATAGTGATCTTATTCTTTTCATGGGCCAGGTACTTGAAGTTTGGTGATTGTTGGCTTCAAAGTAAACTGCATACAGCATGAAAAAAATCATTATCAGTCATTTTCTATAAAATTGATCATTAACCTTGACCTTTGACCTATTCGCTCTTTGGTTCATGGGCTATCAGTGTAGAAGTTAAAGTTTCATTGATGTAAGATAACAAATAAATAATGCATAGGAACTTGTTGATATCTGCCTAACACCATCTTCCAGCTATTTTGTCAAATTTGCTATATACACAAGTAAAAGAGAAATTTGAATACATAACATTTGGAATAATTATCTGTCATTTTCTTAATACTGAAATCAGTCAGTCCTTGACTGATATTAATTTTAACAGCTATTGCTGTGGATTCTATACTGTTGTTATCATACAATTACAGAATTTTAATATAGATAAAATGCTCATTTTCTTACTGTTAAGATTATTAATCAAGACTTTCTTCTAATATCAGGTACTGTACTGAAATTTTCACATTGGGGTAATTTTCATGCATTTTGTGAAGCAATGGACTGGAAATTTCCCCCACAAGAAAATATATTAAACCCTGTTCAACTCTAGCAATGGAAGATACATTTACATCACGAAAATTTCCCCTGAGCGCAATGTTTTGATGTTATTATCCCAAAATTTTCCCCAAGCGAAAAAAACAAAGTTTGCAATAAGTGTTGTTGATACTTTACTTATAACTAATGTATTGCTTACCGTCCTTGATTGTCCTTGAGCGTAATATTTGGATTCGCCTCCATGAGTTTCATGATGACCTTGCCGTGACCTTGGAAGGCTGCACAGTGAAGGGCTGTCCATAACGTCCCTTTGTTACAAGCATTAACGTCTGCCCTATATCGGAAAGATTTATAAGACAATTTTCATCACTATGTTTTGTACAAATGTACAGGTAATACACCAGCAATCTTGATAACCACCTCATTTAATGTTTGCATCCAGGATTCTCGATTCAAGTTTGTCTAGTTTGCCAATAATGGAAACTATAGTTAGATTACAAATATATAACCCAATCTATAGTACAGAGGACTCCTGTTAATCTGATAGTCAATTTGTCGGAAGATCATTATCAGATTAATGGGAGTATCAGATTATCAGGAGTTTGAAATTCCATGGAAATACAACGAAATAGTCCTTTTAATTGTATTATAAAGTATCTCAGACTTTGTTGTATGTATTAATTGAATGATTTAAATCCTTTCAAGCCATTTTGAATAGTTTTAAAGGGTAAAATACCAATTTCAAGGATTTTGATGTGATAATTCATTGAAAATTATGGAAATATCATTGGAAAAATATCATAGTTGACCGAAAATCCTAACAGATAAAGAGGATTTCTTAAGATTTTTGAAAATTTCTATCAGATTAAGAGGTGTAATTTACACCAGTTACATAGGAAACGGTTTTGTCTTTTGAAATCATATCAGATTAAGAGGAGTATCAGATTATCAGGTATCAGATTAAGTGGAGTCCTCTGTAGTTTTGTACAAGGAAATACTTTTAATCACAAATGTCTCCTATATTTAAAAGATTTTAATGCAAACATACATGGTTTTCATAAAAAAAGGTAAGGAAAACATCTACAAGGCTGTACATTGAATGTCCTACATATATAAACAGGATAAAGATCATTGCATTGAATTTAGAAATTGTAATACACTGTGTAGCATCACGTGACTTAAGTTGATGAAACCACGAACACAAAATGGAGACATACCGCTCGTTTGAAGGAAAGAAAACAGGTACTGTGATGATTGTGTTGATTCAATTTTATCTTTTCATAGCCGATGTCCTTGTAAAAGATGATAGTTTGATGATTCTTTGTTTGTCAATCAAGAAACCATTGTAGTTTTTACAAACATTCTGACAAAAGGAACGTCGTGGTCGAAATATGTTAAACACAATGTTGTGGGGGTTTCCACGAAAATATCTACAGCTTTTGTCACAATGTTTGTAAAAACAACAGCGTTTTACTTACTAACGATTCCATGATAGTAAAAGTACAGTTTTAGACAAGGATATAGGGCCATGAAAAGATAAAATTTAATCAAAGCAAATATTGCGGTTCCTGTTTTCTTTCCTCCAACTGAGGTTTTTATTCATTCGTGGTTTCACCAACTAAAGTCACGTGATGCTACACAGTGTAATACATGTAGATAAATTTGAGAAAAAATTGGTGGGAAAACTAGTTTTTATAAGTCATAAATCATATTGAAATATATATAATTATACAAAATGTTCTGAGTATATATTATACAAAATGTATGCTCAACTCTGAATAATAATTTCGATCTTTATCAAATATTTTAGAAAGAACTTGTCCTCTATCCTTCTTAAAAAAAGTTTCCCTGACATGTCCAAATGTTCACCTGTTCTCGATAAGACAGCTTACTATATCAGCGTAACCCCAAAAAGCCGCAAGTGCCAGCGGAGTCATGCCATCTCTAGACCTCTCATTCACATCACAGCCTTGCTGTAGCAGTTGCCTTAGTAACTGGAAAGAAAAGAAAAAATTCTATTTTTCATTCAAGAAAGATCAACTTGACACAATTAAAATATCATATCAATTTATTCAGTGCAATAAAAAGTGTCAACTAGAGGTGTAACAATGCATCAGACTATCAATGTGTTGCAATAGTTATGTTCCCAATGGCAATAAATCGATAGCAATTAAATTTGTGCAGCGATCAATATTAATGATAGTATGCTGAACTATCAATAGTTTTGATAGTCAGGAAATACACAACCTTATTATAGTTTAATCTTGCTTCAATAGCCCAATGATAGCCTCAATCACGTTTCCAAAAATTACATCGTGTTAGGTTTTCACAAATGCAGGGGAGAGGATTTGTTTATCACTTAAAGATACGTTAATTTCTGCTTAGTTGATTATAAATGGACATATTTTGTCAACAAAAATCTTCTACCTGCGAGATTTATTCATTTTTATGCATGTTTTTATACAAGCCAATACTATTGCAATAGTTATGTCACAATAGTAATAAATACTATTCATTTTCCTCTCCAATAAAGCTCAGATGTAGTTGTTTTGTTTATTATAACTGAGCTATCGGGCTCAGACTCTTAGCTGAGCTCACTTGGAAACGCTCTGGACTTATAATCTGACAGCCTGAAGTAGTGGTGTAAAGATATATCGTTTGTACTCGTATCACGATACAGTAGCTTGACGATACATATCACGATACATCTTCCAGTCAAATGATACAGTATTTTTTAACAAAATCAAGCACAGAGTAAAAATTAGAGACAAAATTTTTCTGTATCATTTACTTATAATGCACATTTTATAAAGCTAGTAGTATAGCCCCATCAAAATGTAACTTGTGAGAACCCTCTTACGTGTCTTATTGATGCAAGTATGTTCAGTTTTTCTTTGGATTCGAGTGTTGGATTGGATAGAAAAGTGTATCGTGATACGTATCGTATCCTGATCTAGTGTATCTTTACATCCCTAGCCTGAAGGTTCGTAACCAGCTGGGAATCTGTGCTTACTTCATTATACTGAATTATCGGTGGATCCAAGTCCAAACAATATATTTACAAATTTTGTGGTAGTTTTCAACATAATTAAAACTTATCTGAATGCACATGCATTATCTAGAGAATGGCATTCCATATATCTAAAGGTTATGAATGCATTTTGATGGGAAATTTTCCCCACACACAAAATATGAAGTTGGAATTTAACTTTAAAAGCACATGATGCTCCTGCTAGGTACTGTTGATAAAGAACGTGACACACATGTGAGTGAGAAAGCAAGAAATATTGCTACAAATGTCCGGCCTAAGAATACATAATCTGTGAAAGTCAGACTCTGTGCTTTCGATTTCGCATTTAGGCTGACGAGGAAATTCAAGCTACACAAACAAAGCAGCATCGCTCATTTTGTCACAGAAATTTGTTTTGTATGGAGCTTGGTTGCAAATCATTGCATAAAACTAAACTACAATCAGAAAGTAGACAACTGAAGTTAGCAATACCGTTAAATCCCCATTGGCGGCGGCGTTAGCAACACCCATGGGCGCGGACATGTTAAGAAAATGACGTCATCGATTTTTTTTTTGCACGATCCCGATATAGATTTTTTTCCATAAAAATTCCTTGATAGAAAAAAAAAAAGAGAATTGGTAACCACAGGGACGTATAAAGAGTTATATACTTCCCTGGTAACCAACATAAATTAACGCTGTAAATTCAGCTATACATCACTGTAATCATTTGAACAAAATCGATTTTTTTATAATTTGGGATGAGGGGTCCCGACTTGAAATCACCACTTTTTACATGGTCATCTGAATTTACTAATGATATTCCTAGCCCGGGCGTCCCTCCCTGAAATCAAAGAGTAACTCACTATTTGCAAAACATATGTCAATGTTCACTTCTTACGAAATTAGAAGAGGTATAAAAACCGACCTATTTTGATATCATATGACATATTTCATTTCGAACGAACGAACACTCATACTATGAAAAAATGAACACTCGCCCCATGAACAGGAATGAATACTCACTCCATTCAGCACGGACGTAAACCAACACAATGGACACGTATGAAGACTGACATCAAGAGCACGAATGAATATTTACATCTTGAACATGAACTAATACTCAATCATACCGTAAACACAAACGAACACTCGCCCATGAACACTAACGAACACAGGGATTTATCACGCTAATACCGGTTGCTGTATTTACTGTATATATATAGTAAATACTGCAAACGGTATTAGCGTGATAAATCCCTGTGCTAACGAATACTCACAATTATTTAACATGACCACGAAATAGTACTCACTCACTGAACACGAAGGAAAACTCACAGCGTGAATTATTCATACGATCGAATTAAAACTAACGCCATGAATGGAAATGAACATCCTCGCCATGAATAAGAACGAGTTCATTCACACGCCATGAGAAAGAATGAACTCTCAACCCATGAACATGATTACGAATAACGAACACACTCAGCCAATAAAAACAAGCCGATACTCTTACCACGAAATCGAATGCATGAACACTCACATTGTGAACAAGAAGGGTCATTCACAAACGGATACTAGTTAACGCAATAAACACGAACGGACATTCACACTGTGAAAACGAACGGACATTCAAACCTTGAAAACGAACGAATACTCACATCCACCATGGACACTCGTGAACGAACACCCACACCCACCATGGACACTCGTGAACGCACACTAACACCCACCATGGACATCGTGAACGAACACTCACACTCACCATTGACACTCGTGAACGCACACTAACACCCACCATGGACATCGTGAACGAACACTCACACTCACCATTGACACTCGTGAACGCACACTAACACCCACCATGGACATCGTGAACGAATACTCACACTTACCATGGACACTCGTAAACGAATACTCACACCCATCGTGGACACTCGTGAACGAATACTCACACCCACCATGGACACTCGTGAACGAATACTCACACCCACCATGGACACTCGTGAACGAACACTCACACTTACCATTGACACTCGTGAACGAACACTCACACCCACCATGGACACTCGTGAACGAACACCCACACCCACCATGGACACTCATGAACGAACACCCACACCCACCATGGACACTCGTTAACGAACACCCACACCCACCATGGACACTCATGAACGAATACTCACACCCACCATGGACACTCGTGAACGAACACTCACACCCACCATGGACACTCGTGAACGAACACTCACACCCACCATGGACACTCATGAACGAACACTCACACCCACCATGGACAGTCGTGAACGAACACCCACACCCACCATGGACACTCATGAACGAACACTCACACCCACCATGGACACTCGTTAACGAACACCCACACCCACCATGGACACTCATGAACGAACACTCACACCCACCATGGACACTCGTTAACGAACACCCACACCCACCATGTACACTCATGAACGAACACTCACACCCACCATGGACACTCGTTAACGAACACCCACACCCACCATGGACACTCATGAACGAACACTCACACCCACCATGGACACTCGTGAACGAACACCCACACCAACCATGGACACTCATGAACGAATACTCACACCCACCATGGACACTCGTTAACGAACACCCACACCCACCATGGACACTCGTGAACGAACACTCCATCCCACCATGGACACTCATGAACGAACACCCACACCCACCATGGACACTCATGAACGAACACTCACACCCACCATGGACATCGTGAACGAATGCTAACACCCACCATGGACACTCGTGAACGAACACTCACACCCACCATAGACACTCGTGAACGAACATCCACACCCACCATGGACACTCGTGAAAGAATACTCACATCCACCATGGACACTCGTGAACGAACACCCACACCCACCATGGGCACTCGTGAACGAACACAAACACCCTGCGTGGACACTCATGAACGAACACTCACACCCACCATGGACATCGTGAACGAATACTAACACCCAGCATGGAACTCGTGAACGAACACTCACATCCACCATGGACACTCGTGAACGAATACTCACACCCACCTTGGACACTCGTGAACGAACACCCACACCCACCATGGACATCGTGAACGAATACTAACACCCACCATGGACATTCGTGAACGAACACTCACACTCATCATTGACACTCGTGAACGAACACTCACACCCGCCATGGACACTCGTGAACGAACACAAACACCCTGCGTGGACACTCGTGAACGAACATTCACACCCAATATGGACACTCGTGAACGAATACTAACACCCACCATGGACACTCGTGAACGAATACTCACACCCACCATGGACACTCGTGAACGAATACTAACACCCACCATGGACACTCGTGAACGAATACTAACACCCACCATGGACACTCCTGAACGAACACTCACACCCACCATGGACACTCGTGAACGAACACCTACACCGACCATGGACACTCGTGAACGAATACTAACACCCAGCATTGAACTCGTGAACGAACACTCACACCCACCGTGGACACTCGTGAACGAATACTCACACCCACCATGGACACTCGTGAACGAACACTCACACTCACCATTGACACTCGTGAACGAACACTCACACCCACCATGGACACTCGTGAACGATCAAAAACACCCTTCGTGGACACTGGTCATTGAACACCCACACCCATCATGGACATCGTAAACGAATACTCACACCCATCATGGACACTCGTGAACGAATACTCACACCCACCATGGACACTCGTGAATGAACACTCACACCTACCATGGACACTCGTTAACGAATACTCACACCCATCATGGACACTCGTGAACGAATACTCACACCCACCATGGACATTCGTGAACGAACACTCACACCTACCATGGACACTCGTGAATGAACACTCACACCTACCATGGACACTCGTTAACGAATACTCACACCCACCATGGACACTCGTGAACGAACACTCACACCTACCATGGACACTCGTGAATGAACACTCACACCTACCATGGACACTCGTGAACGAATACTCACACCCACCATGGACACTCGTGAACGAACACTCACACCCACCATGGACACTCGTGAATGAACACTCACACCTACCATGGACACTCGTTAACGAATACTCACACCCACCATGGACACTCGTGAATGAATACTCACACCCACCATGGACACTCGTGAATGAACACTCACACCTACCATGGTCACTCGTGAACGAATACTCACACCCATCATGGACACTCGTGAACGAATACTCACACCCACCATGGACACTCGTGAATGAACACTCACACCTACCATGGACACTCGTGAACGAATACTCACACCCATCATGGACACTCGTGAACGAATACTCACACCCACCATGGACACTCGTGAACGAACACCTACACCCACCATGGACACTCGTGAACGAATACTAACACCCAGCATGGAACTCGTGAACGAACACTCACATCCACCATGGACACTCGTGAACGAATACTCACACCCACCATGGACACTCGTGAACGAACACCCACACCAACCATGGACATCGTGAACGAATACTAACACCCACCATGGACACTCGTGAACGAACACTCACACTTATCATTGACACTCGTGAACGAACACTCACACCCGCCATGGACACTCGTGAACGAACACAAACACCCTGCGTGGACACTCGTGAACGAACATTCACACCCAATATGGACACTCGTGAACGACTACTAACACCCACCATGGACACTCGTTAACGAACACTCACACCCACCATGGACACTCGTGAACGAACACTCACACCCACCATGGACACTCGTGAACGAACACTCACACCCACCATGGACACTCGTGAACGAACACTCACACCCACCATGGACACTCGTGAACGAACATTCACACCCACCATGGACACTCGTGAACGAACATTCACACCCAATATGGACACTCGTGAACGAATACTCACACCCACCATTGACACTCGTGAACGAACACCCACACCGACCATGGACACTCGTGAACGAATACTCACACCCATCATGGACACTCGTGAACGAATACTCACACCCACCATGGACACTCGTGAACGAACACCCACACCGACCATGGACACTCGTGAACGAACACCCACACCCACCATGGACTCTCGTGAACGAATTCTCACACCCACCACAAACACTCATGAACGAACACTCACACCCACCATGGACACTCGTGAACGAACACCCACACCCACCATGGACACTCATGAACGAATACTCACACCCACCATGGACACTCGTTAACGAACACCCACACCCACCATGGACACTCGTGAACGAACACTCCATCCCACCATGGACACTCATGAACGAACACCCACACCCACCATGGACACTCATGAACGAACACTCACACCCACCATGGACATCGTGAACGAATGCTAACACCCACCATGGACACTCGTGAACGAACACTCACACCCACCATTGACACTCGTGAACGAACATCCACACCCACCATGGACACTCGTGAAAGAATACTCACATCCACCATGGACACTCGTGAACGAACACCCACACCCACCATGGGCACTCGTGAACGAACACAAACACCCTGCGTGGACACTCATGAACGAACACTCACACCCACCATGGACATCGTGAACGAATACTAACACCCAGCATGGAACTCGTGAACGAACACTCACATCCACCATGGACACTCGTGAACGAATACTCACACCCACCTTGGACACTCGTGAACGAACACCCACACCCACCATGGACATCGTGAACGAATACTAACACCCACCATGGACATTCGTGAACGAACACTCACACTCATCATTGACACTCGTGAACGAACACTCACACCCGCCATGGACACTCGTGAACGAACACAAACACCCTGCGTGGACACTCGTGAACGAACATTCACACCCAATATGGACACTCGTGAACGAATACTAACACCCACCATGGACACTCGTGAACGAATACTCACACCCACCATGGACACTCGTGAACGAATACTAACACCCACCATGGACACTCGTGAACGAATACTAACACCCACCATGGACACTCCTGAACGAACACTCACACCCACCATGGACACTCGTGAACGAACACCTACACCGACCATGGACACTCGTGAACGAATACTAACACCCAGCATTGAACTCGTGAACGAACACTCACACCCACCGTGGACACTCGTGAACGAATACTCACACCCACCATGGACACTCGTGAACGAACACTCACACTCACCATTGACACTCGTGAACGAACACTCACACCCACCATGGACACTCGTGAACGATCAAAAACACCCTTCGTGGACACTGGTCATTGAACACCCACACCCATCATGGACATCGTAAACGAATACTCACACCCATCATGGACACTCGTGAACGAATACTCACACCCACCATGGACACTCGTGAATGAACACTCACACCTACCATGGACACTCGTTAACGAATACTCACACCCATCATGGACACTCGTGAACGAATACTCACACCCACCATGGACATTCGTGAACGAACACTCACACCTACCATGGACACTCGTGAATGAACACTCACACCTACCATGGACACTCGTTAACGAATACTCACACCCACCATGGACACTCGTGAACGAACACTCACACCTACCATGGACACTCGTGAATGAACACTCACACCTACCATGGACACTCGTGAACGAATACTCACACCCACCATGGACACTCGTGAACGAACACTCACACCCACCATGGACACTCGTGAATGAACACTCACACCTACCATGGACACTCGTTAACGAATACTCACACCCACCATGGACACTCGTGAATGAATACTCACACCCACCATGGACACTCGTGAATGAACACTCACACCTACCATGGTCACTCGTGAACGAATACTCACACCCATCATGGACACTCGTGAACGAATACTCACACCCACCATGGACACTCGTGAATGAACACTCACACCTACCATGGACACTCGTGAACGAATACTCACACCCATCATGGACACTCGTGAACGAATACTCACACCCACCATGGACACTCGTGAACGAACACCTACACCCACCATGGACACTCGTGAACGAATACTAACACCCAGCATGGAACTCGTGAACGAACACTCACATCCACCATGGACACTCGTGAACGAATACTCACACCCACCATGGACACTCGTGAACGAACACCCACACCAACCATGGACATCGTGAACGAATACTAACACCCACCATGGACACTCGTGAACGAACACTCACACTTATCATTGACACTCGTGAACGAACACTCACACCCGCCATGGACACTCGTGAACGAACACAAACACCCTGCGTGGACACTCGTGAACGAACATTCACACCCAATATGGACACTCGTGAACGACTACTAACACCCACCATGGACACTCGTTAACGAACACTCACACCCACCATGGACACTCGTGAACGAACACTCACACCCACCATGGACACTCGTGAACGAACACTCGCACCCACCATGGACACTCGTGAACGAACACTCACACCCACCATGGACACTCGTGAACGAACATTCACACCCACCATGGACACTCGTGAACGAACATTCACACCCAATATGGACACTCGTGAACGAATACTCACACCCACCATTGACACTCGTGAACGAACACCCACACCGACCATGGACACTCGTGAACGAATACTCACACCCATCATGGACACTCGTGAACGAATACTCACACCCACCATGGACACTCGTGAACGAACACCCACACCGACCATGGACACTCGTGAACGAACACCCACACCCACCATGGACTCTCGTGAACGAATTCTCACACCCACCACAAACACTCGTGAACGAACACTCACACTCACCATGGACACTCGTGAACGAACACTCACACCCACCATGGACACTCGTGAACGAATACACACCCACCATGGACACTCGTGAACGAACACCCACACCCACCATGGACACTCGTGAACGAACACTCACACTCACCATGGACACTCGTGAACGAACACTCACACCCACCATGGACACTCGTGAACGAATACATACACCCACCATGGACACTCGTCAACGAATACTTACACCCGCCATGGACACTCGTGAACGAACATGCACTTACAATATGAAAACGAACGGACATTTACACCATGAACACGAACGGACACTTACAAAAAGAACAGCGATCAATGGACACGCACACAATAGACACGAACGGACTTTTACAACATGAAATCGAACGAACAATCACGGAATCACACCATGAACATTAACGAACAGTCACACCATGGTCACCTTGAATACGAACGGATACTCACACAATGATCAAGAACGAACATAAATTTACGCCATGCAATGGAACGGACACTCGCGCCATAAAAAACGAACATTGAAACCGAAAAATCACATTGAAGCATGGCACATACATGTATAGCAATTCGTCGACCAGGAGCCTTGTCAATCAGTGTTCAAAATTCTTTATCAAAATATCAAAATCATACGAAGAAAGGTCCATGCCTTGCTGGCTGAAGCGAGGTCAATACATCTTAATTCAGTCATCCTAGAATCCGACCAATTGACTTTGGATGTGACCGGATGTGACAATTCTACCGAATTGAAGTGACGTAACGGATGTGACAATTCTACCGAATTAAAGTGACGGGTGTTGCATGTAAGCAGGAGATGCTCACTCTTCCTGGGCACCTGGTCTCACTTCCATATTTGGAGTTCGCTTCTTTTATTATGGTGGAGGTTTTTCTTTGTTTGCTTTGGCTCTTGTTTAATCCTGATTCTGTATGCCTTCGGTTTATGATTTTCTGACTTTCGATTTTGTACTAATATGTATTGGGATATGCATGGTCATTATCCATATTTGTCATTTCAGATGGGAGTTCAGGACCTGGTCTTCTATGATAAGATTTTCAATGTACTCCGAGTGGTCTCTCGTCGTCATGGTTGGTCAACGTGCAATCCTTGTAAGTTTGCTGTTACGAGTACATCTTTTAAAACGGTTTTCGCATTTAGTAATAAAAAACATGCAAAAGAGAGTTTATAAATATCTAAAAAGGACCTTGTATGCACAAAGTCATGTGCAACGGATTTAAAGCAAAATATAACTTATATTATTAGTTATTAGGTTTGTTACTGACCTTACACGAAAATCTGTCGGGTTGATAAAGCCCATAGAAGGCTCGGCGCGCCACAAGAATTTGTCGGGCAGTCACATGACCAAATTCAAGCATTCCCATTGGGTCAAACTAGTCCGACCCCGACACGCGAAAATGTTGGCTCTAACCGGCTTAAAAAATCTAAACCCCAGTTGGTCAAATCTTCCTCTCTTTGGAATCAAATGACTATATACTCCTTTTAAAAGTAGTCTATAATAAAATTTTAGTCACATTCTTTTTACATACATGTATATAGATACAGCACTATGGCTCAACTCGGAACCAGGCAGCGTGATAACGGGAGGGGGCCGAAATGGAGGGAGAAGGGAGGAAAAAGGGGCGGGAGGGGGAGGAAGGGCCGGGAGGGGACATGGATACCCCTGTCCGCCCTCGCCCCCATTAATAGCTGATCGCGGCATTTTTCTTGGTTTTCGTATGAAAATATCTGTTCCTTTCAAGAATGCCATACTAGTATGGCATAATACAGTGATAAGAATCTGTTTGTTGTAGAGTGGAAATTCAATAAAATTGAAATGTCAATTTAGGGGGGGGGGGGAATAACTTTTCAGTTGTAACAAAAAAGGATAAAATTATAAACTTTATAAAATATATCATGATTCTGATCAATTAATCAATCAATCATTCTTGAACAATTACTATTTTAAATAAATATATAAACAAATAAATAGATAAATAAATAAATAAATAAATAAATAAATAAACGTATATTTACTTCATGGAAAAATAACTATTTGCTAAAAGTAACTTTACGCCCCTTTGCAATGTGCCCTCATGAATATTCATGACGTAAAAGGTCACAGTTCATAAACTTGGTTCAGAACATGGCGGAGAGAAGATGAGAGAAGTTGTGTTTTTCTTGTTTGTTGGTTTTACTGCAATAACAGGTAAGAAATGTGAAAAATTATGTTTTTGTTGAAGAAAGACTTTTAGCGACTTATTACTCGTGTTTTTATTTTAGTTTTTGATGTGAATTTGTATGAAATCTCTCGTAGACTCACTGTCGCCAGACTCAACAAAGCCAATTTTTTCGATGTTTACTTTTTTCGAAGGGGTTGAAAAACTTATTCACGGGGTTATGTTTTTTGTGAATGATGAAAAATGAAAAAAAAAACTTATTGACAGTTAGAGAACTTTTCTGTCACTTGTTTATCAACAGCAAAAACGCGCTGTAGACTTCACGGCGCCGCAACCGTATCACATCGCATAGCCTGCGAATTGACTCTGCATTCGGAAAGGAGGGGGGGGGGGGGGTTAAACAAGGGATTTACATATAAACATGATAAAGTAGTAGAGCAGACTTAGAGATGTCTTTGGGTTCAATGTTCAAAAACCTGACAGAAAATAGATTGATCGAATAAAACTGTAAAATGGGCTATTCCAGAAACAGTAAAACCCCCCATACCTCTTCAGTAAAGCAGCAAAACTTCAATTCATTGAAGATTACATACTGTGCGCATGTGTAACATATTTAACCGCCCTGATTCACACTTACCCCCATGGAAGGTACTGGATTTCCAGGAAAAAAATTTGTCAAACCCCCTAGAAAGTGCTTGACTTTCTTATAATCCAAGAGAGGAATTTTTAAACATTAAAATCCATGGATTTACCTCAATCAGCCCTCACTCAGAAACTGTCCATGGAATAGCATTTTTAACTTGATACCCTTCCACGGTGGGCTACAGAATATTTCTGGAATAGTCCAATCTCAGACATCCCTCTTGAACCAAATTTCCACCATCATGGCCATTTTTCGTACTCGGAGTCGAATACCATGAAAGTAGCTAAAAATCTATACAGTGACGTTGATTGTGTCTGTATACTATTGTGTATTGATATGCATACGTTTATAGAACTAATCAATAATTTATGCAATTTTGCAAAGTGTTAATGGCGAAGGGAAGTATTCATCGTTTATTTCAATGAAAAAAATAAAGGTGGTTTACATAGTTCATACCGGTAGTCATACAAATTCATAACCGTTATTCATGTTTTTATGCATAATATTTATTTTTGCTATAAATCTATTTATACCGGCACTGTCAAAGTGTGTAGCAGTGTTCCTGAAAAGTATCAGATTTGCCAATTAAAAATTGTTTGTGCCAATAAGAACTGAAAAAAATTCAAAGTTTCTGACATGCCATGGAAGATTTCAATAGCTCTGATGTTGAAGTTTCATCGGTACACAACAATTATTTAGTCAAGGCATTGATGGAGGTCGATATATGTACACCTCTTTTATAACACCACGGAACATCATGGAACAGGGAAGACTCTGAAGTACAATAAACATGATAAACTCCTATGATCAATGCCCTTGACAATGAATATCAATTCAGAAGAAAAATTATTACTGTAAGAATTTGAAGCAATGGTACAGGGTATTCTTATGTTGACCAGTCCTATACTTTGGAAATATTTTGGAGAAAATAAATAATATACATGTATGTAGAGAAAGTAATCACGTACTTCAATTTTTGTCAAAATAATTTAATTTTCATGTAGATAATTCAATACATGGCATAGTATAATATTTATGTAATTGATAATTTTTTTTTGCCATATGCTAATTTAAATAAAATGTGATAATTTTAAACTTATTTAACATGTTACATGTAATTATAGGAAAGATGGTAATAATTATGTGTTTTGCTAGAGGAAATATTTGTGCCTGAGCCGATTCACGCAATTTCTTTCGTTAGTATTTTTTTGGCGATTTTTAAATAAATTGAATTTCTCATATTTTTAGGTCAATATGTAGAATGTATACAGTTCTTTTATTATTTGTTCTAGTGCAATACAAAAGGTTTAACATTTCTCTCCTCAAATCATCCATTATAATCCTCGTAATTTATGCGAATTGCAATTTGAATTTAGATCCAATATTTAGGTAGCTCAAAAGTGACCATTTGGCACATGCCTGGTTTTAGGAGCAAGTACACAGCCAATTGTGTCTCACATGAAATTCATATGAAATGAGCATCATGTAAACTTCACATGAAAATTCGAGTGAAATTTATATAAATTTCACATAAGATTTACGTGAAAATTATTTCACATGAATTTCACATAAATTTACATCACATGAATTTCGCATGAATTTTTTCTTTGTGACCTTCATGCAAAATTTAATTTACACAATTTAAAATTCATTTAAGAAATTTCTCATGAATTTCAAGTAAAAGATTTCATGTAAATTTCATGTTCGTGCTCGTTTCACATCAATTTCATGTAAACTTTTATGTAAAATTCATGTAAATTTCACATGAATTTCATATAAGGCACAATTTGCTGTGTAAAGACACATATAAACATGTTAAAATCATTTCAAGCAATGAAAGTTAGTAGCATAAAAAATACAACAGTGGAATGAACCCTTGAAAATAAATGTACTACCATAAAAAAAAAATTAGTTCCACATATCATGTTACAAACACACGTCGTAAATTTTTTTGTTAAAAAGATATCAATTTGCATCAAGTACAAATTACAAATGTAACTGTCTGTATTCTTTTCATTTGTTATGCATAGACTCAATAGAAAACACAAATTTTACGGAAATTCTTGGATCCACCCCCCTGTCAGTATGTTAAAGCCCCATTTGTTATGTAATTGTAACAGGAATGATTTATGATGGATCCACCCCTTTCCCTCCCTGTAGTATATATTTACCAAGACATTCGACACCTGGGCGTGCTGATGTAATTAGTATTCAGTTTAAGTTATTGGATCCGCCTTGATCCACCTTGTTGAAAGGTGGCAATGTTAATTAGGTGAAGATTTTATGCTGTTTTGTATTGTGTAAATTATACATGTACAGTATCTTCTGTTGAATATACAAGAACTAAAGGGGATGTCTGTCTGTCCTTAAGGGTGGAGGAAGGGGGGGGGGGGCTTAAAGTTGACTTTAATCTATAGCGTAACTTTATAAAGTTTATTATTTAGAGAGCACAAAGGGGGTAAAAACAACCACGTTCACTATTCAGACAATGTCGGATAACTTTATTATTTGTATGTAGATGTATTGTGCATGTAGGAACTCGAATTTCAAGGGAGGAATACCCCCCCCCCCCTTCCACCTCCCACGACATGTTACAATTATAAATGAAGTGAAAAGTAAAAGTTGCAGGTGTCAAAAGTTCATTTGTGTGTTATTTTCCACATCAAATATTTAATTTTATAAAAGGAAGATTTGAGAGATATCATTAAAAGTTCCCACCCTCCTAAAACATAAACATGATAAAAGGGGAGTGAAGATTTTTGAAAAAAATTATGAGAACTTGTCAATTATGTAAAAGAAAAAAAATCAAAATTTCAGTACAGTACTGTATACATATTTGAAAGGAATTTAAAAAAAAAGTTGATTGTCGTATTTTGGGGGAAGATAGCTTTGTTTTGTATTGTAGACGGCACTCCGCCTTTAATGTGACAGACTCTGACAGGCTGTTGATGCGTACTAGCATGACCATTAGTAATAGAACTTTTTCACATGAACTTGTCGAATTTTCATACACATGTAGGTGCATCTAGGAACTTTTTGTAGGTCTATTTCAGTAAATATTATATCTAGACCCGCCCGTGCGAGGGGTTGCGGGCGTTGACGAATCTACAATTTTTCAAGAGGGTGTCCAATAGGAGAAATTCGCAAAAGTCTCAAGTGAACTCACGAACACTTAAGTACTAAACTTCTAGTACGAATACAACATGTATAGGGGCGGACAGAGGGTGCCTCTCTCCCCCTCCTACCCCCTCCCACCCTCTTCCTCCTCCCTTTCACACTGCCCTCCCCCTCCCTTTCACCCTTTCCACCCCCTCATATATGTAAAATAAAAAGGCAAAATCGGAATGTTCAGCAAATCCCTCAAGCTGGGGGGGGGGGGGGGGGCGACCCACCTCCCCACCTAGATTCGCCCTTGGACTGTCTTTAATTTTTATGTTTTCAGCCGTCTAATGCTATGTGTAAAAGACATGGTGGAAAGTTAGAAACAAGATTTTTTCTTAAAGAACCGTTCACCACGTTTCCCATAAGAAGAGAAAATGTGAGTGCCGAAGGTATTCTTGCTCTGTCGAATGAGATTGAGTCATTTATTATACCGGTACTCTATCTCCTAAGAAATGAATTCCGAATTTTTGAAAATGCATTTATTCAAATCGATGGATATGATACATGTATTTAGACGAAAAATGATTTGAACTACATTCTCGAGTGTTGTTAAAAAGAAAAAAATATATAAAGAAGTGGGATACAGAGTTTTCGAGGTAAGCCCCTAGTTCCATACAGGGGAAATAAAGAATGTCCCATACAGGGACAATAAAAAAAAAGAGCGGAATGGATTGGAAGCCCGAGTTCACCCCGTTCCCCACCCTTTCACATTATGGTGTAAACATGGTAAAACCGTGTATATCAGCGGAAGTTTTTACAACTTACCAGACATTTTTGAGTTTTTGTAGAAATTCAAACATGTTTATTAAGAATTGAAATATTTTACCAGACTGAAGCAAATTTACCAGATTTGTCTGGTATGTCTGGTGACTTTTGGATTGTCTGTAACATGATACAAGCTCAGCACAAAGAGGGGGATCGACAGCATGTGCTATTATGACATTGAAAATATCAACAATTGAAGCCGTTTTGTTTGTAGCCACCAACGATGTTGTGTGAGTATGGAATAACTGGAAATATTTATATGTTTTAATCTGATTGTTTCGTTCAGTTTCGTTTTGTCATGAGCTGTTCATTACACGCACGGATTTACTGGTAGAAATGTGAATTGGTCGGAGAGGAGAGAGGGGGGGGGGGGGGGGGGGGGGGGGCGCTGGCTACAGCGGTTTAAGAATATTTCATTAAAGTGACCCGGGTCACGTCATTGTTTTAGACAATTGCGACAGCGTCTTTTATTTAAAAGAAAAATCATAGAACTCGGTGTGCATAGATATGTACGCGGATCTAGAGAGATCATTATATTTGCGATGGTTAGCAGAGAGGTCGAAATGTGTTTAACTCCTATCTAACAGTCAGACATTTCAGTAATTTTGTCAGTCCGGACAATGAAAAGTACTGCAAACTTTTGTCAGTCCGAATGAATTTTTGTCAGACATTTTCTTCGAACTGAATTTTTTCCCGAAATCTCTGGGTTAGTACACCCCATAGTCAGGACAAAGACCCAGGAAGATGTCCAAAATAATGATTTCTCAAACTTTAATCGGTAGGCTGGCGGGAACACCAATCCCCCTAACCCCCCCCCCCCCCCCCAATCTTCCCTGACTCGGATGATTCGAAACATGCCCTGATTATGTTGAATCATCCGTATTTGCTCGGATAAAGAAATCACAAGTTCCTCTTTTCTTGGGCCTTATTGGGAATTCGTTTGAAATGAAAGAGAGTTTTTCACATGACATGAAAAAAGGATTAAAAGGATTACGGTCCCGCCGCGTTGAACACCTGTTATACATGGTGAAATATTCATTTCTGCTATTTACACGACATGGTAAAATAATCAATTTATGTTAACAATGCTTTCCGTGGAAAGTTTTGCTTTATAAATAATTTAAAAATATCAATTTTGCATGCATACTAATTGGTGCTAGGTAAAAGATCGAAAGACCAAATATGCCCCCCCCCCCAATAAAAAAAGGGGGGGGGTTCCAGAGATGCTGAAATATATTTCTATGTTTTTAGATATATTATTCACGAAGCTGTCAGAATCAGCAGAGGAATGATGTAAATTCCTTCGGCCGGACACTTTCAATATTTTGGGTTGCTAAGGGGGGGGGGGGGGGTGAGTTCGTACAACCCTTGCTCTTAGTAACATTGAAGACTTTTCTTTTTTAATCAGCTCTCTTTAAAAGCTGTATACGATATTATGAAGAAGATTTGAAACATATTCACGAAAATTTTACTCTCGCTAAATTTCTAGATCTAGATTTTATGTTTTGTAAATTTCTTAAGTTTGCAAGTCTGACAGAGTGCAAAATTTTTTTTTTTTTTTTTTTTTTTTTTGCATTTCTCAGTGTCTTATGTTTCGTTACGAGTTCTTCCATATGCTATATTTCTATGTATTTTGTGTGGCATATTAATTTTACAGAGTAATTGATGAGTAAAGCACGTGGAGGCATACGGTATAAACTACATAACTACAAGTTCTAGTTGCTAAAACATGCCATATGGCTTCTGGTGTCTTGGAATACCTACTCATTATAAAAGAGCACGACGTCCAATCGCGGATCTGATGAAACAGAGAGGGAGGTTTTAAGGGGGGGGGGTCTTGACACCCCTTGACATTTCCTCAAAGTCTCATTGATAGAATTAGATTTTCCCGCATCTTAGTGTATATTTTTTAAGCCATAGGCTGGAACCCCACCCCCCTCCCAAATGATGTATTGGAAACCCCCTCTCTCTCGTTCACGTTGTACATAGGGGAATAAAGAGATGAACAAGATGAAAAGTCAAATTTATGCAATTTGAAAATTTAGAAGAAAGTCAAATTTAGGCAATTTAGAAGAAAAAAAGTCAAATTTAGCTATTATTTAGACAATTTAGAAGAAGAAGAAATTAAAGAAAGAATAGCGCACGGTATGATCGCACTTCAGTGTACTACACCTGATTTGTGCCCAAAAAAGTAATTTGAAATTCAAAGTTCAAATTTTCTAATTTATTGGGCTTATACACGTGTAACGTCTGATTCTGAATCTGCCCCTGAAATTACAGGTCAATATAATGGAGATAATCCTGGATCCGCCCCGGAGTCATTCATTCATTGGCAGATTTTTGACCAGGTGCGTAGTAATTTACATGAAGTGTGATGTTTTCAAAAGGAATTACCAAAGGGATATAAAGCTGTAGGTTTTCTAAGGGGGATTACTCCTTCGGGGGGCTTTTATTCTTTGTGATAATATATTTATCCAATAAACGTATGATACACGATTTTGGGGTTGAAATACATTCGTAGATTCAGTTGATTTCTCATTGTTTCCGTTATGGATTTATGTTCGTGGTCTGGCATTTTTGTATTTCCCTCATTGACACTAGTGCTTGAACCCTTTTCACCCTCTTTTTCTTTTACTGTGAAAAATTAAATACTCTTTTCTTTTCAACTTATAAAGCTTGTAAACATTATATATATTAAATGAAGTTTGTACTAAAAGTACGAATACTAGCCCAAGTACTAAATGACACGTATTTGTCTTTTTAATGATTTTTGTGTCGCCTGCGAAGCATAACGACACTTAGGGATCACTTTGTCCGTTGTTCGTCTGTCTGTCCGTCTGTCTGTCACACTTGGGTGTCACACGTACCCTTTAAAAGTGATTCCGTGTCACTATGTTTCGCAGGCGACACATGCATTCCTTGGAATGATTTTCTATTTAACACAGGGCTCTTTAGAATCAAGAGTTGTACACCACTAATGTATGCTCTCTTACGTACACCCCCTTTCCTTAATTAGCAGTTCTATATATTTTTTTCCCTCCATAAAGCTATGTTTTAAGTTTATAAACCCCCCTCTTTATATTGACGTCCAGCCATAGGGAAATTCCAGCATATACTAACTTATGAATTTTTTTAAACATGTTTAACACCACAGACACTTGGACAATACTCAGACAAGGACATTTTTGTATATAAACACAGAGCATAGATGAAATTATTTACCCTTCCAGGCGAAGGGGAAGTCGTGACCCTCAAACCTCCCTCTAGATCCAAGCTTTGCCCTTCCCATCCCCATTCTTTTGCAAGTTACATACATGTAATTGTTCCCATATATTTATCTCTTAGTTTTAGCAACCCCCCCCCCCCCCTTATGATAACCTTGCCTCGTTCATACTTCTCAATTTTTTTTTTCTTCGTCATCAGCAACATGCTACGTTTGAGAAGCATTTATGGGTGGTCAGCGTCATTTCACACCTGGGATATTAGAATTTTCTTTCCATGTAGCTATGAGAAATTAAATAAAAAACCTTTTATTTCCTCTATTTGCACAACGGAACAATGGTTTTTGGTTAACAAAAGATTTGAAACGACAGGGTCACTTTACCATACGTTTGACCTCCTTAATGTATTTCAGATTTGTTTATCTAACCATTATGATACGAATGGACAGCTGAAAATTATTTTGAAAAAAAGGAAATCTAATTCTTTTCGTCAGATTATGACGAAAGCACGATCTAGCACCCCCCCCCCCCCCTCCCCATTGCCATTTCTTGTTGAAACCGCTGTTGCTTACTATTTTAAATTATGAAGACGCAAAATTATTTTTTGCAGGTTTAAGTAAGGAAGACTTACAAACACCAGTACGAAAAAAAAAGAGAAGTTAAATAACAACAACAACAGAAAATAATGAAAAAAAAAAATAAATGAATAAATAAATAAATAGACAAACCAATCATAAATAAATAAGCGACAAGAAGAAAAGAAGAGTATGAAGTCTCTATGACAACAGATGACGTCATCTATTCAAAAAGAGAATGACGAAGTAGATCAACAACAACTTGAGTCAACAACAACGTCAGCAACAACAGCAACTTCAATTGATCGACGGTCTTCTTGTTCGAATTGTGAAAATTCAAGATTCACTTTGCAGATAGTTGAATAAAAACCTGTGCATATATATATATATACAGAACAAGTTTAAGATGATTTTAAAATGTAGGAAGACCAATAATATAACGTTGGCTTTTATTAATCTCGTTTCTGTTGCACCTGCGTCCTCGTTTCTATTGAGATAGAGATTATAGATTTAGATGCATCCTGCAACCTTAAAAAGTGTCGTCTGCTCTTTGGTTGTCATTAATAGTTTCTGGCGCCAAGTCGCTCCTTAAAAGTGCCTTTTTCTTCTTCATTTTTAATCTGGTATACAGCTATGACAACATCTATTTAAGGCCATGGTAATTTCATATTCTGTTTTACGTTCGGAGCTTTTCTGAAAGATACCCTCCCTTAAAAAGATAAAACACGCAAGCATCCACATTGATTGATATGGCTGAATATGTATTTTGAAAGGAATATTTGAAAATTAAAATGGACAAAAAATTAAAGCGAGGTGAAAAGTTCTTACATTATTTTTTTTTATAGAAAAAAAAAAAACACTATGAACCACCCCCCCCCCCCCCATCCCTCCTGATGCTTTGTTGGTATAGACATTTATGGGGTTCGATATCATTTACAGAGGAAAAGTTTCCTTTGAGCGTTGAGAGGAAAAGTGCATGGTTGTATGAAGGGTTTTTTTCCTGGATACCCGCAAACGGACGTATAACAAAATATTTAATACTTTGGCCTAACTTGGCCAAATAAAAAAGATACTAAACATAGAATTCTAAGCTGAATTGTGTAACGACCTCGAGCTTCAAACGCGCCGACAAGATGGCGTCGACAAGTGCTTGTCTCTGAAAAAAAAATCGACGTGATTTCAATACACGGAGGAAAGAGAGCTTTGTCGTATAGTATGAAAAACGGAGATGTCGTCTGCTTTGATAGAAAATCGGGACAAGACGAAAAAGGCTCTTGAGTTTGTTTGAAATTGCAAAAATAAAATCCGATTAAAATTGATTACTTGTTAACTTATACGGGTCATAGAAGTTTGATAGGCTTCGAACGTGATCGTAACAATGCAAGTAGAAATCTCGTAGCGGTGTATGGGGGAAGATAGAATTGGATTTGAACCGAAGTGTCGTCTCTGTGTATCAATGTAATAGGTTCTATATTTGATATACTTTGTACCTGCGAACCCTTATTGTATTGGTTTGGATTTTTTTTTTTTTTTTTTTCGAAATTCGTTTTTCAAATTCGCGCGATTTTATGCACCTGGATTTTATTCTTGAAGAATTTTCTTGTGATTTACTTTTACTTGAACGTGTTAAAACCCCGCATGAGAGAAATTGAAATTTATCATTTTTCCATGATTTTAATTTATTTACATGTGAAAATTTTGATATATAGTTAAATTAATAAAAAAGTTTTTTGATTGTACTTTAATTGAAGGATTCAGAACAAATCGTTACGGTAGCAAGTCTCAAAAGGTAAAATGGGAGGAAGAGGGAAGGGGACATGGACTTCTACATTCTGTTTTTAGGAAATTGTGTAGATGAAAAATTAGAAATCACAGTAGTTACCGCAGAATAGTTCCTCATTGACTTATAGAAATAAAACTTCTGGGTTTTTTGTTTGTTTGTTTGTTTGTTTTTTGTTTTTTGCTAAATGCATGTTTTCGTCTAAACTTCGGAAAATTCCTAGTAGTTTCTGGTTTTAGGGAGGGGACGGTAATGTTACATATAAGTACTTAAAGCGATGAAATAAAATAAATCATGTAGTAGCCGGAGAGACAGACAGAGAGAGAGAAGCACTGGTTACATATTTATTAAGCACTTAAAGTGAAAAAAAAGAGAAAAGAACCGTTTATCCATGGTTTAATATCATAAAGAAGCCGGAGAGAGAGAGAGAGGAGGGGGGGGAAGCATCATGGGAAAAGAACATTTTTGAATCCCATTCCCCGCTGATTGAATAACAAATTTGGCGTAGAGTTCTTACACCTTGATTAAAGCATTTTTGAGTGTATTTAAATTTCAAATTTTCCTCCTTCAAACTGAATAACAGCTCCTAGAGAGTTGGATTAGTATGAAGGATGTATTACAAAACGAGTGAGATTGTAAGGTAGAGGTGGTTTTTACCAACATCTGCAGGGGGTACCTGGGGAAAACTTTGATAGTGTGTATCTTAAATAATTACCCTGCTTACTTTGAAGTTGAAATTTGGGGGTTAATAGAGAGAACTTAAATTCAAGAAATTTTACCTAAAATTTGTATAAAATTTGCAAAAGAAAAATTCAATTTAGAAATTAATCCCCCACTTTCACTTTAATTGATTAGTTTTTTCGCTGACATTTTGGATTAATAGAGCTTGCGACAAATTTTATCTGATTTTTTTTTTCTAAAATTTATAAAATTGAAAATTTAATTCAATTTAGAATCCCGCATTTTCAATTCTATGTATATTCAATAATTATCACGCTTACTTTTAAGATGAAAGTTGAGGGTTTATTTGTTCGTAACTTACGACGAATTTTATCGGAAAGTTCGTTGTCTAAAATTTGAAAAAAAAATTTAATTCAGAATCACACATTTTCAATTCCGTGTATTTTTAAGGTATAATTTTGCCGGATTACTAAAACTTACGATGGTACACGTAAGTAACCATGGTTACCTTCGTGGTTAAATATTGGGCAACACAATCTACGAGAAATTTTGCCTGATGAAAATTTTTAAGTTATGCAAATTTGTGCATAGATCTTTAAAGATATGAAGCATTTCTTATCGTTCAAGAATATTCAGAGTGACGTGTACTGATTTGTCGTATTACGGTTTCTTCTGTCATCAACGTGACGACTAAATCTTACATCAAAAGTATAAATAATGGTTCCCTCGAAACGTAGATGTAAGTACGATATATAAACTTCGTGTCTGTGAAACCTTTGTATCGGGGAGGGGTGGGTGGGAGGCACCACCCCTTTTTAGCTCACCTGAGCCATAGGCTCAAAGTGAGCTATTGTTATAGCGTGGCGTCCGTCGTCCGTCGTCCGTCGTCGTCGTCCGTCGTCGTCCGTCGTAAACTTTTCACATTTTCAACTTCTTCTTCAGAACGGCTGAAGGGATTTTGATGAAACTTGGTAGGTATGAAGTACTAATGGTCCCCTACAAGTGTTGTTGTTTTTCGTCCGGATCTGTCAACAGGTGGCGCCACCACAGCCAAAAGTAGGTCACAGGGGGTACCCTCCTTTGACAAACTTCTTCTTCAGAACCGAAGCATGTATCGACAAACCGAAAGCATCAGGATGATCTAGAGAGATGTCTTAAGAAGTGTTGTTATTTTTGGTTCCACTTCGAAGTCAAATTTTTGACGCGTTTTTGACGTCTTTTCGGACTTTGTCAGAAATGCACATTTTTGCACTATTTCTTTAAATAACTCAATAAGTGTATGATTTTACACACTCATTTAGTACATATTTATCATATTTGACTTACTTAATGCTTTGATATGTATTTTATGCTTAAATTTTATTTTTTTGATTTTTTATGAATTTATTTCTAATGTAAAAAAGGAAGGGGGGGGGGGGTGATTTTCATACATTTTCTGCTTCTTTTCTATAACCACTCTTCAGATTGTCATGACAATTTGTAGGTATGAGGTACTCATGCATGGTACCCTACAAGTGAAAGAATTTTGTCAAGATATCCACTTTTGGATTTTTAAGGAATATTTTTTAAGATTGTACATAGGTATAATGTATGTTTTCCATGCCCAATGGACCCATGGGGAGTGGCTTCAAACCCCGGCGGGACCCCAACAAAATTTTTTTCCCCTTTTTAGCTCACCTGAGCCATAGGCTCAAAGTGAGCTATTGTTATAGCGTGGCGTCCGTCGTCCGTCGTCGTCGTCCGTCGTCGTCCGTCGTAAACTTTTCACATTTTCAACTTCTTCTTCAGAACGGCTGAAGGGATTTTGATGAAACTTGGTAGGTATGAAGTACTAATGGTCTCCTACAAGTGTTGTTGTTTTTCGTCCGGATCTGTCAACAGGTGGCGCCACCACAGCCAAAAGTAGGTCACAGGGGGTACCCTCCTTTGACAAACTTCTTCTTCAGAACCGAAGCATGTATCGACAAACCGAAAGCATCAGGATGATCTAGAGAGATGTCTTAAGAAGTGTTGTTATTTTTGGTTCCACTTCGAAGTCAAATTTTTGACGCGTTTTTGACGTCTTTTCGGACTTTGTCAGAAATGCACATTTTTGCACTATTTCTTTAAATAACTCAATAAGTGTATGATTTTACACACTCATTTAGTACATATTTATCATATTTAACTTACTTAATGCTTTGATATGTATTTTATGCTTAAATTTTATTTTTTTGATTTTTTATGAATTTATTTCTTATGTAAAAAAGGAAGGGGGGGGGGGGTGATTTTCATACATTTTCTGCTTCTTTTCTATAACCACTCTTCAGATTGTCATGACAATTTGTAGGTATGAGGTACTCATGCATGGTACCCTACAAGTGAAAGAATTTTGTCAAGATATCCACTTTTGGATTTTTAAGGAATATTTTTTAAGATTGTACATAGGTATAATGTATGTTTTCCATGCCCAATGGACCCATGGGGAGTGGCTTCAAACCCCGGCGGGACCCCAACAAAATTTTTTCCCCTTTTTAGCTCACCTGAGCCATAGGCTCAAAGTGAGCTATTGTTATAGCGTGGCGTCCGTCGTCGTCGTCATCCGTCGTCGTCCGTCGTAAACTTTTCACATTTTCAACTTCTTCTTCAGAACGGCTGAAGGGATTTTGATGAAACTTGGTAGGTATGAAGTACTAATGGTCCCCTACAAGTGTTGTTGTTTTTCGTCCGGATCTGTCAACAGGTGGCGCCACCACAGCCAAAAGTAGGTCACAGGGGGTACCCTCCTTTGACAAACTTCTTCTTCAGAACCGAAGCATGTATCGACAAACCGAAAGCATCAGGATGATCTAGAGAGATGTCTTAAGAAGTGTTGTTATTTTTGGTTCCACTTCGAAGTCAAATTTTTGACGCATTTTTGACGTCTTTTCGGACTTTGTCAGAAATGCACATTTTTGCACTATTTCTTTAAATAACTCTATAAGTGTATGATTTTACACACTCATTTAGTACATATTTATCATATTTAACTTACTTAATGCTTTGATATGTATTTTATGCTTAAATTTTATTTTTTTGATTTTTTATGAATTTATTTCTAATGTAAAAAAGGAAGGGGGGGGGGGGGGGTGATTTTCATACATTTTCTGCTTCTTTTCTATAACCACTCTTCAGATTGTCATGACAATTTGTAGGTATGAGGTACTCATGCATGGTACCCTACAAGTGAAAGAATTTTGTCAAGATATCCACTTTTGGATTTTTAAGGAATATTTTTTAAGATTGTACATAGGTATAATGTATGTTTTCCATGCCCAATGGACCCATGGGGAGTGGCTTCAAACCCCGGCGGGACCCCAACAAAATTTTTTTCCCCTTTTTAGCTCACCTGAGCCATAGGCTCAAAGTGAGCTATTGTTATAGCGTGGCGTCCGTCGTCCGTCGTCGTCGTCCGTCGTCGTCGTCCGTCGTCGTCCGTCGTAAACTTTTCACATTTTCAACTTCTTCTTCAGAACGGCTGAAGGGATTTTGATGAAACTTGGTAGGTATGAAGTACTAATGGTCTCCTACAAGTGTTGTTGTTTTTCGTCCGGATCTGTCAACAGGTGGCGCCACCACAGCCAAAAGTAGGTCACAGGGGGTACCCTCCTTTGACAAACTTCTTCTTCAGAACCGAAGCATGTATCGACAAACCGAAAGCATCAGGATGATCTAGAGAGATGTCTTAAGAAGTGTTGTTATTTTTGGTTCCACTTCGAAGTCAAATTTTTGACGCGTTTTTGACGTCTTTTCGGACTTTGTCAGAAATGCACATTTTTGCACTATTTCTTTAAATAACTCAATAAGTGTATGATTTTACACACTCATTTAGTACATATTTATCATATTTAACTTACTTAATGCTTTGATATGTATTTTATGCTTAAATTTTATTTTTTTGATTTTTTATGAATTTATTTCTTATGTAAAAAAGGAAGGGGGGGGGGGTGATTTTCATACATTTTCTGCTTCTTTTCTATAACCACTCTTCAGATTGTCATGACAATTTGTAGGTATGAGGTACTCATGCATGGTACCCTACAAGTGAAAGAATTTTGTCAAGATATCCACTTTTGGATTTTTAAGGAATATTTTTTAAGATTGTACATAGGTATAATGTATGTTTTCCATGCCCAATGGACCCATGGGGAGTGGCTTCAAACCCCGGCGGGACCCCAACAAAATTTTTTCCCCTTTTTAGCTCACCTGAGCCATAGGCTCAAAGTGAGCTATTGTTATAGCGTGGCGTCCGTCGTCGTCGTCGTCCGTCGTCGTCCATCGTAAACTTTTCACATTTTCAACTTCTTCTTCAGAACGGCTGAAGGGATTTTGATGAAACTTGGTAGGTATGAAGTACTAATGGTCCCCTACAAGTGTTGTTGTTTTTCGTCCGGATCTGTCAACAGGTGGCGCCACCACAGCCAAAAGTAGGTCACAGGGGGTACCCTCCTTTGACAAACTTCTTCTTCAGAACCGAAGCATGTATCGACAAACCGAAAGCATCAGGATGATCTAGAGAGATGTCTTAAGAAGTGTTGTTATTTTTGGTTCCACTTCGAAGTCAAATTTTTGACGCGTTTTTGACGTCTTTTCGGACTTTGTCAGAAATGCACATTTTTGCACTATTTCTTTAAATAACTCAATAAGTGTATGATTTTACACACTCATTTAGTACATATTTATCATATTTAACTTACTTAATGCTTTGATATGTATTTTATGCTTAAATTTTATTTTTTTGATTTTTTATGAATTTATTTCTTATGTAAAAAAGGAAGGGGGGGGGGGTGATTTTCATACATTTTCTGCTTCTTTTCTATAACCACTCTTCAGATTGTCATGACAATTTGTAGGTATGAGGTACTCATGCATGGTACCCTACAAGTGAAAGAATTTGTCAAGATATCAACTTTTGCATTTTTAAGAAATATTTTTTAAGATTGTACATAGGTATAATGTATGTTTTCCATGCCCAATGGACCCATGGGGAGTGGCTTCAAACCCCGGCGGGACCCCAACAATTTTTAGCTCACCTGAGCATTGCTTTGATATGTATTTCATACTAAAATTTTTTTTTTTTGATTTTTTATGAATATTTTTTCTTATGTGAAAAGGAAAGGGGGGGGGGGGTCATTTTCATACATATTCAACTTCTTCTCCAGAACTGCTGAACAGAATTTTATCAGTATTTTTTCAATCATGAATAGATATGTTTACTGTGCACATGGACCCAAGGCTTGTGGGTTCAAGTTCTGGTACTTCTTTTATCTATATCAGGAATTTTAAACCCTGGTAACTTTAGTTTCGTATAAGAGGCAGCAGAACTCATGTATGCAAGAGTTGTCTTTCTTTAATATAGATATATGTATTCTTGGATTATCGATTCATTTGAATGTTATATATTTTAAATTATTAGATGAGTATGCAAAAGGAAATTAAATAATTCAAAAAAGATGAATAAGTATTTTCAAATTCATCTTGTGAAGACTAAGATATATAACTTTAAAATTAAAATATTGAGAGCAGCTCAAAATATTAATGTAAAAACAGAACTTCACATTTACATAACGTAGTAAAAGGAGGGGGAGAAGGCTGTAATTTATTACTCAAGAAGAAGGGGGGAGATGATTTTCATACATATTCAACTTCTTCCCCAGAACCGCTGAACAGATTTTCATGAGACTTGGTAGGAATGAAGTACTCATGGTCCCCTACAAGTATTGTTGTTTTTTGTCCGGATCTGTCAACAGATGGCACCACCACGGGCAAAAATAGGTCATGGGAAGTACCGTCATTTGACAAACTTCTTCAGAACGGAAGCACGTATCGACATACCGAAAGCATCAGGATGATCTAGAGAGATGTCTTTAAGAAGTGTTGTTAATTTTTGTTCCACTCTGAAGTCTGGTTATTTTCCTCTTACAAACTTCTTTTTGTTTGATATGCTTAGTTTACGTAGCTTTCAGGTGAGCGTTGTGGCCCCTGGGCCTCTTGTTAAAGAAAAATATTACAAACCTACTTTGGGTCCAAAGTACGACAGGAAAAAGTTAATAACTACAGTACTCTATATAACTCTCAGAAACAAGACCAAGCAGCTGAGTTAAATGCATTTGATATTTTTTTGTAGTTTTTGAAGCGGTTTGAATGCATAACAATGTGTTACGATGTATAGATTACAAAGTAACTCATAAATTGTTGTATATTTGATCCAATTTCTGCACTGCATGACAGAGAGTTTTTGGCAGAACACGACTTGCAAGCAAAAAATGTTCTCCCAATCATGCTAATTGTGTATATGATATATATTCCACTGGTTTTTATGCAGGTTTCAGATGTTCTTTGGGCTTGAAGTGAATTTCTGAATGTAAGAATCAATGACCGAAAATCCACGTAAATTTAGATATAATTAAGGTATTAGGGATACAATAAAAAACGATATCGTCGAAAGTATGAAAAACTTATTTAAAATGTCGAAAAGTTAGAAGTTATGTACTTCCATTTCATACTACATTTTTTTTTTTAAATTTTAGAAATTTGAAATTTAAAAAAAAAATTATTCAATTTGCCATGAAAATGTATGGTACCGAACATTGCCGAAGTTGTGCGTCTTCGGCCAACTTCGTGGTATTTAATATTTCTGTTATCAAAACAACTGGAAGTAGAGTATAGACTAAATAATCCAGTCTCTCCGCTGCCGCTAAAAGAGACTGAATCCCCACTATGGTTGTTACTTTTAGCGGCACTATGGTTGTTACTTTTAGCGGCAGCGGAGAGACTGGATTATTTAGTCTAAGTAGAGTATTATACCCCTAATGCCTTAGTGTCTGAAGGCATGGTAGTCACGTGGTTACAACTTACAAGTAATATCAGGTAGACAACAATGGGTTAGTCATTGTAAGGACATTAAACCGATTTGTCTGTCTGTCCGTCTGCCCCACTGTCCACCAGTCAAAATAACTTTAACCTTTGGCATAACTTTTGAAATGATAAATGATTGAGATTTCATGCATATTTTACATATGTATTACTTGTGACAATATTTTTCTTCTGATGCCATGATGCCATTTTTTCACCTTGCGACCTTGACTGTGGAGTTTGACTTACTTTCGTAAAACTTAACATTTGACATAACTTTTGAATCGTAAGTGATTAGGGTTTTTAAATTCCACATAGGTGTACAATGTGACAAAACCTTTCTGTTGGTACCAAAATTTGTGTCCTTGACTTATGAGTTTGACCTGCATTGTACTTTTGAAACTTAAACTTGGGCAAAACTTTTGAATGGTAAGGGATTTGATTATAGGTGTTTCATATTTCACATACTAGGTATTCTTTGTGACAAGACCTTTCAGTTAAATGGTACCAAAATTGGTGACCTTGTGACCTTGACCTCTTCATATGACAAACACCCCCAAAATGGAGGACCACAATTCTCTGCATAAGCCAGCTTGCCTCACCATGCCTAAGATGCGCTTGAACTAATTAATTGACTTTTGTCTATTGAGTCTTTGCGGAATACAGAGTTTTTTCCCCTTACAGACGGTATCTGACGTAAAACCATTGTGACGTCATACAAATGGTAACTTTAAGTTTAAGGTAACGTCAATTTATACCGTCATTTCGTAGACTTTTAGGACTGTTCCCATAGAGTTTGATGACGTCATTATAATCAGTCTACGTCAGATACAGTCTCAAATGGGAAGTAACTCTGGTTTTTGAAAAAAAGCGAATTAGAATGCTTTGTGAAGATTGATTACAAACAGCATTTATCCATGCACACATCACGCACATCAATACCTAATCAAGAATTATAAAAAGTTATGTAAATAATAGTGAACTTTGTATTTTACAGGCTTCCAGCCAAACAAGAATGTGTCGGAATTGATCGCTAAACAGCAGACAGAAACTGTTGACAATGAGCCACTAAACTATCCGTGCGCATGTTCCCCTTCATTTAACTGCCATGGGGATAGTGACCATTGTAACACGACCCGAGGTGTAGGGGTAAGTTTTGAAAAATTGCCCCCCCCCCCAATTTTACTCACATTTTAAATTGTAAAATTGCTTGCTCAACCCCTCCCCTAGTATGTGTTTTGTGGATTTTTTTTTCTTTTCTTATTTTGACTCCATTATACTCCTATAGAGTATGAGTCAAAATATTCTGTAGTTCTGAATAATTTCAAACCCCTTCCCCCTAAAAAAGGACGAAAGTTCAATTTTATGAATATAATTCCATTTTCTTGATGGTTTCTTTCTTATTATGATAAATTAATGTGAAATATTTCACAGATAATCTAGTTTTAAATTTTTTGGAAATAAGTACTTTTTCCATGTCTACCAAAATATGATCATGATTACACATTTTACAAAGTTCTTCGCAAGTTTTCCCAAAAATTAATTTTTCTCAATCTCTTTCAGTGTTTTGTGTTCAAAGATGCGACACGTGGGGAGGTCGTCGTTCGTAGAGGATGTGGATCGTACCATGAGCAACAGCAGATGGTGTGTCGGGGTCGGAGACGGCAGTTTTGGCACGAGCAGTACGTCGCCGTCCTCTGCTGTTCTACCCCTTGGTGTAACAAGTTTGAGGATCCACCACTGAAAGTTGTTCCAACAGTACCTGTACCAGGTATATTTCAGCCATAAAACATATTTTATGTGAAAAAAATATATTGAAAGACTCTTTTATAGTTTGCTATGAAAGATACATTGGTACCACCATGGGAGTCTCAAAATGATATAAAATCTGAGGCTGGCTGAAGGTTTTACAATGTTTTGAGACCAGAGGATGGAACTGATGCATCTTTCATCGCAGACCATGCATTAATGAGAAATTTTCATTATGTAAACTAGAGAATTTTAAGAGTATTTTAATTTCTGAATGTCCGCAGTCATCCTGAAAAAAAAACATTAGTCCATACTCATGATAATAGATATACAAACTTTGGAGATGCATACTCTTTACAGAAAAAAAACTTCAAATGTGAAAATAAATTTTGTGACACTGATAAATTGTGTTTTATCTTCTATAGAATACATATTTGATTGAAGTAGCACTGATGAGAATTCATTATTCACAACACCTAAGATTTGAGTAAGAAATGTACATATATCATTAACATAGATGCTTTGTTATTTACAGTCCAGCAGCAAAATGAATTATGGGATTGGAAAATGATACTTGCGATTATTTTCCCGATCATAGTGTTGATATGTACAGTATCTGTTATCTTGTGTGTCTGGCTGAGATGCCTGCCTAAACGACGACAAGAGAGCCAGGAAAACCTACAAGCTCACGAAGAGCTATTACCAGAAGTTTATGGTGGTCTGAAGGCAACACAAGTTGGTGATAGTACATTACAGGTCAGTGATTGTTGATTACATGATTAAAGGGAGAGGTGAGGAGGGGGTGTCAGGAAACCAACAAGCTCACGAAGAGCTATTACCAGAAGTTATGGTGGTTTGAATGAAGAAGTAAAAGGGGGGGGGGGGGGGCTAGAAACACCTACAAGCTCATGAAGAGCTGTTACCAGAAGTTTATGGTGGTTTGAATGGAGAAGTGAAGGAGAAAGGGGGGGGGGGGGGGCTAGAAAAACCTACAAGCTCATGAAGAGCTTTTACCAGAAGTTTATGGTGGTTTGACAGCAACACAATATGGTGATACAAAATTTAATGTAGAATATTACAGGTAAGAGACAGTTGTCATTATGTTATTATAATGAGAAGGAGAGTGGGGGTCAGGGAAACCTACAAGCTCATCAAGAGCTACTACCAGAAGTTTATGGTTGATTGAAGGTAACACAATTTAGTGATAGTCAAGGTCAGTGAGGGTTATCATTATGTTATCATAGTGAGAAAGGTCTGCAGGGGTCAGGTAAACCTACAAGCTCATGAAGAGCTATTACCAAAATATTATGACAGATTAATAGATCAGTCCTTTAACCTGTTACTGGGTTTACTTATATATATTTCATATATTGTAGGAGATCATTGACCAGTCCTGTACATCAGGGAGTGGCTCAGGATTACCGTTCCTTGTGCAAGCTACAGTCGCTCGGAGTATCAACCTACTAGAATGTATAGGTATGTATGTTGCTAACAAGATTTAAAAGATCATTGTCATGATTGTCAGATTTTATCATCTAGGCTCAGCTCAAATTTTCCAAGGGCCACATCTTTTGGAGTTGTTTTCCATTATAACAAAAGTTTGCAAAAACAGCAACTCCAACAAAGAATCTTTTTCTCTGTATCACTCTAGAAAAGTCTCTCGTTATCTTGTGGTTAACACAGACCTGGTCACGATTTGGTTGACCTAGACCATTGACAGTGCAAACCAATACCTAATAGCTGATTTTCCAGTAGATTCCTGAGGCAGACAGACATCAGACATCACAAAATTTGGCGATGTTTTCATTGTGACGGCATAATACAAAACATGACAACGCATAAAGTCAGTGCGATCAAATATGATGTGACAGTCACAATCCAAATGATGTGAAGTCTGGTGTCTGTGTATATAAAATCAAGGTTTAAAACGGTCAGAAATATTTTCTGGAAAACGGACTATTTGGACCCTGTAGTCTCTGAAAGACCTTAAGAAAGTCTAGATTTGTAGGTTGTCGTATATATGGTATTATACATGTATGTAGGCTTAGGGATGTAAAATTACACAACTCATTTGATAAATACCGTATGAAAAAGATAATTATCATTCTCTATTCCATATTTTCGAAAACCAGAGTTACTTCCCATTTGAGACGGTATCTGACATAGACTGATTGTGACATCATTAAATTCTATGGAAACAGTCCTAAAAGTCTTGGAAATGACGGTGTAAAATCAACGTTACCATACCATTTTCATGACTTCACAATGGTTTTACGTCAGATACCGTCTGTAAGGGGAAATAACTCTGTATTCCGCAAAGACTCAATATATTGTATTGTATTAGACTGCATTAAATTTTATACTTTATTATACAGGTAAAGGCCGATATGGAGAGGTTTGGAGAGGGAAATATAACGACGAAAATGTCGCCGTCAAAATTTTCTCGTCCCGTGATGAAGCCAGCTGGAAAAGAGAAACCGAGATCTACAACACAGTGTTGTTACGTCACGACTCGATCCTGGGTTATTACGGAGCTGATATGACGAGCAGGAATTCCTGTACGCAGCTCTGGCTTATCGTTCATTATCACGAAAACGGGTCATTATATGATTATCTCCAAAGAACTGTGTTGGATTACGAATCCATGCTACTTCTTGCTCATTCAGCAGCGAACGGCTTAGTGCATCTGCACTCGGAAATTCACGGAAATCATGGTAAACCAGCCATAGCTCACCGTGACATCAAATCTAAAAATATCCTCGTCAAAAGTAACGGGACATGCTGTATAGGGGATCTAGGACTAGCGTTTACGCATTCGACAGAGAGTGGAAAAATAGATTACGGATGTAATAATAAAGTGGGAACTAAACGGTACATGGCACCTGAACTGTTGGAAGAGACGCTGAACGTGAATTATTTTGACTCGTTTAAAGCGGTGGATGTGTACGCGTTTGGTCTGGTATTATGGGAAATAGCAAGGAGGTGTGAAACAGGAGGTAAGTGAAGGACAAGAGAGAAAAATTACAAAATAATTATTTCAATTTTAATTTTAATTTGTCTTCAGAGATTATTTAACATTGATTATTTCTTTTCTCTTTTTTACATTGGGATGGGGGCCCAATATGGGCCTCACATTAGGCTGATCAAGAGCCCTGCTAGGTTTCAAGAATTTAATTATTTAATCCAGGTATGGTTGAGGAGTATAAACCGCCATTTTGGGACGTTGTGCCGTCAGACCCCTCGTTTGAAGACATGCGTAAAGTTGTCGTGGTAGATCAGCAACGACCAACGATACCTAACAGATGGAGTTCAGATCAGGTATGGTATGATGGACGCCAGTAAAATTTTTTGGTTGTATTTTCCATTCCGTGTATGTATGAGAGTGAACCTTTTTGGCATAGCCAAAGATTTGCAGAGCCACCCCTGATGTTTTAGAGTTATACACATGTACATGTATATTAGAGTTGGTATTTATATTCACTGAGATAAATTTCAGGTAAGAGGCTGATTGTGATAAGTGGAAAAGGTTAGCGATGTGACAGTAGTCGACAACTTTCATCAATCATCGAAATCTCTTGAGCATGTTGAGAATCAAGCAAAATTTAAGCTCACATGTATGAATCCATTGTCAGCAGTTGAAAATAAAGTTCAGAGTCAAACTGCTTATGTGATAGTATGCCCTTCCTATCAGAATATTGATTGAAAAAATTATTATATACTATAAAGTTAACGTGTTTTTTTTTTGCTTGGGGAAAATTTCACGATTATGACATTAAGATGTTACGCATGGGGGAAATGTTCGTGATAAAAGTGTCTTTTCCATTGTAAGAATGCAGCGGGGATATTTTCGCGTGGGAGAAATTTTCTCAAATTCCATTGATTCGTGAAAAACGGGAAAATTACCACGTTTACAGTATATTGTTACATTGTTTAATCTGTATCCATGGTAACCATTTCAGGTACTACAGCAAGTGTCAAGATTAATCAAAGAATGCTGGGCACAAAACCCGAACGCCAGACTGACGAGTTTACGTGTGAAAAAGACTCTGAATTTTCTGCTCAGTCAGCCGAGAACGCCCAAGATCAAAGACTGCAATAGTCTGAATAATAAGTGCTAGGAATGTCATTTTTGAGGTCAAAGGTGATAAAAGGTCAAGGTCATGTAATTTTTGTCACTCAAGAAATGTTATGAGTATTGCTAATAGACCACGGTACTGAATTTGAAGCGCAGTTGTGGGGGACAAAAAATAGATTGCGCATGCGCCAGTGACGTAATTTCATTGTTCCAAGATGTTTTTTGCGGAACAAACTAAACACAATTCTGCGCTAAATGCCCTAGAACAATCAGATGACGTCACTGATGCATGCTTAATCTGTTGCTTGTCCCCCGGAACTGGCATTCAAATTTAGTACCAAAGATAATGTGAAAGGGTCTGTTATGTCATACATGCATTCATTATTTTTCATTACTGTACAGTCATGATGAAAATTTTATGTGAGTGAAAAGATTTTCATTTTGATTTTTTTTTTTCGGAAAAAATCTTGTCTTTCTGATTGAATTGTGTGTCACAAATTGGTTTATCACATACATGGACAATGAAATTGACATGATAGACTAATATGTTTTTGTTTATTTTATATTATTAGAATTTTTTCAAGAATTTGTTTTTGAAAAACTACATGTACTACAGTATGACAAAAAAAATGCTGAAGTTTGAAAATATGTATGATTGGATTAAATTGAGTACAAATTAGAGAATTCAATATTTTTGTTTTTATATCAAGATTGTGTGTGCCTTTAAAAATTGTGTATGACGAGAAATTTTCTGAAATCACAAATTCATGAAATCATGAAATTCAATATCATGAAATTTATGAATAATTATCTGAAATCATGAAATCAGGAATCTCATAAAATATATTTTAAACATGATGAAATGAAAAACTCCAATTTTACCATTTGATCTTTCTCATCTGATTTTTGCAATTCTCCTGTACATGGGTTAATATGTTTTCTGTGCCCTTAAAAGAAATAGTTATTCATACCATGGTTTATGAACCATTACATACAAGACTTTTCGGTTATGGAAATTTTTGCCATTCTGCTGATTTCGGCTTTTTAAAGTTATATTGCTTGAAATACATGTAAATGCAATTTGTTCTACTTTCCAATTTTAAAAACCATTCAATTCTCCTCCATTTGCCACTTTTTCATCTCAGTCACTTTAAGAATTTTGTTTATGGCTTCTTTTATACCATTCTAACTACCTTTCATTGGTTGTGTTAAGTACATGTATACATATTGAATTTAGAGGTTACGTAATTTTCTTGTCTTTTATGATCGTTAGATCTCGGTATCTATTTTCAGACCTCAATTTTGATCATTTTGCCAGGTTGTGTTTTCCATTTTTTTTGTGAAATATTTTGTTTTGCTCAAATTCTATTTGTCATTGGTTGCAAATATTTCCATGTCCAAATTTTATTGTATAAACTTTTTTTTCATTACAAAGACTTTTTAAAATTCACATGCACTGTAACAATAGACTTCAATGATGCTACAAAGATTTGATATTGATTTTATATTTTAAACTGTCACAAATTGACCACAAAAGCTTACTTTAGGTGTGTGAGTACATGTACAAGGGTTGGTCAATAAAATAGTAGATAAGTCGAATAAATTTCTTCTTCTTCCATAAACAATGTATGGCGCTCCTTGGAGCATTTTTACATTACTTCTTCTTCCATTAACAATGTATGGCACTCCTTGGAGCATTTTTACGTATTGACATAACATTGAGTCGATTGGCCAACGCATAAGACTCGAAGACTTTATTTATCTAATGTATAAATGGAGATCTTGCTGAGATCTCTTCTATTTAAACAAAGTTGAAATTATCTGGGTTATCTCCAGCAGTGTCTCAATATTTCCCGTGGCTTGAGTGATGGTCAGCATTTTGACTTTTGATGATGGAAACCAATTGTTATACAGTGTATTTTGGTAAAGATATGCTGTGATTCTAACTATATAATACACTTGATATTTATTTGTCAACGGATACCTTAAATCATTGGATATGCATCAACTCTTCCATTTCATGTAAAGATCAATTTTATTCATACCAAAAAGTTAATGAACAAATTTGTATGCTTACTGCAATGCAACCTGCTTTCATTTCAGCAATCCACAAACTGTACGAACAACCCTTCTAAATGGAAAATATGACGGATAGGGCAAATCTGTATGATTGTGTTTTTCATAATTTGCCAAATTATTAGATAATGGAACAAAGTCATGTTGTATTCATTTAAGAAATGAATCTTATATTTTTTCTGTTGATGCAGGTATCACCCGAAAAATTGGACAGAAAACTGCATCAATGCGCGTAGCGCGTTGATGCAAAAGTTTTCTGTCCAATTTTTCGGGTGATACCTGCATCAACAGAAAAAATATAAGATTCATTTCTTATCATTTAATTATGGAAAACAGACTGTTTTCTTGGATCTAAGAATGATCAATCACCGCACTTTATTTCGTAAGTCGAAAGATTTCGCAGTGATACGTCTGCCAAAACAAGTTATGGCAGCCGCCATGATTCAAACAGCGAACGGTCGTCTCTCTATATCTTTGGAATAAGGACTAGTTTGAGCAAATTCTACATGCACTGTTAATTTTTGAGTAAGTAGAAAAGAAATGGTACCCTTGAAATGATAAACAAATATCTACAAATTGTATTTTCAGCAACGAGTTCATTCGTGTTTGAGGGAACCCCCAGTTCTAAAAATAGTGCTATAAATAGACTTCCGTGAAAAATTGTGTTGATCGATGTATCAACAAAATTTCTTAGCCAATCAGAATCTTCGTTTCTTGAAAATGACAATGGAAATTAAATGATAGATTTGTCTTTTTAAAGAAAATCGTTTTTTTTTTTTCACTGTACTTTGCCATTTTAAATATTATAGATTATATTTTGCCAGTAGATTGAATCTCATGTTTATTTTTGAGGAGTTGAAATTTACGTTGTATAGCAATTCTTGATGTAAAAAATTGTACATTCATGTGATGTGTATGTGATCATTGGGGGGGGGGGGTCATATAACATTTGTGTGCCACTTTAATTTTATTGAACTTTAAATTGTTATCAATGTTTACATGTATTACAATTTCTCAATAATTATAGTGTATTAAATTTGTAATTTCCCATTTTGAAAACAAAATTATTGTAATATGTATGGTTCACATGAAAAATTCATCAATATTTTTTGATGAATTTTAAGTTGGTTTTCCTAGAATTTTATGTAAATCTGAATGTAATGTATAGAATTGTTTTAAAGTGATATTAGAACATCTGTGAAAATAGTATATAGCATTAGCTCTTTAAAAATGAAATTTTTCATCCTGTAACCACAGAAAAAAAATTCCTGGTTTTTAGAGGAAATCGACATTTTTGTCAATTTACCCAATAAATTTTCGGGATCGACTGTATTCTTCGTGGGTCTCAGAAAATGACGTCACAAGTTGTACACGACAAAGTGATTGCCTGTACTAGCACATGTGTATACGCATGTGATTACCGTTTCAAGAATAAAACAATCAATATCTATAACATAGTGTTTTACTTATTGAGCAAAAAAAAAAATAAATAAATAAATAAATAAATAAATAAATAAATGAAATAAATAAATAAAGGGCGCACCATTTCTAAACATGCTCATGGCTGGTGATCACCTGGCTGTAGATTCAGGACAGAAGTTTGACATAATTTATATTCTGTTTAAAAAAAAATAATCGTGCTGGCCAAAAGTTTTGATAGATTCTTAATCTACATATGGATTTTTATGGATCTAGCACTTGCCGAATATTAGATCGTGGTTTGCGGGGGTAACCCCCCCCCCACACACACACACGCACATTTGTCCGTTTTGAGTCGTTGAGAGAGAGAGAGAGATCATCCAATCTTTTCTATCATCAATTGCCTCTCATGAAGACGTATTTCAAAAATGTTTTCAGATCAGTATAGATTTATTGCATCGTTCTTTTATTATTATGTTATTCCATTAAAAACCGCTAACTGTGACCATAACTTAATGATTTAGAAAAAAAAAGAATAATGTCGAATCATTTTTCGTTGTTAATCCCTAAAATTGTGACCATATATATTGATAGAATAAAATTTGATCCTTATTTTAATTAAAATAGATTCCGTGACATCGACTTGGAGCCTCAGAATAATATTAAAATTTACTGAGTGTTTTACCCACTGGGGAGCTCGTGGGTCTACCCTATATCCCTTGCAGGGAATGCAGGTGAATTTTGAAATAATTATTTATGAAGATGAATTCAAAAAAATATATGTAAAAATAAATTAATAACATTTTGTTTTTGTCATTACATGTATACCCCTCATCCCCTTCCTACGCTTCTCCGAAAGATTGTTTTCAATGTTCACTGTGATCCGCCCTCCCTATTTTAGATTCCTGAATCCGTCTATGCCAAAGATATCTCCATCTGTCATTTGTCATTTAAGTGAATGTATATGACAGTATGAATATAGGTAATACTATGTTGTTCACTAAGATAAATAAAAGGATGGGCAGGGGGCCTCCCGGTCTGAAACTCCAGTCGCACGCATTCCAAGTTAAACCCCCCCCCCCCCTTTCTGCGTTTGAAACAGGTCGGGCTGTATATTCAACCATAGTTTCAAATCGTGCGTGTTTAGAACAAATAGTAAAATAGGACAGACAGAAAATATGATGTGACATCATGTGTGAAATCGTCCATCTCAAGACCCTTTCCCCCTCCCCCCCCCCCTTTTTTTCTCACGGACAGATGTTAGGTCGCATGAAAATTACTAACATTAAACATTTGCATATTAATACTCGACATGATCAAGAAATTATCAAAAGATGTGAAACTGAGCAAATTAAATGCGAACTCAGCTTCAATACCTCAACGGTACATTGCATTGTTTACACTACTTTCGTCTTTCATGTACAACTTTCTACGTCATAAGTCTCTCCATCATATTTACCGGAAGTGATCATTTATAGAATCAGGGTTTCTGTAAATGGCTAAAAATAGCAACTTCAAAACTGATTTACGTATGTGTGCGGTAAGAGCTGAAAACTATTTTTGGCGTATTATGGTTTATTTTAAGGGAAAGTTTTAGATAAAAGTATTATCTCATATGTTCTAATATCACTTTAAATACATGTACTATCAACTTTTATTCAAATACATGTACTTTGTGAATGAAATGACATTCATTAAAATAGTAAGTCATGTTACACTGTATTTAAATACAAAGTTCTAACAAATGAGTTTACTCGTTTAGAGCAAAATTAAGATTCTTATTACTTTCTAGTACTTTCACCATCCTAGATATTGATAATGATGTGGAAGAAAATATTTCTTCTGTACTTGATTTTATATTTCTAATGTCTCGTTGTAGAATTCATACAATGTCATGATGTCACATTCTTTAAATTTCAAAGTTCTGTTATTGCGTTGAGAACATTTTTTATTTTAAAAGATTTTATCCTCCAAACTTGTCAATTTGTATAATTGAAGTTGGGTATGAATCATACGTCATAATTTTGTAGACCTTCAATACTTAACAAGACTTAGGACTTTTACTCCTTCACATCAAATTGTAGTAGAAATACATGCTGGTGGATAGGCATTTACATCCATAAATTATGATCAAGTTTATGTTTATCAATACCAAGATAAGTTTATTGCTGTAAACATAGAAATTTTGGCGTGGTGGCAGTTTTTGCGATTCTATCATTATCTGCGTGAAAATTACAACTAGTAAAATAGACTAAAAAGATTTCTCCCAATCGTCAAAATTTCACCCGCGCAAGCTGTTGTAATGATAATTTTGCGAAAATTTCCCCCCTGCCAAAATAACCACGTTTTCAGCACTTCTATATATTTCTACTTTTAAATAAAATTTTGCATTTATTAAGGAAATATACTGTTATTTGTATAATATTTCATGTGAATCTTTGTCTTTTCATGTATGCTTAGTTTAAAATGTCACAGTAACTTAAGAATGAAATACATGTAGGTACATGGAATAAAAAATATGAAACTTTATTTGTTTTACACCGTTTAACAAGTTACAAAGTTATATTTACATGTAAATCCCACCTTGGCTCAGATGTTGGCATGAGGGGGTCATTCAGCAGGAGGAAACCAGAGTACCTGGGGAAAACCTCCTAGAACTTGGTGGGCGACCACCATTCCCTCCAACATTAAACCCCTTTGCTAAACCAAGATTCGATCCCAGGACCTTAGAGGTGAGAAGCGGGTCCAAATTTCAAAAGAAGATGACAATATTTTTTTGCAAGATTTCCAGAAAGTCTTTGATTGAGGATCACTGACGAGGGTTAAGTACCAGAAACGTGCATGTCTGGTCCATGCTGCAAATTAATCTGTTCTTAAATGATGCTATTGAATTTGAAGACGTTTAACACTTTACTAGTTTATGAGTACTATTCTTGAAAGACCGCAACAATTCTAGCTACACAATGTTTTTGAAATTTTTGTTTTCTTACTGAATAAGAGATAACGTTTCCTGATAGAGTAAATATACATGTATATAAATTCACTATAAATCTATGAGTAAATATATATGTATATAAATTCACCATAAATCTATAAACAAAACTTTGCAAAGGGGTAGGGCCACGAGACCCCTAAATCGGTCCTTGATTTTTCTCTTAAAATAAATTTCATGAGGAATACTTGATATCTCTCATGAAAATACACGAATGTTTACCGCTTTTCATGAAAGGAATAATATCACCAAACAATGTGCCATTTAACTGTAATGACGTCATAAAGTGACGTCATTTTGACGTTATTGATAAAATATGACGAAAATTGCTGGGAATTTTGTCTTTTGTCGTAGAATTCAATGTGGCCGCATGCGTTAACTGAGATAAAACGTTTATGACACAAGGATATAATGATAATCTTTCACATATAAATTTTCCATCATAGTTAATGCATGCGGCCATTGCTAATTTAATAGAAAATATTGAGTTTTTGCATCAGTCGCCAAATATGACCTATTTTGGTGTTTTCAAAGGGCTAAAAGGTGTTGATAAAAGCAATGTTTACAAAAAGTAGATTCATGATTCAGTAGAGAACGTTTCAAAATGTCAAATGATAGTTAAAAATTCTATGAAGTACAATGTTCAAAATTTATCAAAATTAGGGCCAATATCGGGCTTCGTACAATACAGACAGACAGACATACAGACAGCGATTCATAACAAGACTCTTTATTCTGCTTACAAAAATTCTCACACCAGAGAGGTCTTCAGTAGTATTGTGCAACAGCATACCCTAGAAGCGGAGTCAATCGGATTTCGACCTACAAAAATTCTCACACCAGAGAGGTCTTCAGTAGTATTGTGCAACAGCATACCCTAGAAGCGGAGTCAATCAGATTTCGACCTACAAAAATTCTCACACCAGAGAGGTCTTCAGTAGTATTGTGCAACAGCATACTCGAGAAGTGGAGTCAATCAGATTCGGACCTACAAAAACTCAAAAGAACTGCTAGATCATTTCAGATCTCCGACTTTCAACCACATTTTCTGATTTTTCCACTCTGAACAATAACTCACCAAGAACTTTTAAAAACTATGTTGGCTTCAATAATAAAAAAAACTGTTTTATCATCAAAAGTTGCAATCGCAGATACAAATACCTGGTCTCACTTCGGAATGTTATTCATTCCGAGGTTATTCATTCCGAGGTTCACAACCGTTCTAATTCCGTGTTTTCGATTTTATAGGTCTACGTTCGATTTGTGCAGGTATCTGACGTAAAAGCATTGTGACGTCATTAAATTCCTTTGAAAACGTCATATATGTGACACTGTTTCCCTGAATTTCACGCTTGTTTCCATAGAATTTGATGACGTCACAATGCGTTGACGTCAGATACCTGCACAAATGGGAAGTAACTCTGTATTTCGAAAAGACCGAATAGGAATTCTAATGATTTTGCCTTGTCTTCTCGACTTTGAAACTGAACAATTGATAGGTACTTCTTTGAAGTCTTAGGTTTAAAAACTTGCTATGTCAAGGGACACTCTGATTTAGAACTCAAGTACTCTGAAGACGACATCATATCAAGATGCTGGAATTATTTATGACAGCATTTTTGTGCTGTTCGGAGCCAATTATTTAAAAAAAAGTGTTGGAATTTCTATGGACAAAAACTGTGTCCCTCTCCTAGCTTTATTCATTCGTAACTCTCTGCTTTAAAACAGCACGAAGAAGCTAGCATCTCAGTTCAATGGACTTACAGATAAATTGATGACGTACTCTCCATCAATAATCGAATCACTCGGATTTACCATACCGCAAACCCTACATAGACTACGATCGATAAGTATATAAAAACGACCATTTAAGCAGGTCTCATCACAAACTTCCCCTTCATGTGAAGCAACATTCCATGTCCGTCTGCCTGTGGCGTATTTATTTCACAACTATTACGTTATGGAAAAGCATGTTCTAAGTACGAAAATTTCAAGTTGAGAGCAAAGAGTCTTGCCAGTAAGCTGCTTGCTCAAGGTTATTTTTTTAGTACAACCTTCCAATCGTCCGTCTTTTACCTATTTGGACATAATCGGATTTGACAGGTGTCTATTTAGTATTCGGATGGGCGTTGCATGCAGTCAGAGGACGCTTACTCCTCACAGACACCTGGCACTGCCTTCATTCGGGGGTTCGCGCTTGCCTTTTGAATAGAGATGTACATTATAATGCCACATCCCCCTTGTTCTTAGACTCCTGAGCTACGATTGGTGCTTTTCTCGTATACTTAGTTTATAAAATGAGTTATGTACTAGTTACCAACAGTTACAATAATTGATCCTTCCGAATTGCGGGAAAATAATGCAAAATTTCGTGACGTCACAATGCTTTTACCTCGGACAAACAAGCTTCGAACCTCGGTCAAACATCGAAATTGCATTGTGACGTCATGAAATTTCTCAAATTTTTCCCGCGTTCGGAAGGGTCAATTACAAAAAAATGTGGTAAGTGCTTCCACTTGTTTTTCGGCATTAGAAGTAATTCAAATTACACATCAGACTTCCCAAAATTTGGCATGTATTCCAAAAATCACTGTGCAAACAACGCTTTAATTATAGCTAGGTCGTTAAAATGCTCCACTAAATCTGTATCGATCATTTTTTTGTAAAAGTGGAAATTTTCGCATGGGGGTAATTTTCCATTAATTGACGGATCAACTGACTTCGCGAAAATTTCACCCACGCGAAAATACCCATGCTGCATTCCTACAGAGACAGAGATGTTTATATCGCGAAATATTTCCTCAGCGAAAATAACAACGTTTACATTAACTAACGTTCTTCCAGAAATCAAATCCGGTCTCCGGAAGCACTGTGAAACTGTGAAAAAAATTCTCTAGAAACGAGATCAAGCAAATGTGGATATCAAAATAAACCAAAAGAACTTTCAGAAGACCAGAATTCGTCAAATTTCGATAATGCATTTTCGATAGAATTGATGACAAATATGGATAATGACCATATCCATGTATACAGCACAAAATCGATAATTCAGAAAATCAGAAACCGATCGAAGGCATATAAAATCAGGATAAAACAGGAACCAAAGCAAATAAACAAAAACCTCCACTATATGAAAAGAAGTGAACTCCCGATATGGAATATTGTTTTTATGCTTTGCACGATGATTCCACATTCTAAACTGAAGAACCTCTCCAATCATTAAAATGCCTTCACCATCAAAAATTGCAAGCACAAATACGGTTCATTTTGTGAGAAAAAAACTCTAATTCAAATGATACATACACATGCAGAGAAAGATGTAATCAGGATGTTAAACTTTCTAATCTTTAACATTTGTAGTGTTTAGAGAAATGGTCTTTCGTCTGTAACAGGACTCAGCTTGACTCTGAGCGCCTGTCTTCAGGCTCGTAGGATTTCTACTTCTCCAGCCACGTGACGACAAAACAGATGAAATGAAACGATAAAGATTTACTACAGTTTACATACTTTATTACAATACAAACAATTACGACATATAAAATAGTGGAAATCCTACCCCCAGCCCATGCTTACTGCCAAACGTTCCCTAACATCGAAAAGTAAAGTAGCGAGTCGAGAAACGACCCATAGTAGGAAGAAAGAGGAGAATGATCCGTGCAGTGTTCAACTACAAATTGGACAACGACGTGGCGAGATCGAACACGCCTTTTATTACCCAAATAACCACGTGATATATCTAAATTTAGTACCGTGAAGGCATTTAAACTTCTATCGAGAGATATATATACGATGAGATTTGTTAAATATCAACCCAGGTGAAGAATACAGGCACAGAATTACGAGGGGAATATTTCCATATAAAATCATAGTCAATCATAATGTGTTCCTGTTTCACAGAAAATAATGAAATATATTTTGATACACATACACATGTCCGACCATATGCCCGTTCCGCATGCTTGTTTCACATCGATCACAATGAGTTGCCTAGAATTTACCATGTAGTTTTTTTATGTTTTACTGTTGTGACGGGTGTTGCATGCAATCAGGAGACGTTGACTCTCCCCGGGTACCGGACTGAATTCAGAATGTTATTAATTCCTAGGCTCACAACTATTCCAATAGAAACTCTAATGATTTCAAGCAGCTTAAATCTAAACATGACCAAAACCCTTATGACGAAATCCCAGCTAAGGACAGAGTTATGCAATGAGGGAGATACAGGTTTTTTTTTTCGCGAGTATATGGAAACATGACAAAAAGTTTTCGATAAAAATTGTTCCTCTTAGTATACTTTTAAAGGGTATGTTCAAATGCCTCCTGAAGGTTATGAACATGCACAAAACATAACAATTTTATATGAAAAATAGTGACAAAACCATATCCCTTTTAAGAAGTCAATATCGTTCATCGAAAAATCATCTAACCAAGAATATACATAACCAGAATAAAACCAGAACTAATGCAAAGGAACAGAAATGAACTCCCTGCGAAGGAGTGAGATCAGGCGCCCATGAAGAGTGAGCATCTCCTTCTTGCATGCAACATATCTTAACAATAGTGAATTAAAACAAGTTGATCCATCATGAATTATAGGTAGAATGATAAAAATCTATCAAAATTGATACAAAATGCAATTCCGAAGATGTCCATCGTCTTAATTATCGTCTTCAAAATTTCGAAGATAAAGCCTCCTTGTTTTGAAATAAAATCGCAAAGCTCTTATTATGGTTACCATGTATATGAGCGAGAGTAATTTCCACAGTCATCTACCTGCTCGGAAAAGTGGGAGGCTTGTGCAAACATAATCCGAATAAACACATCGTCTGCTACTTGCGTGGTAGATGGCCGTCGTCATTTGTGTTTGATGTTTCTGTTATACGTCTTCATGTTAAATAGTATCATTTAAGAACAGATAAATTGGCAACAAGGACCAGACATGCACATTTCGGGCACTTAACCCTCGTCAGTGATCCTCAAATCTTAACAGCAATTCTCTGTAAGAACCAAAGAATTTCAAAACATTTTGGCACGGCATGTCATGGATTTTTGAGATTTTTGGTATGGAAGTTCAATATGAAGTACTAGTATGTAAATCAACCCCCGTTTTTTCAAAAAGGTTGTCGTTGCCATGGTAACCGTGTCTGAAGTTTCAAAAATCGGGAAAATCTATAGGACAAGGCATATTTGTAAGCTTCGTTACCATGGAAACAGGTACATTTTAAATCTTAAATTGCTTTGATTATTTTCTTTGAATCCTTATTATTATGCATATTTGTAAAGTTTTTTACATTCATCTCGGATGCCTTATGTATACAAGATGAAAAATTGGGCAGAAACAGGGTATCAAAAGGCTTTGTTTTGGGCACTCAAAGACCCTTTTTTGCATGTTTTTACTGTTTTACAAGGTTGAAAATTTCATAAAAGCACCAATTTTTGAAGTCCAAATTGTAGTTATCCAATTAGTATCATCTTTGAACTCTACATGAATATAAAAAATTAATTGGGCTAATTTGTCCTTTTATATGCAAAGCAGCATCAAATTTAGTTGCTATGGCAACAATTGGCTGAAAGGTTTCAATACGATGAATTTAAACACAACCTCTATCAAACTATCTACGCATGATATTGGAACAGAAGTTCATGTATACATCTATCAAAGGCGTTTTGATATAAAAATGACCTTGAAAATATTTCAAGGTCACCCACTGAATTTTCAAGGTCATTAAACTTTAAGTGGCCAGATTTGACGAAAAATCCTGATTTTTCATAAAATGAAGGTGTCAATATTTTAGAAACCTTGAAATATTGAACTTAACAGTTATTTGCCATAAAATGATAAATGTATCACTTATTTCTTAGAACTTTTGGTTACGTTTCTTCACATCTTCGAATATCTAAAATCTTGGTGAGTATGTTGATAAAAAAGGGACGAAATCTATATTTTTCTTGTTTTTGACGGAAATATATTTTCCTATTGAATAGCTACAATTCAATAAATTCTAAGATTTGTCTTTCTTATATTCATGTGCTTTCATAATATATATGACCTATGAATATATTTAAATAAAAAAATCACTAAAATCGGTAACAAAAAAATTAAAAAATCAATATTTTATGCAAAATTTGAGTCTCAAAGTATAAATGACCTTGAACATCAAGCCAATGACCTTGAACATTTTAATTGTTCTTATGTAAAAGATACAAGTCATATCTATATATGCATACATTATGACAATCTTATGTAACTCTAAAGAGGAATAAAATCAATTTCAAAGATAATATGAAACAAGCAAAAAGGTCTAATGTTGCCATAGCAACGGTCTTTGACGACAGAATTTAGGTAAAACTCTTAAATACCCACTCCAATTTTTCGTTCATTTTATTTGTCAATAAACATACATTTCCATTGATGAAAATCACTAGTCTCCTATTGGTGCCTTTTGTGATATTTAAGATTGAATATGGTCAAAAACACACTAAATTGGCCCTTATTTTCACCTCTATTTTTCGCTTCATTTTGACTTAGTTTGGCTTAATACAATAAGCTTCCTGTAATACATATCACATAACTAAGTGTACTAAGTAAGAATGGAAGTAAGGAAGAATAGATTTAATAAAGATGAACAAGCTGTTACAGTGGTATCCATGGCAACGAAGTCTCCGGAGCTGGCTTATTTCATGGTCCCAAAAGTGCTATAAATAGAATGACCTCGTTACCATGGCAACCAGAGGTCACATTGGATGAAAAGTGTTATTTTCATGGTCAGTACTCTATATATACCCATTATACCGAAAATCATCAAAATCCATGACATGCCGTGCCGAACTATTTTGGTCCTTACAGAGAATGGCTAATAACAATGTAATATGCCCAAAAAGTGTGAAAGTTACTATGTCCAAAAACGTACCGAAAGCCGTAGCAGGTTGGGTGGGATACAATGTATGATGCTACAGGTCCCATTCAAGAAATTTGATGTGATGTGATTTGGTGTGATGTGATTTGGTGTTCCTTGTACCTTTTTCGTCTCTCGTGCCTGATTGATGTTGTTCTGTATTGTGTTCAACTGTGCTATGGCGTTGTTGAAGACCTTCACTATTCTAAGTCTTCATTTTGAGGTGTTTGTCTGTTTCATTCTTATGATTGCAATGGTGTCTTGTTAGAGATTTTCTTCCTCCTTCTCCTTTGTTAAAGTTGTAACCGTCATCAATCTAGGTAATCTAAAAAATTGGATCTGCTACTTCAGAATTCATTGACTATCGATAAAAAATCCGACAGGAGAATATGCGCGGATCTTGGTGGGTCAAGTTAAACAGGACACGCTGAGTCTGCTCCTTCCATTTCAGAATCTGTCAAAACACTAGTTTTAAACACCCCTATTTGGGATATACACTAACCCCTTCGGGATTACCCCCCCCCTTTCTCTTTCAAAGAAATCAAATCAGAGGATGGAGACCCTATATATATGTAGCAATTGTATACAGGAATATAATCTCTTTATATCAGAATTGTTCATCAATAATTCATGGAAATTTAACTTGTTGAAATTTAAAAAAACTGACAGACCTCAAGAAAATTTATTTTTGATCAACAATTTAATTTTTTTGTATTGCATGATTTTATACGATCAGGTTAAAAATCACAAATAAAAAATTAAAACTTTTAACCATTGGCATTGCAAGGAATGAGTACATGCATATATAAGACACAAGAAAAAACAAAAGAAAATGTTGGGACTTATTCAAAAATATTGCAGAATATGGCACTCAAAGTGAATGTTCCACTCTCATTTGTAAAGCATCTTTTCTGAGTATAAATAAAAATGCAAGTTATGAAAACCGATCACAAAATTCTTCTTTAAAACGTAAATCTTCGTCTGAACATGAATGGTATCTAGTATTTGAACAACCTAAATTATAATATCTATTTATATAAATACATTCGAAAGAGAATTTGTGTATCCAACCTCTATTGAACATTGAGGCCCTTGTCCCGAAGGACAATTAATTTTGCTACCACAAAAGATGTAAGATCCTATCCTTTCTTTGAAATGAAGTGAAAAAGTATCACAAAAATAACTCATATGTACATGCATAGCAGTATCTGTATAAGATAAAAATCAGCAGTTTTGGTAAACATGGTAAAATAATAAAGTCCCTCTCAAAATGCATAAGGTCCATCTTCTACACCTTCCTTTCCAGCGAAGGAATGATATGTGAATGAGATATGTTGATTTCATTTGAGACAGTTTTGATGTATCTCAAATTTTGATTTGGCACTAAACACGTTTTGATCATTTCTCCATCCCCGAGATTAATTTAACATCTTCTCTCTGGACTATGCCACGCAGTTTCAAAAATTTGTCATCTACAATAGGAAATAGTTCAATATAATAATGTTTAATACTTCAAGATAGACGATTAACATTTTGGTTTTTAAGATGAATGGTTTTAATTTCAAGTTCAACCTATCACAATTTCATCAAAGAAGATTACCTATTTTGCCAATAAAATCCTGATTGCTATATCAAACTAGATATAAATTAGAAAATTAAATTCTTTGTTCTGTAACCAATTAAAAGTCTTTGAATGGATGGATTGATGCATATCATATCTCAAATGAATAAGTAAAATGTAACATTTTCGTCATCTTAGTGTCATAGAAATGCATTTGTAATGATAATTTTTAATATCAAAGAGAAAAAGAACAAAAAATGTATACCTGCTCCGAATTTCCTCTAGCAATGCCTATTTGTGGACGCTTGATCTATGAATACGAAAATATCACAATGTTTAATAATTATTTTAACTAGCTTTAATTAGAACTGTGTTAGATACATATTAGTTAATAATTTCTCTGGTCACATCTAAGGGTGCAAGTCATTTGACCAAATTTTGCCTTCTATTTCTTTCTATTTTGTTGTTTACTCATGTTTTACTTCATACATTATACTGTATTGTAATAAGTAATTTTGCCATAGATTTGATAAAAGTTAAATGTCTACATTTAAGGTTATAAAAAGTATGTTTTTATTATAGAATAAATCGTCATTTAATGTCTTAGATTGCATCTTTTTACTATAGATGAAATAATCCTTATGAAGGGTAGTGTGCAATTATTGTTCCCTTTTAAATTACCTGTACGGCATAATTTGTTTCTTTCAATTTTGACTCGATATATGCGTAGGTGCTTGCACTGTCTTCTGGGTTCCAGTTCTTAGCGTTATCGTATTCTGTCATGCGCATTTTCTCTCTCTCGTCTTCCGGTCTATGATAAACAGCTGGGTCGTCGTCATAGTAACCATTATTTTGAAATCCCTAAATGAACAAACCAAAGTTTATTAACAAGAACTTTTTCTTGAATTTCGAGTATATAGGGACGAATGAACAAACCTCTTGTTAATTCAACGAGAAAAAATCAAAGGCTTCCTTTTTCAATTCTACTTTAGATACAATATCTAATATTAAAATAAGTTGAAACTTTACTAATTGATGCAACACGCTATTTAACAGCGTCACCTACAATACATTCCGTGCTTGTACTGGACTCTGGAGATTGTTCATTAAATTAAGGTATCCTTTGTTTTCCTATTGCCATGTGTTATTGTCTCCGTCTATTCTTTTCTTGCGGGATACAGTGATGATTCGTTAGTCCGGAATTCGTTACTCCGGAAAATTCGTTACTCCGGACGATTTCACATGGAACAAATATGCATAGTCCAAAAATGATCCGATAATCCGGAAATCCGCGTTCCGGATCCGGACGGTAGTTTTCGGGAACGGACGTGCGGATCATTTTATTTTGTCTCGTTAGTTCGGACGATATAAGCAACTACGGACGTGTTTTCATTACAATTTATTTTTCCGGACTTACGAATCATCACTGTATCATTTTACAATCACCGAATTTGACAGGTTTCCATGGAGCTGTTGCGACGGATGTTCCATGCAATCAGGAGACGCTGACTCTCCCCGGGCACATGGTCTCACTTATGAATTTTGTTCATTCCGAGGTTCGCAACCATTCCGGTGGAAAATCTAATGATTTTTCCGGCCTTGCCTTCTCGACTATGAGACTGAATAACTGATGGGTACTTCTGTACTTGTTTATTTAAGAATTTTTAAGCCTTTTGATTGTGATTTTCGGAGTGTGGTTTAGGGTTATTTGTTTTAAGGTATCCGTTGTACAATAGAGTCATTTTACATAGCGTTTTGATCATCTCCATTGTAAAGTATGGTAAATTTTATGCCTGGTAAGGTACTATAAACTATATATTTTCTGAAAGGTAATGATGCCCTGAGTACAGATATAAGACTCCTAGGTCTTAAAAATCAAAGGGGAAAAACTCTTGTAAAACTTTGTCATTTTGCATTGGTTATATAGAGAAAATAGACAATTTAAATGCTTCACCAGTTATTCCCCTTTATTTTTCTGAACCCAAAATTATCATTTTTGAGCAGTGGGCATTATAACCTTTCAGAAAATATATAGTTTATAGTACCTAACCAGGCATGGAAAAATACCCTATTGTACATCGGATACCTTAAAATGTTTTTCAAGGCAGAAAGGACATCATTTCGTAATAAATCCTTCCGTTTGTGAACCCAAGCATAGCTAGATTCGATCTGAAGTAAAATACTTCACGATAAAACATCCTATCGAAATATCAGTATCGACTAGCAAAACCATTAAGCTACCTTTTTTCAATCCTGCTTCATGATATAATATTACTTGAATTGTATATGTAACTTCAATCATGTGATATTTGGATAAATATCTTTAAACTAAAATAATTAATACATTTAACGGCGCCAACTACAATACATTCCTTTATTGCGCTGAACTCTGGATATTGTTCATTAGATATTATTAAATGATCAGGAATTATTGCCGATTTTGCTCATTTCTGATTGTTGAAGACGCTGTTTGATAGAGTGTACCTCAGAGTGAGTTGACCGCTAAAGCTCCAAAGCGGTCTATGCGTGACCAGCGCGTGCGTTGATTTTTGTAGTGTTAGATCTTTGACTTCGCGTATCATTACAATGCAAATGTTAATAAAATCCTGATAATTTGATAAAGCAGTTATTGACTTTGATTTCGGTCTACTCGTGACTATACAGACCTGGTCAGGTATTGGTTAACCCCGGCCTTCGGCCTCGGTCAACCAATACCTGACCAGGTCTGTATAGTCACGAGTAGACCTCATCAAAAGTCAATAATTGTATAATGTTGCCCTTCGTGTTTCTATGGCACTGCTTTATATTTTCAAGACTTTTTATGCCTAGGTGTTGTGATTTTTTATTCTGATTTTGGGGTTTGGTCTACGACTTTCATTTTTAGATTGACATTAATACTCAGAAATGTTTTGCCATGAAGAAAAACCGAATAGTGACACTAGCATCCTCTCTGTATCTGGAATTAGCGTTTTCTATTATGACCTCCCCAAAATATGTTTATGTTGCTACTAGTGCGATGGAACTGTTCTTTATCCTTTAATAGTTTGGTGGTGGTGTTTTTTTTTTCCTCATTTAGAATTTATTGATGAAGAAGTCTTTTTCAACCCAAGTCATTCAATGGTGACGAAAAATATTGAAATCAGTATTGCAATGGCAATTGATACAGGGATAAAAGTTTCGGTCATTTATAGTGCATTCAGTGACATTTGAACTAACCTCTGATCGGAATCCGCTGTATTGGTTTGGCTTTTTGTGGTAGTCAGGCTTGAACATCCTTTCAGATTCATCGGAAAAACTGGAAAAGATATGAATATATTTAAGCAGATGATTGTTTGCTGAGAAAATATTTATTCATAATATGATAGATAGTTATTCCTGTTTAGCCTTAAAAAACCCTAAATCAAAATTCAATGCTAATTTACAAGACTTATCAAATGTTCTTAACTTTAGTAATTTTCCCGCACCCTAATAGAGAACTTCCTATTAAAATTTATGAACAATTTCATACTTTTCCAACAAATGCCAATGATTTCATATTCGGAAATCTTCGGAGTGACAGAGTAGATTATATTAGCTAGAAAAGTATGTATAGCATTATTTTTTAAGGATGAAAATTCTTATTTCCGGTATTTATTATTGAAAATGCATTAGGGGTTGAATACCTTAAATCCGAGGATAAGAAATGCAAAGAGAAAAATAATTGTTTAGCAAAAGAGCTAAGACTGCAATATATAATAAGATCTGGACTTTGCGAAATAAATAAATGATCATAGCTTAGCTAATAAATGTAATGGTCTCATTTATCTATTAATTGGCTATGCCTGATTTATCATTTTCGAAAATAAAATTTCAGTTCACACAGCTTTTAAAACAGTGAGCAAGTAGATGTCAAATTCAAATTCATAAATTAAAATTATTGATGAAATTTCGAACTTTATACATTATGATTTCTACCTGTCTGCCTCACGCCTGCGTTTGGCACACAAAGCTACAATAACAAACAAGAGAATGATAATGATGACGCCCCCTGATCCACCAGCGATAGCCAATACGATCCACCACTTCATGGTCCTTGTAGAACAATCCTCCCCACTACGCTCGTAAATATCCTCATCGATGCATCTGTGTGTAAAATTAAATTTATATTTTAAAATCATAATCATATTCAAATATGGGATATATATCGGAAAATAATGACTCGCGCGTCAGCCAATCAGAGTCGACGTTACATCCTAGTTATAAAATATATAGTAATAATTTGATGCATCATATGCGCATTTGAATACAATATATATCATCAGTGATGCTCGATGCCAAAAGAGAGGAATTAAAAAAGTGAATACACGAAGAGCGATATTCTATAATCATGACCTAAAATGTATGCCAAAGAGCCAGTTCAGTACAGAGCCACATCGAAAACACTCTCTCTTTCTTCCTGTTTTCAATCTTCCCCTTTATCTTCCCTACTCTCCTACTTAACTGTCTGAAATTTGAACCATACCGCTTACAAAATATGACATCCAATGCGACAAACCGAACTTAATATTAGCAAAACATGATCCATGCCAGTGTACGTATTGAATGTAAATTTAAGAACCACACGAAAAGAGTTAGCATTAGGTGGAGACACAATCAACCGTATTACAGTGAAATTTACATGTAAATGTTTGTTGTCGAAATATGAGCAGTAAACTGAACATCTGAATTCCATAAAATAATGAAAGAATTTTGCATCAGCAATTTTGAATATATACTTTTATTATACCTCTACATATTTTTTCCTATATAAAAACTTATAAAGAGACTCATTAAATTTAACTAAATCCCTGAAAATCACTTGATAAGACTATTTCCTGCAAAGGGGTGCGTTACTTGAGAAGACTATTTCCCTAGGGAGTTAGTTTCAAATTGGGGCGGAGCTTCTTTGGGGGTGTGTTAGTATGAGCCAATCAGCGCCGTTGAAGGTTGATCGGATGACGCAACTAATACGCGAGCAGAGTAATCCGCCTCCTATCCGCTTAGCACATAAATTAATCCGCAATAAAATAAAACAATCAAAAATTAAACATGTATGAGTACGATAAATGATGTTTCTGTTTATCTTATCATCAAAAATTAATATTTTCCGTTACTCAGTCATTCAGTCGAGAAGGCGAGGCAAAATCATTGGAATTTCCATTGGAACCATGTAAACCTAAGAGATATGTATGTTTCAGTATAATGTTTGTTTCGGTATACCTAAGAGATATGTTTGTTTCAGCATAATGTTTGTTTCGGTATAATAAAACAGTTATAGATTACCATTGAGGGAGTTAGCACGATTCTGGTTCCCCGAGACCAGACCTATTTCCCGTTCTAACTCCCTCAATGGTATACTTTCACTGTATAATAAACTTATATTGTAATAATTTCAGTACGCCATATTTCAACGAGAAATTTATCGTCCCTAGCACCATATCTAATCTTCACCGGCGGTGGACTTTGCTCCTCGTGCAGAATGGTTTGGATGTTTCTGTTTTTATTTCGCAATTTTCCTGGTTTTGTTTGTCTATTAGTTGTTATTTGAAACGCGTGTATGGTGCATAATAAATTGGTTCTAAATTTGCTTAAGGGTATAGAGTTGGAACACTTCCCTACTAATAAGGATTTTTTGTCTTTTGCAGAGTGCTGCAGATACACTCGCACCCCGTGACATGGATGTTTGTTCTTAAATGATGCTATGAAAAAATAACTTTCACACTCATTGGCAATATCACATTATTTAGATTGAGGATAACGGACGAAGGTTAAGTACCCGATACATGCATGTCTGACCCATGCTGTAAAGTTTATCTGTTCCCAAATGATGCTATTGAATTTTATGACGTTTGACATTTGTACCACTTGGTGAATGTCACTGCTGGACCAGGGGTCCCCGATGTAGCCAAGTTCGATCACTTCGGTTGATAGCTTATTCAATGCATTATCAAATTTTTTTGAAATTTCAAAAACGCAGGTCCTATGTTTAAAGTCTTCAAATTCAATATCATATCCCATCCATCTTGCTACGTCTATCGGCACATTGTTGGAAAAATAACTTTCACACTATTTGGCAGTATCACATTATTTAGATTGAGGATCACTGACGAGGGTTAAGTACCAGAAACGTGCATGTCTGGTCCATGCTGCAAATTTATCTGTTCTTAAATTAAGCTATTGAAATTGAAGAGGTTTAACTGTCGCCTGAAGAAAAAAAAATTGTTTAAGCACTTTATCTATCTGACGTCATAAATATTATTTTGCTACTTGGGAACCTTTTCATTTCATTGAAAAATTTCATCGATATGAATATGCTACTGATTTGACCCTACAGGAAATTTTGGAGCCGCGCATCCTTTGCAGATTGCACAAATTTAATTTCAAAAATATATCCAGAGGGCGCTACTAAAATGAACTTTGGCTGTGTCTAAATCACTTTGGATGAAACGTCATTGATGAGAATTTAATGTCTGGTGCATAATGAATTGATTTGAATTGGTTTGAAATTATTTTCGGAAAGGTATAGAGTGGGAACACTTCCGCATTGTGAATTCTGATTTTTTTTTGTATTTGACATATATATTACACACTCACGAATATCATACACGTTTTATCTTCCCCTTATATTTGTTTTGTTCTATATTTTTCAATATGTAAGCTGCAATGTTAATGGTGATTTTTGGTTTCTCAGATTTTAGGTTTTCTGTTTGACTTCCATTCACGGATTCCGTAATGCGGTATGATATAAGAAGGAAGGATCAATACCAAATAGAAGTGACAAATATGGACAATGATCATGTCCAAACACACTTTACAAAATTGATAATTTAGAAAATCTGAACCCGAAGGCATACAAAATCAAGATAAAACAGGTACCAAAGCAAACAAACAAAAACCTCCACCATATGAAAAGAAGCGGACATCCGATATTGGAATGAAACCAGGTGCCGAGGAAGAGTAAGTATCTCCTGCTTGCACGCAACATCCGTTGCTTCCATTCGGCAGAAAAATGACATCCGGTTACTTATACAAGTATATTCTCTGATTGGATGGAACAAATGGTCTATGACAGAATATCATCCACCATTCTGGAGAGTGGGACAGCATAGTGTATGACGTGTTCCCCATATTGACCGTACAACTTCTTCAATGACGATATTAGTCGATCACAAACGTATCCCTGACTGAGAAGCTTATCTGAAAGACGTCTAGCTATCAGAAAAAAAATCTTTATATTTGGTACTTGCTCTGGCATTACGTATGAATCGAGATATGAACACGGCAGGAGCAGACGACAAAGGGATGTTGCTACTCAGAAAAGGAAAGTTTGTGATGCTGAAACTCAAGAAACTGAAGTTTGTGATAGAGTGAGGTGTTCATGTGACCGCTAGTGTCGTACGACAGCATTATGTCCAAAAAGGATGCTGAATTATATTATACTATTTAGTTATAGATAAAGCTTCCTTATTTAACTTTTTGGTTTCGTGTTTGTTTTGAATTATTCACTGATTGAGATAAAATTTACCTGCATTTTGCTATGTAACTATTTAAACCACTCTCAGCAAAACATTGGCCGTAGGGCGTCGAGCAGTCGATAGATCGTAAGTTGCAAACATGTTTCAGACTACAACTAGTGTTTGCCAGATCCGGATCACACTCATAACCTCTGTTCACAGCAACTTGCAGTAAGCATTGATCTTGGCTACAGTAGTTTAGACTTTTGCTCTTTTCTGAAATAAAAATAAAATACAAAGAAGATAATTCTTTTGATAATCAAATCAAACTGATTTATCACTGATGTTTCGCTTTTCCCTTGCTTGTCCAATTGTCAAAAGATGTTAAATTATGATAATTCCTTGTTGTGTAATCTTTTTCTCCACTTTTTCGAAAGATATGTCCGAATCAATCACTTCCGTCGGAAGGAAAAAGCGAATCTACAAATCGGACTACTTACATTTGTAATAATACTAGTCTTCTTAAAGTGATATTTTTGAATATTACAAAATCGGGAGCATGTATATAGATCTGGTTTGATTAAGATTTTACATTATTGTGATGCTCAGTCATATATTATTTTATATTTTGATGTCACATTGATAAAAGGCCAAAACAATGAATGATTTAATTAAAGTAGATCACTATTCGTAATTGATAAGGATGGGCATTTCCGGAAAAAGTTATCAAAGTTTACCTTCAAAGCTTGATTCAAATGCTGTGGCATTGAACTCCGGGAAGATATTTGAATTGTTTTCTGCGACAAAAACAATAGAATCTCTCATGTCTTCAGAAAGTGAATCATTGTTAAGCGTTTCCCTGTTTGTCACAAACGTTATCTGAGCTGTATAACCTGTGGTCGCACTGAAATAAAAAGGAATAAATCGATAAAATCAAGATGTGAAGATTTTATTTATATCAAATCATAAAATGGCATTAACGAATAAAGGCAAGATTAATTAACCTAAATAACATATTTTATCAGCTTATTTTCAATTTAATTCAATTTTATCGACAAGTATCATATTCATTTCAATGGGCACTCACATGATATAAATCATGTTAAGGACATGTACAAAACTATTGATTTGAATGAATAGACATATATGGGATGACACTTAGTATTCAAAAAGTTGTTACAATGTGCTAATTCAACCTCAACAGATCAAAACTCTAAGGGGTTTCGAATAAAAGGCGGATTCTAATGCACCCCGTTTGTAACGCGCATTCTGATTGGTTGAGCGATGAAAAAACTGCAAGGGGATTCACGTTTCACTGCAGTTTTTGCTATGACGTCATGCGTTCCTATAGCGACGTCTTTAAAAGCAGACGTTTTCTAGCTCATTACTGACCAATGCTGACGCCTCGCGGTAAAACTCAATTTCTAACAGGGGATTCACCGATACCCTGTCAGTTTTTGTAAAACACACGCATGGTAACCCCTATAGAAGGAATGGAAGTCAAATACTAAAGCCGAAACCAGATTTCAAAATTTACAACAGAAAGACTTACTTATTTTGGAAAATATACCATACAAATTTTTTCTTTCATGGAAACATAAATTGGACAAACAGACAGCTACACAGTACCCGAAGGACAACTAACATGTATCTTATGAACTATCTCCAGTTTAAATACGGAAGATATTGTAAATTCATTGTAGGTGGCGCTGTCAAAATGCACCGTACTCATATTTGATATATCACATGAATCATATTGTATATCTAATGCAAGTATAGTATCCAAGAAAGTAGCACCAACAAATTGACATTGGAAAAGAAAATCACTTTGGTCTTAACTTGAATTCGATTAATTTAATGATAGATTTCTGATGAAATAATACGGGTGTTGCGAAACAGTCCTAACACTCTATTGATACCTCAGCTTGCCTCCATTATGGATTCAGTTTTGCAACTTGGAGGAATCTTTTGTTTGGTTTGTTTCAATTTGCAATTTTCATGATTTTGAATAACTATTGTTCATGCTATTTGAATTCTTTTTTTGTTTTGTTTTTGTATTTGACTACAATTACTCACTATAAAGAATGATTTAAAATCTTAAGAATACAGATGTATCTTACTTTCACAAGAGTTGAAAGGAAAATTATTATAATGTTTCGAAAGATCATTTTTCGCATTTCTCATCGGTGATACTGTAAATTTTGATTCGGAAATTTCCTGAAATTTCTAAAATGTATTTCATCTAGCATCATATCCCACCCATCCTGCTATGTCTTTCGGTACAGTTTTGGACATATTTTCACACTCTTTGGCCATATAGCATTGTTTATATAGAGGATTTCTGACGAAGATTAAGTATCCGAAACGTGCATGTCTGGTCTATGCTGCAAATTGATATGTTCTTAATTGATGCTATTGAATTTGGAGACGTTTAACATTGATATGAATGGATTCAAAATGATTCACAAAATCCCCAAGTGAGCGCCTTTAGCTTTAAAGTAGAGTGTTGTCTTGAATGGTGTAATACATTTCACATTTCCCAAACTTTTAATAAATCTTTGGACATTGATCTAATCGAAATGCTAAATAAAACACTTACCGCTTCTTGCGTTTGCTGCTGCTTCTAAAAAGTGTTTATCAATATAAATAATCATGCAAGGAAAGAATGTATAAATGCATGACTACACTACGATATGCGTAATCTTTATTTCTTTGATATAATTGGCAAAATATTGAAATCGATTGAGCAATATGTATGATATACAATGTACTACATATGTCTAAAACTCGTCAATTTTTAGATGCAGTAATCAACGGATATTCAGCAAGACAAAATTGAAATCAAAGTAAGTATAAGAATTTATGAAATGTGTTATCAGATTTTAAGCATCTTTTGAGAATTTCGAGTTATAATATTTTCCATTTAAAACGATATCTGACGTACGGACACATTGACATCATCAAATTCGTATGGTATAAAATAAGAGGTCAGTACATACTGATTGTAAATGTGGAAAGTAATTTTCCTAACGAACGTCATTTCAGAGAGTTTTCGAAAGGTTTCGATACAATTTTATCACGTCAAAATTAGTTTACATCAGTTAGCGTTCTAAACGGGAGGCAATTGTAGCTATCACATTGTTACATATATATATCTATAGCAAATATGCAATATTACTAGAAAGAAGCTTTTGACTACACAGGCTAAATATAGTCATGATAATCGCAATAATTAAGTTATTGCATATGCAAACATCATGTCTTTTAATATGTATATGACAAATAATGTTAATATGTATATATCTACTTACCCGCTTATACAAACTACTTTGACACGCTCAACATTTGAAATACCATCGAACAGTGCTTTTATCTGTGAAGAAAAATTAAGAACTTGCGGGAATCAAATATGTCTTCTCACGATTTGATATAGTATATTTTCAAAGTCAAAAGCCACCCTTACGTTATAATGGCCAAACATGTACCGAAAGACGTAGCAGGATGGGTTGGAATATGACCCATGTTTCAGAAAATTTCGAAGGCGTTAAAGAAAAAACGATTAACCGAAGTTATTCGGACTTGGCTACATGTGCCCTCGGGGACTTCTCGTTTACCAGCAGTGACACTCACCAAATGGTACATTTGATAAACGTCCTCAAAATCATAGCACCATCATCAAAAGATAAAAGATGGCCAAAGACAGAAAGACGTAGCAGGATTGGTGGGATATGATGCTACAAGACCAAGAAATTTAAGAACAGTTTGTTAACAGAAATTTTCGATTGGGTTTGACGAAACGATCAACCGAAGTTGATCGTACTTGGCTACATGTGCCCTCGGGACACATACTAGTTCCGGGGTAAAATTTCATGGGCATATTAATTTTTCATATCTTATCCATGTCGCTTGATTTTATATATTCTAAATCATCGTCAAAGTATAGGACGTAAAACACCCTTGCATCGACCTCCCATCGTTTCTTTTAACCATACCTCTGGAACCGCTTTTATATATTTACTGAAAAGCTATCCAAAATTTTGCAAAAAATACAAGAGATGAAAGAAATTATTTTGTCTTCGCTCATATAAAAATTGGCTAAAGAACTACCGATATAAATTTATCAACTGGTGCGTATTAATTTAGTGCCCAGAAGAATTTGAAAAATCAAAGAAGCTGAACGTCGATCTAATGCAAATAGAATATGAAATAATAAAAATACATTACTGCTTATACTAATACTTAACAGCAATTCTCTGTAAGAACCAAAGAATTTCAAAACATTTTGGCACGGCATGTCATGGATTTTTGAGATTTTTGGTATGGAAGTTCAATATGAAGTACTAGTATGTAAACCAACCCCAGTTTTTTCAAAAAGGTTGTCGTTGCCATGGTAACCGTGTCTGAAGTTTCAAAAATCGGGAAAATCTATAGGACAAGGCATATTTGTAGGCTTCGTTACCATGGAAACAGGTTCATTTTAAATATTAAATTGCTTTGATTATTTTCTTTTAATCCTTATTATTACGCATATTTGTAAAGTTTTTTACATTCATCTCGGATGCCTTATGTATACAAGATGAAAAATTGGGCCTAAACAGGGTATCAAAAGGCTTTGTTTTGGGCACTCAAATACCCTTTTTTGCATGTTTTTACTGTTTTACAAGGTTGAAAATTTCATAAAAGCACCAATTTTTGAAGTCCAAATTGTAGTTATCCAATTAGTATCATCTTTGAACTCTACATGAATATAAAAAATTTATTGGGCTAATTTGTCCATTTATATGCAAAGCAGCATCAAATTTAGTTGCTATGGCAACAATCGGCTGAAAGGTTTAAATACGATGAATTTAAACACAACCTCTATCAAACTATCTACGCATGATATTGGAACAGAAGTTCATGTATACATCTATCAAAGGCGTTTTGATATAAAAATGACCTTGAAAATATTTCAAGGTCACCCACTGAATTTTCAAGGTCATTAAACTTTAATTGACCAGATTTGACGAAAAATCCTGATTTTTCATAAAATGAAGGTGTCAATATTTTAGAAACCTTGAAATATTGAACTTAACAGTTATTTGCCATAAAATGATAAATGTATCACTTATTTCTTAGAACTATTGATTACGTTTCTTCACATCTTCGAATATCTAAATTCTTGGTAAGTATGTTGATAAAAAAGGGATGAAATCTGTATTTTTCTTGTTTTTTGACGGAAAAATATTTTCCTATTGAATAGCTACAATTCAATAAATTCTAAGATTTGTCTTTCTTATATTCATGTGCTTTCATAATATATATGACCTATGAAAATGTTTAAATAAAAAAATCACTAAAATCGGTGACAAAAAAATTAAAAAATCAATATTTTATGCAAAATTTGAGTCTCAAAGTATAAATGACCTTGAACATCAAGCCAATGACCTTGAACATTTTAATTGTTCTTATGTAAAAGATACAAGTCATATCTATACATGCATACATTTTGACAATCTTATGTAACTCTAAAGAGGAATAAAATCAATTTCAAAGATAATATGAAACAAGCAAAAAGGTCTAATGTTGCCATGGCAACGGTCTTTGACGACAGAATTTAGGTAAAACTCTTAAATACCCACTCCAATTTTTCGTTCATTTTATTTGTCAATAAACATACATTTCCATTGATCAAAATCACTAGTCTCCTATTGGTGCCTTTTGTGATATTTAAGATTGAAAATGGTCAAAAACACACTAAATTGGCCCTTATTTTCACCTCTATTTTTTGCTTCATTTTGACTTAGTTTGGCTTAATACAATAAGCTTCCTGTAATAAATATCACATAACTAAGTGTACTAAGTAAGAATGGAAGTAAGGAAGAATAGATTATATAAAGATGAACAAGCTGTTACAGTGGTATCCATGGCAACGAAGTCTCCGGAGCTGGCTTATTTCATGGTCCCAAAAGTGCTATAAATAGAATGACCTCGTTACCATGGCAACCAGAGGTCACATTGGATGAAAAGTGTTATTTTCATGGTCAGTACTCAATATATACCCATTATACCGAAAATCATCAAAATCCATGACATGCCGTGCCGAACGATTTTGGTCCTTACAGAGAATGGCTATTAAAGTTGAGACATGTTTTCTGTAGTTCTAGGAATTAAAAGGGCTACATTCATCCCTTCCTACGTATTTAAGTTTGAAATCGTGTAAAAAGTCTTGTTAGTAAGCGATAAATAATATTTCATTATGGATGTAATAATATATCATTATTGTATTCATAAATGCACGTCCAAAATCAGTTTGTAGACACTATAGTATACAGTTCCAATATATAATTTATAATATTGAATGACACAAACATACTCACCGTTTCCACAACACATGTTGTAACTGTTAAGGTGAAGGTCAACTTGACTTCGGCTGAAACAAATACACATAAAACAAATTACTGAAACGGGTTCCAATTGTCAACTCTGTCATGATAACACCAAACAAGACGCACACTAGAACAACTGTTTCCAATGAAAGAAAGTAAGGAAACCAGATGTAATTTTATATATATGATTAAAGAAAAATTGCAAAGGAGATGCTTATTTTGCTCATGTAATCCGGATAACTACGCCATTATTTGCTCCAGTAGATGACCGTTTCAATTCGGCTATGAATGTATATTCGTCTTCTTTGTTTTTGTATTATCATTCGCGTTTCATGTTTGCTGTGTCTTCTTTGATTAATAGTTGGGTCCTTCATTTTGGTTGATGCTGTATCTCTCGTCGTCTGTTTATTGTAGAAGTTGTTTCTATTTCATATATTTTGTACACTGTGTAAGAATCTAATGTCAACTAATACTGACATCACTAAATAATGTGGAAAATATCCAGCATAAAATTCAAGTGTTACATATCTGAGTTTTTAAAGGAATTTAATGACGCCGCAATGCTTTCACGTCAGATACCGTCACAAATGAAACATAAGTCACATGACATTGCTCGAATTTTTTTTACATATTTATGTAACTATGCAAGATATAAGGATATTCTGTGAGTCAAAGTGTCTCTAATGAAGGAAATCGTTGAATATTACGCTGTAGGGCGCTACAGAAATGAATTTACTAGGTAGTATCTGCAAATTCACTTTGAAATTGGCTGGAAGCCTCACTGATGAGAATTTAATATTCGAAACACGTGTCTGGTGCATGAAAATTAGTTTGAAATTTTCTTCAAGAAGGTATAGAGTTAGAACACTTTCGTGTTTTTATTTACATGGAATCAGGCGCGTAGCTGCCCATACGCAAGTACGCAACTGCGTGCACATCATTTTGACAAAAAATAAATAAATGAATAAATAAATATATAAAAATAAAAATAATCAAAGTAGAAAGAAAGAAGGAAAAATAGAACCTCACGAACACGAGATTATTTGAACAGCGAGGAAAAAGAAGAATTACATCTACACATTATGAACATAAAAAAATGTACAAATTATTAAATTGAACCTCGACATTTGTTTTATACCTGAATATATGACATTTTACAGTGAAAATTGGGTGTTTCAAATTGCCATATTTCACGAGCTTCCGGGGGCTTCGCCCCCTGGACCCCTGGACCCCTACCAGAACTTCGCCCTGGACCCACTGGGGGGAGGGGGGGACAGACTCCCCACATAGACTGATTTGAGTACACATCATTCCTACTCTGGCTACGCGCCTGGGAATACAAACGATTTTTAGTAAGTAGGATTAAGGGTAAAAGTCTTGGCATAACTTACTTATTGTAACAGCAATATCTGGATTCCCTGCTGGCTGAGTGGTTGTGGTTGTGCGGGCTGATGTTGACGTTGCCGGTGTTGTTTCATTTGAGTTTAAGGTAACAGAAGCACTCGATTCCATCGTAGTTTCTGTTGTCATCGTTGATCCGGAATTTTCTGCTGTAGTATTTGTTTCTGTTGTGGAAACAGATGGGGAAATTGTTGTCGAGGTAACATCAGTATTAGTCGTTTTACTCTGTATTGTGGAATCAGTACTTGACGATGCAGATGTAACAGTGTGACTTGACGGTGTAGGTGGTACTGTCGACGTAGAGTTATCTTCCACTGAACTGACGGATGTTTCTGTTATTGTAGAGTCAGTATTTGATACCGTTATGGTACTCATTGCTGTTGTTGCACTCATTGATGTATAGGTGTTGGTCACGGCAGTGGATGAATTCATAGTGCTGGCTGGAGATGACATGTTATCAGAACTTGACGGTGTAGTTGGTGCTTGCGTTGTACCGGATGCTTCTGTAGATACCACATTGCTTGTTGGAGTCCTAGACTCCTCTGATGAATTGGTTGTGATATTCGACTCTGATGATGTTGGCATTTCTGATGTGGTTGTTGATGGAGAGGATGTTGAATCGTATGTTGAATTGGCCATGCTCACGGCATCTGATGTTGGTGTTGGTGAAATAGTTGTTGATAGGTTGGAGGTATCATCTGTAGATGTATTTGAATTTTCTGTCATACCAGAAGTCGTTGAAGCTATTACGGATGGTGTTGAGCCAGGACTTGAAGATTCTGTAGTGGACGGAGACGATGGTGGAACTGATGTTGAGTTCGAACTTGAAGTGTCATTAGTGGACGAAGGCATTGTAGTTGTTAGTGAATTTGAATCGGAAGATGATGACGATACTGGTGTGGGTGTTATAGTAACTGACATAGAACTTGGCGTTGGATCCGTCGAACCTAGATCACTTGTCGAAGAAGACATTGCACTAGAGCTAATTATTGTTACCGAAGTACTTGTTTCATCAGACATACTAATTTCTGACGGTGAATGATTAGAATCTGATGTTACTTGTGTGTTTGTGCTTTCTGTTGTTGCTGTTGCTGCTGCTGCTGTTGTGGATGATGACGTCGAAATAACGGGGTTTGTCGCTGGAAATAGAAATAAGATTCATTATACATTATCTTTATTGAAATTGCAAATTAATTTAGATATGGCATGAGGATTTAAAGACATTGTGTTCTTTTGTTATAAAATTACAATGTTGTTGCAAAGAAATAATTCTAACTTTTTCACCATAAAATCCTGTAACAATGGGTCATGATAATCAAGAAATCCATATGAAAATGTGCAGAATGACAAATATGGATGATGACCATACCCTTGTATACAGCACAAAATCGATAATTGAGAAAATCAGAAACCGAAGGCATACAAAATCAGGACAAAACAGGAACCAAATCAAACCAAATCAAACAAACAAAAACCTCCACCGCAAAACAGGAAGTAAAGCAAACAAACAATTCTTTATTCCTTATGAAAACAAATATATTATATTCTGATTCAACTCTGGAGATACAGAAAGCAACTTCAGAACTATCAACTGATAAGCTACATTTTACGAAAAAAAGGTCACTTATCATAAATGCACTCCTTAGAAACCATTGATTATAATTTTTGAAATCTGATAAGTCTGTAATTAAATAATGGACATACAGACACACCGTCAGAACTCAGTGTGATATATGATCAGGAAGTTATATTTCAAATGTAACGACAGAAGCTGTTGATCAACTCTCAGTTTCTTGTAGAGGGAATAGGGATTAAGATAGAAACAGGGTCCTCCGAATGGTAGAGTTTATTGTCCTATCGATGTGCCTTTAATCTGGACAACCACACTATCTGCTTTGTATGTAACTAACGACCGTTCAAATAAGGATGTGGACGAATAAGGTGTCTCTTCTGTTGTTCCTTGTGATTAGATATTACCAGGGTCTTTGTTTGCCTGTACGGTTAGCTCTTAGAGACTACTGGGTACATGTAACCGTACAGATTGGAGGGGTTTTGTGCTTGTGCCCTACACAACCAGCCAGTTGTGCCTCATATAAAAGTCGTGTGAAAATTATAATTATGATATTTACATAAAAACTTCAAATGAAATTTATGTGAAACGAGCACAAACATGAAATTTACATGAAATTCATGTGAAGTTTCTAAAAGAATTTCATGTAAATGCAATTTTGCATGAAGGTAGCAAAGAAAAAGTCATGTAAAATTAATATGAAGTAAATTTATCCTATGTGAAATTCATATGGACTTCACATGAACTTTCATGTGAAATTTACATGATGCTCATTTTATATGAATTTCATATGAGGCACAATTGTATGGCTGTGTATATGTATGTTTTAACATATGGGCGTTATCCCATGCTTCCTTGGTGATCACTTTTTATTGTGTTTATTGTGAATTTTACATGTCATTATGTGTGTGTACTAGTACTTGATTTACTTTTTTGTTTTGTTATGTTTTATATGGAACTACAAGTAGCAATTCTTTTCTAATTTCTTGCTGAAGCGAAAGAAAAAAATTGATTATCATTGATTTATATATACAATGTACTTACAGATGATTAATACGATGATGACGACGGGACTGAAGCTTGACTTTACCATCCTGTAAATAACATGGATAGATCGTTCAATGTAAAATAAACTGAAATAAAACCATAAACGACGCTCAATATTCAACATATTCAATATGTTAACAGATGGTGTTCAAGTAAATCTATATCATAGACACTACGCCTATATCATACTCTTCTTCAATGTACTCGTGATATGTATATACAGAAATCGCAAAGGCGACGAACGGGGGATGGGGATGGGGTGCGGGGGGAGGGGGGTTAAGGGCCCGGACCCCTCTTCTGGAATTTGCCGAAAAGGCTATTTTTCCACATTGATACATGGTTTTTTTTAACTATATATAGACTTAACCCCCCTCTTGATTTTTTAACTTGATTCGCCCATGCGCACCTAAAATGGATAAATGAGGGGTAGTGTTTGCTGACCGGGTGGGAAGAAGCCGCAGAATAGATGCTGAAGGAAAATATGGACGGGACGTGTCGGGAGATGGGGAGGGAGGGCTTACAAACCAATTGCTGATTATGCTTTCGAAAATCTATAATGCACCTTTCAGGATGTGAGGCATAGGATGGGACTGGGCGCTCCAAAGTATCATATCTGGGCCTCTCTTATATTTGCCATTAAGTGTCATTAGCATATCATGACAAATATGGATAATGACCATATCCCTGTATACAGCACAAAATCGACAATTCGATCAGAAAATCACAAACCGAAGGCATACAAAATCAGGAAAAAACAGGAACCAAATCAAACAAACAAAAACCTCCACCACATGAAAAGAAGCGAACTCCCGATATGGGAGTGAGACCAGGTGCCCAGGAAGAGTCAGCATCTCCTGCTTGCATGCAACACCCATCGCTTCAACTCGGTAGAATTGTCACATCCGGTAACTTTCAATTTGGAAGATATAAAGTATAATCTTTGGTTGGACGGTACAAATGGTCTACATCATATAGTGTATGACGAGTTCCCCATATCGATATATAATAATTTGACAAACAATTATAAACGTTAGTACTGCATTGATAAAGTATACATGTAACATTTATTAATATCAAATTCAGTGATACGCCCAGTTTTTATTTGATTTATCGATTTCCACCATTAAACAACAATAATTTTACGCACATGAAATATAATTGATAAACTTCGCATGCAATTTTGCAACCTCATACAGCTTATCAGCAATGTATCTATTGTAAATCCATAAAGTCAACGTAAAGCTCCTCTTCGTATACGTAATCATACACAGATAAGAGCACAGGAGCTTAGTCACAAAACCTTTTCTCAGCACAAACCCTCAGCACAAATCTCCTCTGTACACGTCTTCATGTTCGCGGGCTTCGCACTTAGGATTTCGCACTTCGAATTAAGGGACTGTGTCACAAATGCAAAATGTTACTTTTATTCCAAAGAACTTGGAATACTTCTGTTAGGTATTAATTAGTTTTTATGTGTGAAAATATATATTTAAAACTCCCCAGCTTCAGTTTGTCCATTGTGTGTTAAAAGAATTTACTTAAATTCATCTTGAAATATAATTGATAAATAATCGCACCTCATTTCTTGTATACGACCCCTTTAAAAGTGCGAAGTCCGGAGTGCGAAATGCGAAGTATGTCAACTCGAAAAAAACACAAGGGTGGATGCTCTCTTTGTACATGATCGTGGATTTCTCTTTTTTCTGCATGGAATAAATGTCTCAAGGCTAATATTAATATTTTTCGTTTCTGAAGAATCTTTCGAGACATTGCCATAAGGTGGAAAGTATAAAATCTTGCCACTCCCCTCTCATAGGTTAAACGCAAAATTAACAGATAGACAAACAAGCAAACGAACGAACGAACATACCTCTTATCTTTGATGCAGCCTCGACATCAAGTAAACGACTTATGTATATGCCCTTCTTGAAAACGGTTTCCATAGAATTGACAGCTATACCATTGTATACTCTATTCACAAGGGTACTTATTTTTTTTAAATTGAAATGAATCGACCAAGATTAGAAATTCTGATATTTTTGAAATACGTTTAAATACATTCACCGGTCTACAAAAAATGAGGCAAGAATAGAAATTTTCACTTCCTTACAAATCATGCTGATGTTGTAAATTTCACTGCATATATTGAACGATATTGCAGATATAGATCGTGATGGCATTTTGAAAACCCGAAATTCTGTGTCAAATTAAAATTATTTCCTGATTTTATATTGTTCCTATATTTAATGCTTCCTGACACGACGACTTTACTTCTGTAATACATATATCAGTATCAACTTAAGATTTATGACAGGTCTGTTCTTCCGTAGAAAGAAGGGAATTCCCCTGAAATACACACCAGAAGGAGAGAAAAAAACGTCCGAAAATTAAATTTATATATTATCAGAAGGAGGGTTTATTGATAATTTCAAGAGAAAAATGCCTGATCTACTACCGAAAGAGCATAAAGTCATGATTTTTGTTTAAAGCTAATTCAAGCTTTTTTAATGGAAACCCTGAACCGACATGCGTTTTGCTCTTTGCTTTTGTTTTTGTTTTTGTTTTTTTTTTTTGTTTGTTTGTTTGTTTGTTTGTTTGTTTTTTTGCTCTTTGCTTTTTTCTCAAATGGTTTTTATCGCAGACTGATTCCCATTCTCACTCTGTACGTCATCAAAAGAGCAAAACGCATGTCCATTCAGGGTTTCCATACTTTTTATCTCATGGCTATTTATATAAATAGGCTGCTAGCTGTCTTACAAAGCTTGTTTGAGAATCATCAGGTATCGCTAAGTCCACATGTAAATTAAGTTACTAAACGTAAAGCAGTAAATTAAATTCTCGTACAATATACTGATATACGTGTACGTATTCTGGAGCACGATCCGTTTTACTTGACTGACATTCGATTCAGTAGATTCCTTTTTTGTCTTTTGCTTTTTTTTTTTTTTTTTTTTTTTATTTATTTACTTTTATTATTATTATTATTATTATTTTTTTTTTTTTGGAAAGGGCTGAGATCAGTTTTAGTAGAGAATTCTTCCACGACCATGACAACATTTAACATGTTTACCATATTTTGATGTCAATATCATTTTACATACAAATCCTGGGTGCATGATCGACAATTATCGTTGCACTCTATCGGAAAAATCATGGGAACTTTTTTTTCAATTAAGAGTTGGACAACCTTAATCAGAAATTTCATTGCAGCTACGAAACTCATGAGAACTTAAGTGAAAACACATTAAAAGTTAAGGGGCCTGTGTCATTGGCGGATCTATTTTTTATCCAGGAGAAAAGGGGTGGAGTGCCGATCCCTTGTAGGGAGGGGGGGTCAATCGATGATTTTGAAGAAAAATATACGTAAAGATGAAAAAATAAGGACTTTCGGTAAATCCCTACAGTTAGGGGGGGGGGGGGGCTCCTTGAAACTCCCTCTAGATGCGCGCTTGCAAGCACAGCCTGGTGATGAATTAATTTCTTCCTCATTTTAGATGTGCTATCTTAAAACAGGTACATACTGTTAACTAAAGACAATATTCTATGAAGCATTAATCATATTGTTATACATGCCTGGACAACGCCCTGAATATTTGTCGCTTTATTTAGTTAGATAAAGAGTTATCAGAACTGGAAATTCCAAAAATGATTTAAGCAAAAGAAAAAAGAAAAACTAAGGGAGGGGCTGATATGTTTGTTTTCTGGAATACAGACGGACCAACATATCACCCTCCCCCCCCCCCCTTCTTCCAACATATGAAAGAATTGACAGATAATTAAATTACAAGAAAAAATCTCATTGACTGTCAAATGAAAGAGGACAAAATATAGGGAATTGAAAAAGAAGAATTATTTTTCCAATTTTCAAGAGAGCAGCTAGGACTATGTTTCAACATTTTCTCAAGTAAATAAATTTATATCTTCATTGATATTTTGAGGGATATAGTTGGAAATTCGAATAATGATTATTTTATTTGAATTGAAACAATTTGAAAAAAAAAAATCTGTAGTGATCTATGAATGTTTGTGTAAATGTGTGTGTGTTTTTTTTAATTTTCAAAAAAAGGTACACTCTCAAGCGGACGTGAAACGAACTATTTTCTTACTTTGGCCTAATCTTCAGGAAATTGATCTATTATATTTACAAATGATATCATTGTTTTATATACACCAGATGTTTCTTTCTCGGACATCTTAAAATGGTAACAAATTTATCAAATCCCCACTTACATTACATACCAATATGGCTCACTTTCGTTTGGAGGATGACGTCACATTTTCGTCAGGATTGAATCAAAAATGTATGAAAAAATTTAAAAGTTCAGTCAGTATATTTTGTCTACATTCTAAGACAACACTGTCCCTTATTCGCGGGAAGATTTAAAATTGTTCTATGATCTTCAATTTGCCGATTTTCAATATTTGAGTTCCAAAATATGTTTGCCAATATTCGCATGCCGAACTAGAAAGAACAAAATGTATGACAAAAAATACCCGTTAAATTTCTGCACTTTCGTCAAATCCTAATCCAAAATACACCGAGAGCTATACCCACTTTTAAATGAAATTTTTGAAACACACGATTTATCACTTAATGGCTTTCAAACTTCCTTGAATTACGTGCATGTATGAAGAAATCTTAACCCCAACCTAACCCATACTTGAGTTTCAACGAGAACGTGCAGAACAAGTCAATAAAACAATAAATAGGTCTATAAAATACTTCGGTTTTAAAATACTTTGAAATCTTACCAAATGCTGTTCACAGAGCCTTTTATAGTATATAGAATATTTCATAACGAATAGGTTTGTTTAGTTTTTTTTTGGGGGGGGGGGGATTGTAACAGACATGCCGAAGTCTGTTTCACTGTTGTCAGATATCTTAGTCCACACAATGAAAAGTACTGCAGGCAATAATTTGTTGTAAGGAATTAGGGGGCGGGGGGAGGTTTGAGAAATCTACAGACCTGTAAAACTCAATATTAGCGATCACGAGGATTTCTTTCAATAACAAATATAAACGTTCTATATTATTATTTTAAAAAATCTTTTAAAAAAACCCTACCTATTATGTACGTGTATTATATTGCATTAGAAAATAATCTATGTACAATCGAGTTTTCTGTTCTGAATAAAATCAATGTATTGAAATTAATTAGGCTTGCCTTCTTGATCATGCCTTGCAGATTGGAATATTTTTTTTTTTAAAAAGGGTTGGACATTATCGGTATCTTTGTTTCATATTCTAGATCTGCATGGCATATCAAAATATCAAAAATCCAAGTATCGTATTTCTCTTCTATTTGAATGAAATTTTGAAAAAAATAAACCTCTCTCTCTCTCTCTCCGAGCTGTGGACCGGGCCAATTTACCATAAATACATCTATGTATGTACAACATTCTACATGAAAAATATCTATATGTATAATCCCTTCCTAGTCCTATAATGTCATATATCATGTATATCTTATGACAACACCCTACCCCATCCCCCAACCCCACCTCAACCCACCCCTGTCCCCAACAAGAGTGTTCACGACCCTTCACTAGTGTTATATTAATTCCTACCATTTACCTCATAATTTTTTTTCTATATGAATCAGCATAATGCTACATTTCCACTTCTAACAAAACAAACGTCACACACCTGCTCATCTTCTAAAACAATTGTTTTCATCGTAATTGAATATTGATTTTACATCCTTACCTGGGACTGGTATATGTTCTACAGTAGCAAATCCTTATATTATATTGTTCAAGCTTCGTCTACGTGTCCTTAGAACCTCTGAATTTCTTTATATAACATACTTTGGGAGGGTAATGTACATAAAACTTCTGAGTCCCACGATTTTATACAATATGACATATATAAATTTATACTGTATGCAAAAATTGCCTAATTCCAGATGCCGGGGTTTAAAATAAGGGCGCTGCCTCGGGTACGCAGTGCGAGAGATTGAGTAATGCGCAAGATAAAGATAAAAATACAATAAATCAATTCATAAGCTATGGAATACTATAGGCTAATCCCAGGTATTCTGATAGGTCAGTTTCTTATCTAAGAAAGTATGTATATAACATGGGATGGGCAAAAATTTAAGGTGAAAAGGAGCACCTTAAATAAAGCGGATTAAGATAATTTTAGGGTGAAAAGTTAAAGGCCGAGCTTGGGGTATAAATAGCAGCCAACCAGGAAAATGGTGGCGAATATGAAATTTCTAGACACGTTCAGATTGCAGAGGAAAATTTTAAATTATCTCATGAAAAGGACACAATTTTCTTATGAAATTTGTTATGCATCTGGACACGATGTTCAGTCGTTTATGTATGTAATATGTAGAAATTATATTGAGATTTAACTGAGTTTTTTCACTCCAAATGATGGAAGCAGGACAAATTTTCAATTCAAATTCAGAAGAGTGACATGCGGTAGGCGTTTCTAACTGTGTTATTGTTTATACCGGATGCTGAGTCATACCGATAGCAAGTTTTAATACTAGATTCTGAACATGCAGCATGCGCGCTTACACACGTAAACAATTCTTACCTCATTTCTTCACATTTTTTTTCCATTTGATGAAAATATTGAATCCAAAAACTCATTAATGATTTATGTTATGAGTTTTCAGAGACAACGTGACTAAAGTTTATCCAATGTGCCTTTGTCGTGATGCGAAAAATCATTTTCGTATTTTTTTATTTGCAGAAAAATATATTATTACACGTACTTTCTCAGTAAAATAATTCACGGCTACATATACCCCCGTTCGTAAACAATCTTATACCGTTGCTGCAATATGTGGAAAGTCCCAAGTTTGATCTTTTAATTTAGATGATATCCTCGGTATATCGTCAAATAGATCCGTTTTATGTTCAGTAACACCACTAAATACACTTTTCACAATGTGTTATTTTACTTCATAAAACCAGATTTTCACGATCTTCTCTTGGGAGAAACATGCTGTATAGCGCCGGCCATTGTCTACTCTAATTTATGCAGATCCGCGCAAAAGTACCCGCCAAAAACGAGAGGTTTACTTAGGGACGGACAGATTTATTAAATGTTATAATATTCCTTGTATTTTTTTCAAAGGAAAGTGTAGATATACAATTCCAAAACATGTTAAAACCAAATGGAAAAATGTGAAATTTATTTCGACATCTTTGCGATATTCTCGACGAAATGACCCTTTGCAGCCTCTCCTGCACAATCCTAATTTCCACCTTCCATTATAGATATGTACATGTACATGTAGGTCATGCATGTATGTGTAAAACTGATCAAAACCTGTCTTTCTAGACATAAAATCATACAAATGACATCTATAAGACAGCTACGATTTTTATAAAATTATACTTTTAATATATTGTACTATGACTCAAGACTTTCATCAGTAAATCGTGAATTTTGTGTAAAAGATTCGTCTGCTATAATTACACGTGCACCGCTCTGCCGCAGCACGCTGTTTGCTATTTTTATCGACGCTGCAAGATAAGAACCGCCCAATGCCCCAGATACTCTCGATGGCTTACCCACCGGTAATTCAACAAACTGGAGTTCGGCCTTTAAAGAACAATATATCTGGATAATACTTGTATGTCAATCACACCCCCTCCCCCATTTTCTAAAAAAATGGGTTATTTCAATTCAGTTTCCTCTTTCTTCCCTTTGCTTTTCTATGGAATAATCTTCATGCATGTACTTTATAATTATTTGGAAATAATTTTGGGGATCGAGAGCATGGAGAGCGACAGAGTTTATAAAAAAATTAAGAATCCATCGTCCAAAAATCTACCAGCGATCGGTTACCGAAAAACCAATGCCGTTCATGAATGAGGAAGCTCGACCGGGAAGTTTGTATCATTGAATAGAATCCTGAATTGCAACCTTCTTCCCTCATTAAGTTTGTATACTTGTTTTTCATTCATAAAAATCTAAATATCTTATAAATTAATTCACGTTCAAAAAATCAAAGTCATGTGCCTATTAGCATAAAATCTACGTGGACTCTATACTTCTTCTCCTTTTTAAATACTAGCTCGTGCTTTTACACTGTGATTGCAGGGGTAGGGTTACAGGGTGGGACTTCGATAAGCCTGGAATCGACTACCAAAAATATCCTACATATTTTGCTGAATAATCAAATTGCCCTTATCCATATTGGAGGGTTTACGGTGAAAGGGAGGGGGAAGGGCGGGGGATGGAGGAAGGAAAGGGGAGGAAGGAGGAAGGGTAGGGAGCGGGAGGGAAAGGTGAAAGGGAGGTGGATGAAGGAAGGGAAAGGGACAGGTAAGGGGGTGGGAGTGGGGAGAGAGGTACCTCCCCCCCCCCCTATTGGATGTTGAGGGATGGGAACATATACCACAAGCGCAGATTTAAAGGGGATTGGGAATTCACCAAATCTTCATTTTTCAGCTCTTTTGTACGTATATATAGTATGTATTTTCCATAATCATAGACTGGCAATCCGCCCCCCCCCCCCCCCCCCGCAACCCTCCTGGAAAAAAAAAACCAAAATCACAACATGCTCCTGACAAAATCTTCCTCTCTAAATATTACTGTGTACGATATTTGAAAAATGACACTTTAGCTTGGTAGATAAGACAATCCCTGCGCGGCCCTTTATTTTTTCCGAAATTGGTGGGATGGCGGGGTCCAACCCGTATCATTTTTAGAAAATTACAGTCATGTAAATGCAAAAAGAAAGAATAATTGACTATTTGACAACCTCCGTCAGTCCATGTAAGGGGGTTAATACTGATCCAAGTGCCAATTTACACTAAGATCCGCGTGTGCAATCATCTGTATTTTTAGAAGTTGTTGTTAAAATTTTGCAATTCTTCAATTTTAAAACTAAATTACAAAAGTACTAGTAAGTTAAACAAATATTTACAATTTCACATCCCACCTACCTGATCATATGTTTTTGCGAGATTCTTGTGACGACAAATGTTCCAGAAACAGAATTAAGAGAAATAAAATCTTCCGGAATATCAGATCTTTTTAAACTTTTGAATTTGAAAAAAAAAGACAATCACCTCCTTAGATCAGGACGGAATGAATGGTAACCCGGAAACTGCATTGACATGGAGAAATGACAATGAATTAAATCGACCATGGGCGGACCTAGACAGTTTTCAGGGGGGGGGGGGTGTTCCAAGCCATCCCGGGGGGGGGGGGGTCCAGCATACGGTTTTGAAAAAAAAAGTTAGTCGCAAAAGCAGGAAAAATCAGCATTTTTTTTTTAAAGGAAATTCTATAGGTGTCCTGACCCCATCCTCCAGGCCTATCTAGATCCGCGCTTTTAGACCTACTTTTATCATGAGGGAGAAATCAATAATGCACGGTATTTCACATGATGATAAGCGATTGGGTGAAAATACCCTCTTCATATTATATCGCTGTATTTGACAACTGGGCGTAGGCCGATTATAAACATAGTCATTTAATATCGGGAAAGAGACCTGGTCACAAGGGGGGAGTGTAGGGGATTCTCGAGGTTATATATGGTTTTCAGTAAATAAAATGTAAGTGTATTGATTCGCATGTGGGTCAAGGCAATTTTTGTCCCAAGGGAAAGGGGGTGAGGTGGGGTGGAGTGGGGGTGGTGAGGTGGGGTGGGGTGGGGGAGGGGTAACACTCAATCAGGGTGTGTTGTGGGTCCAGCCTATACATTTGAAACTAAATGTATTATACGAAAAGGGGAAAAACATTGAATCCGAAATTTTAGGGGAAAAGATTTTCCGGCCCGAAGGGCCGCGGCCAAAAAATTTCCGGATCATGAAATTGCCCCTTCCCCCCCCCCCCCCCCCCCCCCCTCCCCCTCTCTTCCGACCTTTCCTCATGCCCAGAATTATTTAAACTTTAGAGGAATCTTCGGGCCGGATTTTTTGTTGTTGTAATTTTCCAATGTTGAAAATTACTCCAAATTACATAAAGTTTGTTCCATTTTTATTTGTACTTAGTTAATGACACACAAAAAAGTGTTTACTGGGCATGACTGGAAAGGTCGGACAATGCCTGAAAATTACTTTCGCTGGAAGCGTCACTACTTCCCCGATCATTATTTTCTTTTCTCGTAAGGGAGCGACCATTTGATTTTTATTGGGGGGGGGGGGGGCAGGAATACTTTTGTTTTTAAAAATTCCGACTGACAAAATTCTTCCTGCCCCCTCTCAATAAAAATTAAATGGTTGCTCCCTTACGAGAAAAGAATGTAATGATCGGGCAATTTTCAGGTTGGTGGGGGGTGGGGGGGGGGGGGGGGGGGGGCAGGTGTTTTACAAGGGAGGATACATACATCCATGGGTCTCAAAATCTCCACAACCCCATTTCGTGTCTTTCTTGTTCTGATTTAAACCAATGATACGGAAGTGATCCAACTCGATCTACATGTATATACTTACTTGAAGAAACTAAATTTCAAACAAATTTAGTATGCACCAGGCAAGTATTTCGGATATTGAATCCTCATCAGTGATGCTTCCAGCGAAAGTGATTTTCAGGAGCCGTCAAAATTCATTTCAGTAGCGCCCTCTGGTTTTATTTTTTGAGTTTAAGTTTGTGCATTTACTTAACAGAGAGTGCGCGACTCCATCTTCTGTACCTAGGGTCAAATTACGATGACCTTGGAACCACTATACATGTACAAATGTATTTGGAAACTAATTTTATGTCCGGGTGTATAATATATACCTTTGCTGATGAAAATCTAGCTTGGTCTGTAATTTAGACTTCCCTTAAGGGGAAGTTTCTCGTTACAGCCTTTAAAGGTAGTCATTTTGAACTTTCATTGTTTTAATCGAATTGTGTTTCGAAACCGGACTTTTAACTTTATTATTAAATTTGACGATAGATCGAAGGAGAGGTCGATTTCATGATAACGGTATGGGATCTATGACTATTTAAGATAAACAATATAAAGCGCATTCTTACACACTGGGGGTCAGGAAATATTTTAGGATGGGATGGGGAAAAAATAAAGTTCATCGGGAAAATAAGCGTTAACATTGAATAATAAATATGATCCAAGGATTTATAAACAGTTTATAAATCCGGCTTGATACCTCTCTGATGTAAATTAAAGTACATATATATATTTATTTTAACAATTAAAAAAGATAATCAGGTTGGCGAGAAATCTTTAGAATCGCGTCCAGAATTTGATAAAAAAAAAACTTTGAAAAAACCCTGCTGCACATTGGTGTGCTGTTACATGTACATGATAATGAATTTGAATTGTAATTCGGTGAAACGAGATCTTTTTGTTATTGCAAATGAATGAAGCTGTACTATTTCTAGAATTCCACTTTTTGGGGGAAAAATAATTTAAAAAAAAAGAAAACATTCATTTAATTTATACGGGCTCAGCAGGTGCGTGCTGCTAAATCCACAACATGTGAAAGAGAAAGTAGAAAATGGACAACAAACATCGCAAAGCGAAATCAGAGCGTTTCAAGAAATTCAAAGGAAATAAGTCAGAAGGTACTTAAGATCTAGACTTTTCTCTATATTTGTAATTGTTTTATGGTAATTGAATACATGTACAAGTGACTGTGTACATGTAACATAATTTGTGCCTGGGACCCCATGCGTGCAGTTACTGTCCGCGCAGCTCTCTTCAGAAATCGGAAAATTGAAGTTTTCTCTACTTTGTTGGCATATTTTTCGATTGAAATTTACATAGGGGGATAGATCTTAAACCCTCACAACCAACGATGTATGATATATGGCTGTACGACCAATAATATGCTCACAGTGATAATTTTAGATTGGGAGATCTCTATGTTAATTTGAGTGTGACGTCATTGACGTTCTCCATAGACTCAGTGTTAAACATCGGCGACGTTGCGCTAAAATAAAAATAGAAAACTCCCTATCTAAAACTATTTTATTTCACTGTGAACGAAGTCACCCGATTACATGTACTGTTATGCCCTTGAAACTTGGAAAAATTCAATATTTTGCAGTATCCTGATTCCTTGAACTTGATATTTATTATATGATAATTATACATATTACTTTATACAAGAAATACAGATCAAGTTTAGATACAGGTCATGTTTCTAAATTTTGTATGGAGTTATGCCCCTTGAAGATTTATATATAGTAATGCTTTCAGTAGCTTCAGGGATTTTTCAAGTCCGTTTTTGGGTCCACTTACCGGACCCATTCCCAACGCCAAAATGGCCTGTATTTTCCCAATTTATGGTTGAAATTTCCCAATTGGAACCTCATAATTTTTTTGAAGTGTTCTTCAATAAAGAGCAAAATAAAGACGAATGAAATACATTGCAGAAATACGACATTGACGATCTATGTGTAAACTGGTCAGAAATCTTATATCCGGTATAGGTTTACGTTTTAATCATCAAATCGTATCTCCAGTATTGGGAACCCATGACCATGTCGTCCTACAACAGCAAATTTGATACCAAAAAATGACAAAAGGGAGTACATCTTCTTTGTAGAGGAGAGATACGTTCTTCAAAATAAAATTTTGGATAGTGACTATAAAAGAAACAACAGAACGTAGTTCATGTTCAGTAAACAGAATAGGGCGACTCGGACAGTGGGAATGTCCCCCGTCAAACACTGACTTTAAATCTGAATCCTGATTGATCATGATCATTAAAGTAGCCCCTCTGACTGAACAGATGCCTGTTCCTGATCCAAGAAGATTATCATTATGTCCTTTGCAGTCTTCGTGAAAACTTTTTTTGACCACTAGCCAGCTGGGCTAGTTGAGTGCCAAAATCTACAAGCCATCCAAAATTTTCACTAGCCTTTGAAGAAAAATCAAAACGCTATAAAGACCTATCGTTTCCTCAGCTAGGTCCGATGAGTAAGTAAAATTTCACACATATATATAGATTATACAAAATGTACATAAAAATCGAAAGAAGTTAAACCACCACCCGATCATTTCTCTGGCAGATGTCAGCTACATCATTTCAGTGTTCAGTCAAGATTTTTGAAATTGTTAGATATTAATTGAACATGTTATACTCGCATATTAGTCAGTACCGTAAAATAACCCGCAGCAAACAGTTGAGACGTAACGGGTACTTTTTACGGAAAGTAGGCGGCGATTTTACCGTAAGTATAAGACGAGAAATCGCCAGCCTGTCCGCCCTTTATGAGAACACTGCGTTTCATTAAAAGTCACTAGCCAGTCGGGCTAGTTCAGAATCAAATTTTGGTAGCCCAAGGAAATATTTGGTAGCCAGGGCGGTCGGGCTAGTGAGTTTTCACGAAGACTGCCTTTGAAGTACAATCTAAAGTATAGATGGTTTTACTAGTACTTTGTTTATTTTATTGAAGACATTTTGAATAAGAAGGAGTTATATCTGTGTAAGGATTTATTTCATTAAGAATCAAATTAAACTGTTGGACATTCCCAATTTCATTAAAACGCCGCAATTTTTCCCAATTTTACTGGACCCTGGACCCAAAGTAAAATACCCTGAAAAATCCCTGAGCTTCATTGCTTAATAATATGTGTGAAATATGATGGGGGTATCATTGATCCTTAGATCAATAATTTTTTTTTTCATTTTAAAGTTCAAGGTTAACCTTAATTAGTTAATATCCATACATTATTTTTAAGGTCAAGGTTTTGCAGACAAGCGGAAGAGAAAAGCCAAGTATGAGTACATGAAAATTTTGAAAAAAGAGAAGAATGAAATCCGAGATGAAGCTGCTGGATCAAGCAAACAAAACAGGGAGGATTCAAGGATTAGGTATTTGTTTAATTAACACGATTAATTAAAGATGTTAGAAATAAACATGAAAATTCTTTGATAATTTCTGAGGTTGGCATTGATAATACATGTACAGTACCAAACATCAGGGATATTTTTAGACCAATGTCCACCTATGATTGGGCACTTCTTTTTCTTCTTTGTTATCACGTGTAATGGATAATTATTTCCAAACAGTACACACATGTCATTGTAGTTCTAATTTATTATTCATTTATTTGTAGAAACATCTAAAAGCATATTGCATATGTCAACAGTAACACGTTCATGAAGAATTCTCTTAACAATGCAAACTTTTGAAAAAAAAAAAATTTTTGTAGAAAATTTCAACCACATATGAACAGATACCTTAAACAGAAGAAAGAATTTGATAGTAAGAAATTAGAGAAAGAGAAGAGAAAACACGTAAGTTATGTTACAGACTTTTTTTAAGCATTTTGTCAATTGTGCCTCGTATGAAATTCATGTGAAATTTACATGAACTTTACATGAAAATTCACATGAAATTTATGTGAAATGAGCGCGAACATGAAATTTACATGAAATTTTTCACATGAAATTCATGTGAAGATTTTTATATGGATGTTATGTGAATTCAGTTTCCTGTGAAGGTCACTTAGAAAAATTCATGTGAAGTTCATGTGAAGGAAATTTATGTGAAATTCATGTGAAATATTTTTAACATAAATCTTATGTGAAATTTATATGAATTTTACATGAACTTTCATGTGAAATTTACATGATGCTCATTTCATATGAATTTCATGTGAGGCACAATTGGCTGTGTATATGAAAATATAAAATATATAACCTTTGCAACCATTAATGATTTTTTTATGTTCAAAAGATTGACAGGGAATATATTTTCATAATGTTTTCATAAGTGTCGCAGTAATAATGGCTGAAGACAAGGAAACTGTGTAGTTTGCATTAGTGTTGTAACGATTATCGCCGACATCGGCGACATCATCGCTAATACCCTTCGATTTAGATTAATCGATTATGTTTTTAAGAATCGATTATAATCGGAAATATTTAACGTGGAAAAGAATGACATAGTTTTTGGTCGAATTTACGTATGACAGGTATGAATAAAACGAAAGTAGATCAACGATCGTTTCTACGAGTTGAATTCCGGGCGTAGCGTACATAATTTGAAAAGGATACACTCTTTAAGGCATACAATGATGGAATTAGGATTCTCATTGAATTTAATAGTAATGACAAGTACTCCTATAGAAAACATTAACGTCAGATGCGATACGGGCCTGCGATACGTCAATATCTACTCGTCTAGAAAAAAAACTTTTTTAGTTTTTACGCCGAACTCTCGAGCTTGTAAGAAGGACAAGGTCTGTGAATTTCACAGTACTGTTACTACGAAGATATTGCTTGATTCCTTGAATGAGCAAAATCTTAAGTTAACTCTTGGGTCGTATGGAACAACCCCCCTCCCATCCCTGCATATGCCGTATAAAGTCGATCATTACTGCTGTGATCTTGACAAAATATTTCATTTAGTAGACAGGATTTTATCATTCTGTGGTAAGAGAATCTTTCTAGACATTTTGCTATGTATATAAGCATAAGATCTAGTGAAGTTTATTCATTACTTGTCTTATTTCTTTCTGTAAAAACAAGAAAGAACTATTTCCGATTAAATCGAAATATTCGATTAAAATCCTCTCCGATTATAAACCGATAATCGATTATGAAATTTTTCCGATTATACAACACTAGTTTGCATTCGAATTTGATCTCTCATCGTTAATATGTACATGTATTTCTTACCCATTGTAGGAGGCTATCAAAAAGAGAAAAGAACGTGATGCTGCTATGGAACAATATACCAAGAAAAAGAGAGCGAACTATAAGAAAATGTGCAAGAAAACTCAAAGAGGACAGCCGTTAATGAGAGAGAGAATTGAACTTTTATTGAGTAAAATTGAAAATAAATATAATCAAACATGAGATTTTATTATTTTTTTCATATAAAATTTAATTCTCATCAAGGTTTCAAAGCAGGTTATAGTCAAAACCCTGTATTATGTATAAATTTGTCTGTGTTGCCTTGGAAAGTCTCACTCACAAATATCGGAAGCATTTTGTAAATAATTATTTGTAACTTAAATAAATGCACGATTGTTTCTAGGAAATTACTTAAGGAGGGTTTGAATACCAAGATGGCGGTGGCACAATTTGCTTTCTCGCTTCCTAGGAAAAGTACAGTCTTAAAACTCCCTTAAAACATTTGATACTTTGATTGATATACACATTTGCGTATCCTGATGAAGTTTGAATAATTTCCGGCGTCATTTGAAGAAATTATGGCCATTTTCGAAATTTAGGACTTTGGGAGTTTTATCCATGAGCAAACCACGACGTCATTTCGACGCAATTGGGAAAAAAATGGCGTCACAAACCTTCGCATTCAAAATACAATAAAAACATTATTAATAAACGTATTGCATTGAAACTTAGCATGTATAAAATAGAAAATTAAAGCTTCATTACAGTGTATTCGTTGACAAATTTAGGTTACTGGAAAGCGAATGTCACTTCATTGAAAATGGACGATTTTGGAAGAAAAAATTGGAAAATATAAAGCCTTGTAATATTTTAATCCTAAATTCAATTTTTCCCATTTAATCATGAAATCATCTCTGGACATTCTTGATAATTTTGATAGTTTTTGACAAAGATTCATCCACAGGATTCCTAATTATTAACTAGCAACTACATTAAATTGGCCCGAAATTGCAATTTTTTAGCGACAGTGTCATCTTTTATTCAAGTATCCTGCCTATGTTTAAAACACAATTCATTTTATCTTTTCCATACGTAAGTGCAATATATTTATGGTTATTTTGGAAGTTAAATCAAAATTAATTTCTAATAGGTTTACGAGAACTGGAATGACACTTTCAATATTATGACGTCATCAAGAAATTCGCGAAAACGTCAACTAATGCATATTTCAAAGTCTCGTAGAAAATTTTCCTGTGGATAGAATCAAATGTAAGTTTGTATAGTCAAGGACAGACAAGATATATATAATTTCAGAAATTTTTAGAAAAATTGAATTTGGCGTCTAAGTGTTCAATACCTCCTTAAATGACAAATTTCATACGATTCATTCAAAACACAATGCTTGTTCAATAGTACATGTATTAATTATTGTTTATCCAAGGGTATTGTAAGAAATTTGAGGTTGTGAGAATGAGTTTTTAAAAAATGTCATAAATCACAACTGAGCTCATATTTGTAAGGTCAAGATAACAACAGCTTATGGAAATCAGTGGCGGATTCAGGGGGGTGCGGAGGGGGCGTCCGCCCCCCCCCCCCCCCTCCCCCCCCCCGGCACTGACCCAAAATTTCCCAAAAAACCCTATATTTTGGCCCATTTTCAGTAAAAATCGTCAGATTTCGCCCCTTGACCCACCGGCAAAGGGGGCGCTGGATCCGCCACTGGAAATTATATATGGTAAAATCAGAATGATTGTTCATCTTATGTTTACATGGATAGGAAATTATAGAGATAATATTTTACTATCCATATGTGCTATTTGTATAATCGTGACCTTGAATTTGTTTCAAGAGTCATACCTGTCAACTCTCCCTCTTTTGGAGGGAGACTCCCTTTTTCTGACCTCATCTCCCTCTTTGGCATTTTTCCCTCGAGGGAGACCAAAATCGCCCTCTTTTTGGCCGAATCTCCCTCTTTCTCCCTCTTTTGGTATATTTATCTAGGAAAATCACTCTAAATAGAGACATTCAGAGCATTTTATGGGAAATTGCATGACAAAATGTAAGAAAAGATGTATATAATGCAATAAATTATTGATACATGTTTCATAGTTTATAAATGTTTTTGCATTGAAATGTCAGCACAATGAAATTATTTGAAAATTGGTTTTGCACAAAATGTCATGATTCATTAAAAATGTAGCAAAATGGGTTCACACGCAATCTCCCTCTTTTTCAAGTGCCAAGGAAGGAGATCTCCCTCTTTTTAAGGTTTCAATGTTGACAGGTATAGTGAGTGAAAGCAGAACTCAAAATCATATGCTTCGGTATTATTATGCAGATTAAAAGTTATTTTCCAGTGTATGTATAGCTACAAGTAATGGTTTTCTTAGAAAAAAGAGAGGTTCTCCTTAAAGACCATTTTCAACGTTGCCTTGGTATTAAACAGTGGAGCACGCTAAGAAAACAGACTTAATGTCAGAAAACAACATGGCTCTCCATGTAGGTTTTTGAATAAGAAATGACAAATTTTTTAAAGTATGTCAAACTCCAAGGTCAAGGTCACAATGTCAAAAGTCAAGATCCCAAATGAAAAGTCTGGTCATGAGGATATGAAAGCTCTACCTCTTATAGTTCTTCAGAGTTTTTTAAAAGTAGGCCAAACTCCAAGGTAAAAAGGTCACTAGGTCAAAAGTCAAGGTCCATGAAAGGTCACGTCATAAGAAATATACATATGCATGTGAAATATCAAAGTCCCACCTCTTAAATTTTTAAAAGTAGATTAAATTCCAAGGTCAAGGTTACAAGTTCAAAAGTCAAGGTCCATAATGAAACGTCTGGTTATAAGAAATCGACAAGTGAAATATCAAAACCCTACCCCTTATACTTTATGAGATATAGCCCAGGTTAAAGTTTTCTAAAAGTAGGTCAAACGTCAAGGTCACTAGGTCAAAAGTCTAGGTTCCAAATGAAACATCTGGTCATGAGGAATCCGCTGTGAAATGCCAAAGCCCTACCCCTAATAGTTCATGAGATATAGCCCAGGTAAGATGCCAACGATCATGCAGGCTGTAACATTATAATCTCGTACATTCGTCTCGGCTCGTTTAAAAAAGGCAATGCATTGCGGGTAAAACTACTGCGTTAACAAACAGGTGAAGACTACGAGAACATTGCATGACACAAAAACGACACAAAAAAGCAGAACATCATTTTAAAAAATGAAGGACAAAAAACAAAAATAAATGCGACCAATAAATTAGGCTAGCTGTATTAAAATGGGAAAACGGACAAAGACTACGAGAACAGTGACCCCAAAACGACAAAAAAAAAAAAAAGGCAACCCAAGCGGAGCATCTTGCAACTACATGGTTTAGTTCATGCTATCAGCAAAAGGATTTTTAATCATGTCCAATATGAACTTGACCCCTTAACCCTCTGAAATCAGTACGATTCATCTTCTTCCCGTAGATACATTTGTGGGAGGTTTGGCGATCCCATTATGCTGTTCACAAGGATTTAAGCCTAAATCAACCTTGACCTTTGACCCTTGGTCTTGAAAATCAAATGTTTTTTACCAAATGGGGAACAGTTGTTTAAGGTATGTTGCTGTTTTGTCAAATTCTGAGTATGCTGTTCAAAAAAGTTTACATGATAACAAGAAATGGACATCCACGACACCAATAAACATTAAATGAAGACAATGATCGATCACATATATAGCTTCCAGTGGAATAGATCATGAACAAAACAAAGACCTATCTGAAACACACGGAAGGATACCAACATTCATCCCCCAGTACCGACTTTGGAGGGCCATTAAGCCACATGTTCATGGTAGATACTGCGGTTGTACATATCTACAATTAACATAGTGTTTTATTAATTTAAACGCAGGGGCGAGGTATATCATATAGTTTGTTCATGAACCCTTTCCGGAGCACAAATCCTTACCTCTACAAGTAATATAGATTTGTACGACCGTATATGGAGGAAGGAGAGCCGTTTATGGCCATGCAAGGTATCATACCCCACTCCTGTGATTTTACATCGCACAGAATTTCGACAAATTACATGTATAGACTACACGTATATCAACAACACCAGAAGACGTACAGAAACCTCAGTCACACAACAGGTCTAACGGACAAGTTAGTCCAGCAAAGGCAATGTGAACCTACAAATTACAACACCTAACGATAGAAAGAAACCCGATTTGCACACGCAGCCTACTTTGGACGGTCATCTGATATACATGTACATGTACGTATATGAGATTATTACATGTATGAGTTTTAAGAAGATCCTGACGATAATCTCAACAGCATTCGCACTAGAGCACAAAATTGATCATCGACGGACCCCTAGCAAGCTAAAGGTGGGACCAGGTGCCCAGGAGGAGTAAGCATCCCCTGTTTGACTAGCCGCACCCGCCGTCGAAAATGAAAACTATATCTAAAATATATGCATTGTCTGAGGTTATGTCTATACGTTGTATATCGAAAGTGCTATGGCGAACATGTCAGGGAAAAATATTCAAAACACTGTCAAACCCCTCGCGGGGAACTTTTTACGATCTCCACACGGTGTGGTCGCAAATGGTGTTCTTATCCTGATTACGTGCACACAACCCTCCAATTAACGTATCTAGATACACAGAGCAATCTCCCAAGACGCCCAGTTATAGTATAACAGTCAGATGGTGCTTCAAACAGGACAGTAATTACGGTCCCATATCACTGAAAGATTGTACATGTATACATGTATAAATGGATAAAAAGTATGGGGCATATACAACGAACAATCCTTGCTCTGTCGGTTCTTATGAGATCATATATATTCATATCCTAGTCACCAAAAAGTCACAGTCATGTATTTTTATCATCGCAATTAATGAATGACATATATGGATAATGTCCATATCTCTGTATACAGCACAAAATCGATAATTCAAAAAATCAGAAACCGAAGGCATACAAAATCAGGATAAAACAGGAACCAAAGCAAACAAACAACAACCTCCACCACATGAAAAGAAGCGAACTCCCGATATGGGAGTGAGACCAGGTGCCCAGGAAGAGTAAGCATCTCCTGCTGGTATGCAACACCCGCCGCTTCAATTCGGTAGATCTGTCACGTCCGATTACTTCCATTTCCGAAGACATAGAGTACAATCTTTGGTTGGATGGCTCAAATGGTCTTCAGATAGAATATCATCCACCATTCTGGAGAGTGGGACATAATATAGTGTATGACGAGTTCCCCATATCGACCGTAGATCGAACTTCCTCAGTGACGATGTTAGTCGATCACAAACATATCCCTGACTGAGAAGATAGTTATATTACACGCTACTGACAAGAGCATTTTAAGCTCAAACTGCATCGGAATCATGCATCAATTATTGCCACAGTCTAGTTTATCCCTTTGAAAAGGGGGGGGGGTTACTTTGTGACAAAAGAGTATTTTTCTCTGGCACATTCCAGTATGCATTTTTGAAAAATCCACTTTATACTTTTCCTGGGAAAGTCCATCCTGCATCGGGAGTGTAAGATTGACTGATGATCCTAAATTGTTTGCTTGAAATGGTCTCCCATGCTGTATTCGCGAAGATTTTAAGCCTATAATTAAATCTCTGATGATGACCAGGGACGTATCATACTAGTTAATATGGGGGTATCTCTCTCCCCTCCATCCCTCCCCTTTCCCTCCCCTCCAGCCCCTTCCTCCCCTTCCCCCTTTCCCCCTCTTCTCCTTTCACTCGATCCTCCCGCCCCCTTCCTCCCCACTCTCTTTTACCCTGTCCACCCCTTTATATATCATATTTTTTTTAATTTACTGGCGTCCATTTTTTGACAAAATTGACCCGGCGTCGTTGTTGTGCCTTCTAACCTATACTTAGACAGTGCAGTTAGTAATTAACTCCCCCCCCTCCCACCCCTTACCTCGCCTCCAGCCCCTCCTCGGCCCATTCCCTCCCTCCTCCCCCTATTTCCCTTCTCTCGCCCCTTCCTCCCCACGGCTCCATTTCACCCTGTCCATCCCCTCACATATTCTTCTATCAAGAAAGCCGGAGATATATGTATTTATAAAAGAGATAGATGCTGCCACCATTAATAATTTTATTCAATTCATTCCTTCTTGCATCAATTCATTGAATATAACTTACAGTAGTTAGGACAAGGGCGATTCAAGGGAGGTTTTTGTTTGTTTGCTTTGGTTCCTGTTTTTACATTGTGTATGGTTTTCTGAATTATCGATTTTGTACTATGTATAGGGATAAGTTGCCCCCCCCCCCCGGCCAAAAAAAAGTATCTGGGCCAGGAGGGGGGGGGGGCATCGAGTGAGTGAGCATCCTCCTCCATATTTTTCCCCAAATTGCTCGATTTGTTCAGTGTTGGGCATATTTGATTTGATTTTGTAACGAAACAACGATTTGCGAATTAGACATAATGCGACTCCGCATTATATCGCCAGGTGCCCGCCAAAATCTTCCGAACGCTTACAAAAAGGAAATGAGTGGCTAGCGTTTCAAGCTTCTAACTGACGTTGCTTATGGTTGCCAATGCAAACTGGAGAACAAGATGTTAAATGCAGCTTCAATTATTTGTTGTATTTGCCTCATCCCGCTTACAACATGTGGTAAATAACCGTCTTTTTGGTTAGCTCTTGTGCCCCTCTCTCTCCTTGATTCGTTTCGTTTAGTTAGAAAGGGCGTTTGATTTTTCATGATTTTTTTTGTTCCAAGATCTGTTGTATTTTGCAACTGTACAAGAAACTATATTTCCACTATCCAGTTAGTAAGGCTGCATTTTGAAAAGCATCTCCGCCAACAATTTGACAACTTCCTTTCAGAATACTTTCAGAATTTGCAGATAGTCCGACTTGCAGACCTACAACGGTGTTATCTGTTTTTTCGTCTTCGGTCTGACTGCAAACTTGAAAAAACTTGAGAATTTCAGTGCGAAAAAAAATTTGGCAAGTTGCCCTTTTTTGGACAAATTCTAGTCCCTTCAACCAAAAAATAAGTCACCCAGTCCTCCTGTCCCTAAAAAATCCCCTCTAGGCCTGCAAGTCGGACTAATAGTCAGAGACACTAGAATTGTGTTTGAAAGTCTCATATAGCGCATATAAAGGCCACAGACTGCTGATATTATTTTCAAAATAAATCAAATATGTGTTTGTGGCATTCCTTCGTATATAGCAGTATAGAAATACACAGGTACTTAAATATGAAATTAACCTCAAGGATAAAATTGAGATAATTGTTTACAATGTTTACTTACCGATATCTATGTTTACTTATACTCAATTGATATCTCAGCTAATTTATGTCCAGTTTTCAGTTTCTTGGAAAAAAGAGGTCCAAATTCAGCCCCATTCCCCTACAAAATAGTATTATGTTTTTCACCTAAAATGGGAGGAAAGACGTGTAATACCAAGATACTATGTGCCATAAAAACTACGAAAATATAAAATCACATTTTGTATCAGTATCAGAAAGCGAGAAAATTTAAGCTATATACATATTGTATACTCATGATACCGATACATGTAAGAATTGATGATTAGGAATGGGTGGATCATGTGATTGAAAAGTTTTGCCTAATTTTCAGGTGAAATTTTTTTCACTTATAATTTTTCCTAGTCCTACTATACATGCTAAACAATTTGAGTAAATGTCATAAAAATTTTAGAAATGTCTTTTTTTCACTTTAAACATATTTTATTTCTGTAATAAGAAAAGTTGGATTGGGCTATATGAATGATGCCCAACATTATTAAGTGCCTTTCAATACAAAACAAGTTCGCAAGATATATGTGACTGAGCATGAAAATTAACAAATAAATATAAAACTAATAGATATGAAACTAATTTAAAATGGAGAGAAATTATAATTCAATTGTAATCCATGACATGTGTGTATAGTATTAATTGAACTCATAGAAATGTCTTGTACAATGTATTAAATTTGCAGAAATTTTTGTCAAAGCCTATAATGGGGGGGGGGGGGGGGGGGGGGCTGACAGGGGGGTACTCCTTTCCCATCTCCTGTTCCTTACCTCTCCCATCCTGTCCCCTTCCTCCTTCCTTTTCACCCTTCCCTCTCCCTTCCTCCCTCTTTCCAACCTCTTCCTCCCCCTCCTTCCCCTCATTCCCCCTTCTCTCTCCCTCCTCCCTGTGCTGATCCATAATATTACTTAGTCTTAACAGTGCTTATTTAATGCAAACATCTGTAATTTCTCTCATTCAGATCTGAGAAGCAAGCTGAAGAATTATGAGGTGATAGACAATATACAGATACACAGTATTAAGGAGAGGAGTGTAGATGAATCCGTGTCGGTACAGGCTACTAGGAAACACGTCAAGTTTAGCGGCCTCGGGAGGTATGTGTTTCGGGGAGCAGACAATTTTATTTTTTCCATTTTAAAGGGGAATTCCAAATCTCAGATTACTAGAAACTTTGAAATTGCATGTGGCCTTTAGAATTATGTTTTTTTTTTCTGAAGGTGTGTTCTAGGAAGAAGTCATGTTTTAATTTTTCCGTTTTAAAGCAGAATTCTGCTTTCCAGATTCCTAGAGACTTTGAATTTGGCTTCTTGAATTTCAATTTCCGGGGATGGGGGATGGGAGATGGGGGGAGGGGTGTCTCTGCTTATAGGATTGCAATTCCCCTCATTACTGATCATTTTATGTTGTTTAATCAATGTGTCAATGGAATCATACGTGGAAGAATATGTAAATATAGGCTCGCACGTACACACACATATATATTATATTCAAATTTTGATGGGATTGTAGCTTTTATTTAGGGATGTATTGATTAAAAAAGAATAAATAAATGTAATTTTTTTTTATTAATTTAAGACAGGAGAGGAAATATACATAGAAAAAAGACAGTCCCATTGTATGATGAAGGTCACTTGTTAGGAGATGACCATGATCCTTTGACAACATCTTTTAAAAAAAAAAATTCTGAACGATATAACCCCCCCCCCCCCCCACACACACACACACACACACACCACACACACCACCACCACTTTTTAAATATGCATGCTCATCTTCTATAATCATGATATTGATTGTATGAAATAAATTCATTTTGACTTAGTTAAATGACGAAGTATGAATATTATACAGAATATGAGTTGGTGATTCTTGTTTCTATGGTAACCAAATTGGATTTTTCAGGAAATTTTCACTGCACCTTACTCCAGTGACAAAGCTGTTCTCCTCGAACTTTAAAGCTGAAATTATTGATGGCCAAGGAAAAAGACGAAAGTTTACTATAAATCAAAACAACTTTTACTCAGGAGAAATTGAGGGTAGGAATCGGACATTGGATATAGCAAGCCTTAATTTACTGTGAATTGTAAACTATCTTTGGTTAAAAAGTGTATGTTGATCATGTTTGTGTCGCCTGCGAAGCATAGCAACACTTAGGGATCACTTTGTCCGTCTGTCTGTCACACTTAAATATCACACCCTATAAATTTGAGCTATTCCGGAGTGTTGCTATGTTTCGCAGGCAACACATGCAATCCTTGGAAAGATTTTAATAGATTTTCGTCACAAACATGTAATTAATTTTTGAAATAAAAATAACAAAATGGACACTATTGTCATATGGTTTATGTAGAGGCTATATTGGTCACAATTAGCCCATTATTAAATTTTATTCGATCTGTATTTTGTAGGCGAGAAAGGGAGTGAGGTACATGCGTACTTAGATGACGATGACACTCTAACAGCATCTATATCAACACAGGAGGATGACATAATAGTAGAGGTACGGGATGGATAATCGGTGTGAAGGTTTGAAAGGGACATGGCTTTTGAAAAGAGCCCTAACTAAACAATCAGTGAGGGTCAATGTCACCTTCAAGAGGTCAAGGTCACATAATTGTTTCTGAATATTAGTCTTGTTTGTGGGGAAGTGGATAAATTCTTTACTTGTGTCAAATATTTAAATACGGAATTTTTTCGCGTGGTTGAAATTTTTGCAAAGTCCCAATTGAAAAATGGGAAAATTACCCCCCACTCAAAAAATTTCCATGTTTCCAATACATTGTGCAAATTAATGGAGATTATTTTTCAGCCTATATGGAGACACCAGAGGAAGAAATCTGGATCATCACGCAGTAAGTCAATGGTCATGTACAAAGCCGAGGATGTAAAATGGCCGGAGGAAATGATTTCTCATAACAGAACAGGGTAAGTGTATGAAAATTAGGGGTTACCATGCATATTGAGATGTTTTCTAGGGCATTACTGACTAAAGTATTAGAATAGGGTTATCATACTGATGTTTTACAAAAAGTAAATTTAGTTTTACCATGATCATTCAAGCCGTAATTTTACAGATATTTCTGACAACTTTTTTAAAGCGTTAGAATAGGGTTATTATACTGAAGGATTTGCCGTCACCCTGTCTGTTTTTGTAAAGCATCAGTATGATAACCCTATTCCAATGCTTTAAAGAAGAATTAAGTGATAAAAAGTTACGATAATTCCTGAAATTATTCGTAAGTAATTTTGTGAAACTGGGTCCAGATTGCCAGAAAATTTCTACTTGTCCGGCACAGTAAAAGTAGCCTTGCTTGTCAGGCCAGTGTCTTTCTTGAAGATTGCATTTTTATGAATGCTTACCATTAATGGTACGGATATTGTATTCCATGACTGTTAAGTTTTACGCCTTATTAATTTCAGTAATCAGAGTAATATATTACGGAGAAATATTTCTTGTTCATAACATTAAATATATCAAAATGAAAGTAAATAGCTTAAAAGTTTATCATCAATAATATACATGTGCTATGTAATTGGAGGACGGGTTAGAGAAGAGGTAATACACTTACTTCTCAAATCCCGGGATTGAATCCCTGGTTTGTCAAAGGGATCTAATGTGGGAGGGTATGTCAATCACCCACCTAGTCCTAGGAAATTTTTTCCAAGGAACTCTGGTTTCCTCCTGCTTGAAGCAACCCCTCATGCAAACATCTGAGCCAACATGAGACATCAATATAAGTTTGTAACTTGTTTTTTAAACATTTTAGAATAAAGTTTAAAAATTTTTATGTAATTTGATTTTTCTATTTTTTCAGGCCTAATTTCTGTGGTGCCTTTCACCCGGACAAAGAACATGGATTTGATGAAATAGTCTTTGCTAATCACGATGAAGGTTTGCATTTTAGTCTGCGTCATGGATTTCAGTATAATATACAATTTCAATATAATATTGTATCAATAACATACAATTTCAATATAAATCTTAAACATGGATTTGTAAATATGTTTACTCAAATGCCAACTTTAAATGAATAAGATCTTAACATTTTGATATCAAATAAGACCATTTCTTCGTTATTTTCTGTTTTGCGTCCTCATGCTGGTAGGTTTTGAGCCCAAATTCATAAAACGAAACAAAATTGAAAAAATGAAATCTTTTGTAAAATTAAGTGTGATTGCGTTTTCTAGAAAAATTAAAGAGAAATTGTTTAATTGTTTAATCTACATGTATAATGTTCATATTCAAAATCAAACAAATTTCTGTCAGATTTCACAATTATAAATTTAAACTGCAACTTTGTTTTATATGCTTGTTTGTTTTTTTTTCCTTGGCTGGCTTGTAGCTTTCTCAATTTCTAAAGGAGGCAATACAGAATAGAAACAAGAAATGGTCTTAATATTATGTAATATAATATTTTAGAAGAGCATCATCATCATCACAGATCTAAGAGATCTACCAAGGTCAACTGTCGTATAATCGCTGTTGCCGATTATAAATTCTTCGTTGGTATGGGGGGCCAAGACATATACAGGACGGCTAATTATATCGTAAGTATGAATATTAACATTCTGTAGCCATTTTCACAAAAATACTTACGGAAAAAAGTTTAGGAATTTTCGTAAATTTTGACCAATTAGTTCGTCTTAGAAACTAAGAATTGCAATGTTTTTTTTCTGTATTTATAATCAATATGTAGAAATGATCTTAGAAAACATAATACAATCTAAAAAGAAAAACTTCTGAACCTTTTATTTAATAAAGAAAGTTACGAAAATTCCTGAAAATTTTCGCAGGAACTTTTGTAAAATTGGACACTGATCGGTGTAATTACTTTACCTTAACTTGTCTTAGAGCTACATATATACACCCAATTTTAGGGGAAAAAGGACAATATTGGGAAAATTAGCGTAATCAAGAATTAGTGTAATTAAGGATTAGCGTAATCAAGAATTTTCGTAATTAAGGATTAGCGTAATCATGAATTTGCGTAATTAAGGATTAGCGTAATCAAGAATTAGCATAATTAAGGATTAGCTTAATCTAGAATTTGCATAATCAAGAATTTGCGTAATCAAGAATTAATCTTAATTTTGGTGTTCTTGGGTGTATGATTCTGGGTGGTGACATGGAAATAAGCCAAAAATAAGACATTCATTACATATATTCCAATTCATGGTATATACATGTACAGTGATGATTCGTTAGTCCGGAATTCGTTAGTCTGGAAAATTCGTTACTCCGGACGATTTCTCAGGGAACAAACATGCACAGTGCAAAATTGATCCGATAATCCGGAAATCCGCGTTCCGGATCCGGACGGTAGTTTTCGGGAACGGACGTGCGGATCATGTATAATTTTGTCCCGTTAGTACGGACGATATAAGCGACTATCAACTGTTTTCATAACAATAAATTTTTACCTGGAGAAATCTAAACGTGCATGTTTTTATAACAATTAAGTCGTACCTGGAGAAATTTACCTGTAGACCGGGTGAATTTTTTAACATGATTCAGTAATCCGGAAAATTCGTTAATCCGGACGAATTCCTCGGGGACCAATTCGTCCGGACTAACGAATTATCACTGTATATACCTTTACTTGCACGAACATTACTTTTATTGCGTATAACAGCGTCAAAAGAACTTTAACTTTGATCAATTCTCCTTACATTCAAACTTGAAGGTGAGGTCATTATAGGCAACTGGAATTATTTGTATATACAAGTAATTCTAGTTGCCTAATGGGCTTTTAACATGGGAAATGTAATGGTAATTTAATATTTACTTATAGTGAATCAAATTTACTCTCAACAGTGACAGCTAGAATAAGAATTTCACATCTTGTTTATGTAATTTTAGGTTGGAGTGATACAGAAGGCGAATCTCATCTATAGAGGGACGTCATTTAGTGGTGTGGGATCAGGTTTCGGTCTCGAGATTGCTCAGGTAAGAGTAAAAATAGAAGCGGTCACCGTGTGATGACAGTGATGAGAAGTTTCAATCCGAGTGTCCCGTATTTGCTTGTATCATTAAGATATCAGTGTTATGATCGCACACAGTGATTTATTTTCTTTTTTCCTCTGTTAAAACAGTTACTGTAAACATGGAAATTTCTGCATATTTCTAAAAAATATTTTCCACACAAAATAACACAGTCATAGACATCTACATGTATTTCGCAAATGTTTCCCCCAAGAGTAATGTTTTGATGTAATTGTCGCAAATTTTCCCCATGTTTATAGTATACAAAATGATAATTTTCATACTTATTTCTGTCATGGTTTGATTATTCGGTCTTTTCGAAATACAGAGTTACTTCCCATTTGTGCAGGTATCTGACGTCAACACATTGTGACGTCATCAAATTCTATGGAAACTAGCATGAAATTCAGGGAAACAGGGTTACATATCTGACGTTTTCAAAGGAATTTAATGACGTCACAATGCTTTTACGTCAGATACCTGACAAATCGAATGTAGGAATGTCAAATCGAAAAGACGGAATGACTGAGGCTTTTTCTTGTATTCATAGATGATAGTTCACGAGTCTTACACATCAGTGGTACCTGGAGCCAGACATTATAACATGGACGCCTCATGGACAAACAACGCTCGGGGACTTCTAGACGTATATTATCTTGTTGTCTTTTTTTTCTTGCCTGTAAATCAAAATTGATAAGCATTAAGTATCATACCTAGCATTAGTGTGTACATGAACAGTCAATTTGGGTCAAATTGGGATTTTGTAAAACTGTTTGTTAATTTAAATGAGAACTATTTTCGTAATTGTCCGTACGTCTGTCTGTTTGTCACACTTTGGGTGTCACAGCCCATAACGATTGATTGGTAAGTGATAGGGCTTTGATATTTCACATGTGTATTTCTTGTAACAAGACCTTTCTACACATATCATAATTTTCGACCTTGTGACCTTGACCTAGATATTTGACCTTCGTTTGAAAAAAAGATAAGATTCACTATATCTTTTTATTGGTAGGTGATAGGGCTTTGGTACTGTATTTCACATATATTTTCCTTGTAATAATGCCTTTCCACACATACCATAATTTTTTTACCTTCTGACCTTGACCTAGATATTTGACCTTTTTTTCTAAGAAATTAAGGTTGTATATATATACATCTTTTAATTGGTAAATGATAGGGCTTTAATATTTCTTATGATGAGACCTTTTTGTTACTAACTTTTACGAAGTGACCTTGATCTAGATGACTGACACTCTTTTCTGAAAATTTGAGAATGACTCATATCTTTTAATTCGTTATAAAGAGGTCTGATATTTCTTATGAATTTCATTTGACAAGACTTTTCTACTGATACCAATAATTTTGATCCACTTTCTAGAGTAATAATCAAGCCGCTTCGCAGGCGACACAAGCATTCCTTGGATTATTTTTTTTTAGTTGTATAGGTTTGGAACTGATAAATTACTATCTATAATAGAATGTATACATGTACCTAATTGTATGATATTAGCATAAATATTTTTATATGGTTTCAGTTATCAGAGTTTTAGAGTTTTGGAATGAGTAAATTTTCTTCGTTTTGATTTCAGACATTCAGCGCTGTTGAGGAGTGGGCGGGGTTCTGCCTGGCACATTTATTCACACATCAGCCATTTGCCGATAACGTCCTTGGATTAGCCTACATTGCCGGCAGTCGGAGCTCGGATGTCGGCGGAATATGTTCCCCATGTGAGTAGTTAAGAATAGACCGTTTTCCGATCTTGTTAGAATGCACAAAATGTCCGAGTCAACATCTTTTGGTGTTGTTTTTCATTATGACGTCGCTGTTACAAGACGCAATTCCACAGTGACATAACAATGAAACAATTCGCTTAAATTGCCTACCTCGGACATTTTTGGCCAGATTGCAAAGCAATTCCGGCCTATAGAATGATGATGTCCATCTGTCTGTCTGTCCGTCTGCCGTCAACATTTTGGTTAAAGTTTCTGGTTGAGGCAAAATCTAAGGAACTACATGTATATGCAGTAGAAACCTTATATTATACATGAAGCTTGCCTATGACAAGACCTTTCAATTTATGCCATAACATTTGACCTGGTGACCTTGACCCAGTTAGTGACAAAAACATACTTTGCAATCTGGCCATAACGTCTTTAGCGGTGTTTTATTTGTTATTTTGTCAGCCATTTTGAATTTCGGCAAGTGGCCTATTAAACAACTGCAAAACCCATTTCAGTCTTAACTTATGCATTGATTATATTATCATGTCAACATAAAGTCATTCGATTTCTGACTTAGAAAATTATTTCTTAAGGTACATATAATTTATATCTGTAAGATTTTTTTTTTCATTTAGAAGTGCAGTTTCTGCAACAAAATTAGCATATTACACTTTCTTTATTTTTCAGATGTTCAAACTTAATGGTGAATTGCTTTTGCTTTGCTAGTTAGAATGAAAAATCTGTTAACTATCAGGGGCAATGCTCAGTCTCATTGAAAAATCATGCTAAGGTTGTTATAGGCTATGATAGAATGTTTATATTTATTAAGAAAAAATGAGTAATTTCAGGATACAGTGTACAGATATAAAGATTCATGAATTTGTTAATTTATGTATAAATATGGACTTAAAGGTGAGGTTAATATGGCAATATATGGACCCGGTGTGATTTGCAATATCGTCTGGGAACCGGTCCATATAAAGAGATATTGACCGAAAAGAAAGTCCTTATTTATCATGTTTATTTTGTAATATTACATACATGCACACAAGATTTACTGAGTCAGAGAAAAATACAAGTCAGAGTAATACATTGAAATTTTACTAAAGAAAAAAAAAGCAAAAACTTAGGATTTCATAAAAATTATACATGTATGACTTAATGTATTGTAAGATACTATGATCTGGATTAATTTCTGAAAACAAACAAATTTCCATAGAGTAATTATTTGATCATGTACTTGACAATTTGTTTTCTTTAATTCACAGCCACATATATAGATGGAGTACAGATTTTCCCAAATACTGGATGGACTAGCTCCATGTACACGGGTGGTGGCACTGTGCTGAACCGACAAGCTGAATTAGTCACCGCACATGGTTAGTTTACCTACATTATTTTGTATACCATATATGGACGGTGTCCAGATTTGACAAAGACTGGGTGGACAAGCTCTGTGTACACAGGTAGTGATACAATGCTCAACAGACAATTTGAATTTGTTACCGCATACAGTAATTTTTGCATACATGTACGTTATTTTGCATACCATATACACGTATAAACAATATCCAGAATTTTCCAAACACTGGATGGACTAGCTCTATGTACACGGGTGATGGTACCGTGCTGAACACACAAGCTGAATTAGTCACCGCACACGGTAAGTTTTGCCTGCGTTATTTTGTATACCATATAAAGACGGTGTCCAGATTTTACCAAACACTGGATGGACTAGCTCCATGTACACAGGTGGTGGTACCTTGCTTAATCGACAAGCTGAATTAGTCACCGCACACGGTAATTTTTGCCTACGTTATTTTATATACCATATACACGCATAAACAATGTCCAGAATTTCCCAAATACTGGATGGACACAGGTGGTGGTACCATGCTGAACTGACAAGCTGAATTAGTCACCGCACATGGTAAGTTTTGCCTATGTTTTGGTGTTGACAGTATATAGACGGTGTCCAGATTTTCCCAAACACTGGATGGACTAGCTACATGTACACGGGTGGTGGTATCGTGCTGAACTGACAAGCTGAATAAGTCACCGCACACGGTATGTTTTGCCTTCTTTATTTTGTATTCCAAATAAAGACGGTGTCGAGATGTTTCCAAAGACTGGATGGACTAGCTCCATGTACATGGGTGGTTGTACCGTGCTGAACCCACAGGCTGAATTAGTCACCACACACGGTAAGGCCATATAAAAAAAAATCCTGGTTCTCAGACACCGCCGCGTGCTCAAAATTCCTCCCGACGAGACGTTTTTATCGTAGGAAGGGAAAAAAATAGCCGCCGCCCGCCAGATTTCTCATGCTGATAAATATAATTTTCTATTAATAGAACAGGGATTTCTGTACAAACGAAAAGTAGAAATGTCTGTTTCAGTACAGCGCTTTACGTTTTAACGGCGCTTGTCGGTTTTGTTAGACTCTGAACAGATAATTCGTCAATAGATCAATTTTGTAAGTATATTTGACTTTAATTCACGCTACCAGTCCGTGCGTAAGTAAACAATCGCGTTACAATAACATGTCCAAGTATTTACGGTACCTGGTCATCTAAGGTCAGATCGTACAAGCGCATGTACGTTAAATACCTGTATATGTGTAAACACCTGTCTACCCCGAGGGGTGTTGAACGGAGACAAATAGCCTTCACCGGTAGCGTTGCGGTCAAGCATGAAATTGATCTGTCACTTTTGACAGGTGAAGGGGGAAGTAAAATCTTCTCGAATAGGTTTATTCTTACGGTAAATTTCAATGGTCAGTTCAGTTAATTGATACATAATACGGCTGTCAATCCTAAATCTTTCAATTGTACTATGGATTATTTTGTAATCGGTATCTAATTCAAGTCATTACGTAATTACAATAATAATTACCGAGCGGGCCGTTTCTTTGATATTTTTAATTTGGGAGAAAACATCGGCGAAATTTCGATTTTTTTAATGCGTATTATTTACTAGATTAGAATATTTCCACGATTTTCAGCGCAATTTTTTGCCTGCGTGATATCTACTCTTGCGGACTTTTTTTCGGACGATTACGGTACTGTACTTTGTTATTGTACACAAGATGCAAAATGGCGACCCGGGGGGGGGGAGGAACGAGTGATTGTCAGCTTGAAGGTGAATTTTAAAATTGCAGACTGGGCTGAAGCATTCTTGGCACTATAAAAATGAGAAGAGTTGAGTATGATGAACATTTACAACAAATATAGTCACTATAGATCACAGTCTCTATTATATCTGAATAAAAAATTGTGCTTAAGTAGTTTTCGGAAAATAAAAACAAAAAATAAAAACCCTACCTACCTACCCATATTTTTTAGATCAATTATCTGAGAACCAGAAATTTTTTTTTGCATGGCCTAAGTTTTGCCTGCGTTATTTTGTATACCATATATAGACGGTGTCCAGATTTTCCCAAACACTGGATGGATTAGCTCCATGTGCACAGGGGGTTGAACAATGCTTAACTGAGAGGTTGAATTAGTCACCGCACATGGTAAGTTTTACCAAGTACGTTCTGCCCAAACACTGGGGTGGGAGTCGTGAACATTGCTGCTCAACGAGTGGCTAACTTTGAGAGGCTAAAGAAACATGGAAATTTGTTTGCGTAAACTTATTCTCTCCTGCATTATTACAAAAAATAAAGATATGAAAATTGTAGGAAATAATTAGGATTTCAACTGTTTGACATCGTTGCTATAGCAGACGACATCACATGTAGTGAGAGTAAGCGTAGAAATTTTTGGCTACGTAGTGGCTCAGTGAGGTTAAAAAAAAACTGCAGGTAAACAAGAGTTCCAGTATAGTTGATGGTAACATCACATGTAAGAAAATGATGGCTTTCATAGTCATGGAAGTTCTATCAATTTACCTATCAATGTCCAACTTGCAACAAGGTCATAGGCGGCACAGGCTTGCAATATAACCTTGCCGTCATCGCTATTTTCCTACGCCATTTCACGCAATGATAAAGCCCGAGAGGCATCGCAGGTACGGCATGTCGTCACAGTGACGTCATTCGGACTTCTGACGTAAACATCGCAAAAGATTCAAAGGTAGAGGCACATATTTGAGCGTTTAGGGGCGAGTAAATGGGCAATGAAGGAGACGATTCTTATCTTTATGAAGGAAAATTTACAAGACTAACGTCTAAAGACGGTAGGTTTCGATTTATGGCCAGAATTTGTATTTTTATTGGAGACTTCTCGCTCAGCTGATCGTGTTGGCAACGTACGAATGAAGAAAGAATCCCTGATACTGCGTGGTATTGCATTGAAACAAAGACAATGCTTGTACACTATATACCTCATAAATGTAGTTATACTTAGTGGTATATACTTGCAATATTTTATTTACAAATACGAAGCCCCAGCTTCAATCTGCAAGAATCTTGCAGACAAACAATAGGCGATGACGGCAGAGGTAGATTTCAAAGTGAAGAAATGCGGAACTGAAATCGGACGCATGCGTAGGAGATTGATCAATGTCCCCATCATGAAACAAAATTGAAAAATTAAATGAAAAATTAAAATAAAAGTTGTGTGTGTGTCATAATGGACCATTTTCCGATCTTGTCAGAGTCAACATTGGTATAATTGATGTCATAATGGACCATTTTCCGATCTTGTCAGAGTCAACATCTTTTGGCATTGTTTTATATTATGACGTCACTGTTAAAAGACGCAATTCCATTGTGACCTAACAAAGAAAAAGTGCTCAAAAAATTGTCTACCTCAGACATTTTTCGTCATTTTGTCAGCCATGCATTATGAATTTCGGCAAGTGGCCTATTAGATATAATGCTTAAACAATGGTACCATTAGTTATACCAATGCTTTAGTTATACCAATGCTACCACTAGTGCTGTTGGCTTGCCATTAGTACAGTTGGTAGAATTTCCACCATTGGTAGACCAATTTGAGTTCAGAGTATATTGGCATTACCAATGCTGCGAATAAAGTGCTCATAGTCAGCCCCTCAAATAAATTTGATAAAAAGCATTGCAATATACATTTTTGCCATACCTTGTTCTTAAAAAATCATAATTTAATGATTAATTTATATTTTTCAGAGTTTGGTCACAACTGGGGAAGTCCCCACGACGATACAGGCTCGAGTTCGTGTGCACCAAATTCCATCATCGGAGATGGAAAATATCTGATGTATCCGTACTCTGTTACTGGGGAGGATCCAAATAATGACGTAAGTTTAATCAGTAGGATTTTAAGTATGAGAACTGAACTGCATAGTGATTACAGTGTTTAAGTAGAATCATTCGCTGGTACTTTCTTTCGCCATTTTAGAAGACAAACACAAAACAAATCAAGCGTCAGAATTCGATGCCATTATTAATGGACACATGAAACCATGAAGTTGCAGATTCGAATATGAAACAACTTTCAGAGAATCGGCCATGCATTTGTAAAGGGATCTTATAGACAGAAATATTTCCAAAAAAAATAAAAGATGAAATCCCCTTTGTTATCCCTTTATGTTAAATCATCCATCCACACTATGGGCTGAATTTTTTATTTTTTTTTTGTTCTATGCAAACAGGAGACGCTGACTCTCCCCGGACACCTGGTCTTACTGCAGAATATTATTCATTCCGAAGTTCGCAACCGTTCCAATGGAAATTCTAATGATTTTCTTTTGCCTTCTCGACTTTGAGACTGAATAACTGATCGGTAGTTCTTTGATGATTATATGAAAGGAAGTCATTGTTTTCATGTGTGTCTGCACATGCATGTCAGGGACACCAATTCAGATTTGAAATAAAAACCCATGTGAACCAGTCATTATTTTTTTTTTTTCAATTGACAAAAGTAAATACATGTAGAGTTAAAGAAGATCCTGACGATAACCTCAACAGCACTCACAATAGAGCACCAAACTGAGCATCGACGGACCCCTAGCAAGCTAGAGGTGGGATCAGGTGCCCGGGAGGAGTAAGCATCCCCTGTTGGCTAGCCGCACCCGCCGTCGATGTTCATGCACGAAAATAAAACCAATATATTAAATACACGCATTGCACTGTCTGAGGTTATATCTATATAGAAAGTGCTATGTCGACCATGTCAGGGAAAATATTCAAAACACTTACTGTCAAACCCCTCGCGGGGTAGGTAGCATATGCACTCCTGCAGATTATTGAAGTACTAAGTTGCGCTCCACTTTAGCCTTTGCCTATTTTGCTATTAATGGATCTTTACCGTTTTTTCCTGTCACAGTCATCTGTATTGTTGAGTAACGTGTTATAAAGTAGACGATTTTCACATTACCGCAGTAGACTTATACATGCCAAGACCCGACATGACAACAGTTGATGTAACTTTTGATTGTGACGTCGAAACATATCTATGAATCAGATGTCATAATAAAAAATAACGTCAAACTTTGTAAAGTTGTAGCGTGTTTTGGAGTATCTAAAATGCAAATCTAGCATTAATGAAAACGGTCTTTTCAGAAATTATGAAGTGGTGTTATGATAAAAGTACATGTACATAATGCATCTACATTTGTTTTTGAACTTTTCTCATGAAAATTTCATTTAGAATGATTGATAAGACTTAAAGTGTTCTTTTCTTTTCAGAATTTTTCTCCGTGTAGTAATAATTGGATAAGTTCTGTACTACAAACAAAGAAGGATTCTTGCTTTAGTGGTAAGCTATTCTAAATGTATAAACAATATTCAACAACATTTAGCAGGGCTCACAATCAGCCTCATTTGGGGCCGATATTTGGCCCCATTCCCAATGCATTATATAGTATCGTTTTTGAAATCCCAATTTATCATGTTATATGACAATATGACATTGGAATAAAAAAAGGTTTTAAATGACTTAAAAAACCCTAAACTTAAAGCAAAGTAAGCTTCATATACATGTCTATCTAGTAAACTTGCTTCTGCAACATGTACAAATATGTATAGATTATGTATTCAACATCACTAAATATTAGTACCTGCCTATTCAAATAATTAGATCTCAGAGAGCAGTGCTTCAAATAATTGACCCTTCCGAACACAGGAAAAATTTAAGAAATTCCATGACGTTATAATGCTATTTCGATGTTTGACAGAGGTTCAAAGCTTGTTTGTCCAAGGTAAAAGCATTATGACGTCGCGAAATTTTGCATTTTTTCCTACAATCGGTAGGGTCAATTCTTACTGAAAACCCTACATTGAAAGAAACATACGATAATGCTATATTATATTTAACTTTCTTTTCTTCTTATGATTCAGAGTCCTCATCGGATAATTTGTGCGGTAACGGCAGAATAGATTACACCAATAATGAGGAATGTGACGCTGGGCCGCTCGGATCGTTCAACCTTGACCCTTGTTGTGACTCGAATTGTCGGCTTAAAACTGGGGCTGTATGCTCGTATGTATCCTAATTTTCTCTATTTTTGGAGGGTTATCTTTTAGCACATGTAGCATTCTATCATTCAGAATATTTTCTGCAATATTTCATACATGTAGCTTAAAAGATTTTAAAGTAAATTTCCGGCTTAAAGTGTGTACAAAATTGGGTATAGAATCTGATCTTTATCCTAATAGAACACAAAACAAAAACAAAGTATTTACCTACACGTATGATGGCATAAAATTTATTGCTGATCTATATTTACGATATCAAGATTATTTTTAAATATAATGTCTTCCTATACATTATTATAATATATTTCGTATTTTCAGACCATACAATTTTGGATGCTGCAGTACGTCATGTCAGGTAGCACAAGCCAACATTCTGTGTAATTCAGGGGAAGTCTGTAAAAACGCATCATATTGTGAATATCCTTTACTATAAAAAAACAAAAAGAAAATCTGCAACAGTAAAATCTCCCACAAAAACCAAACAAAAATCAATAAAAAAAAAAGTGTCCTACAAGATGTATTGATTTTGCATTTGTTTGTGTGTAAAATCAATTTGTTGGGTTCATATGTATCATTCTTGATGACTGGTATGACATACATGTAACCTACTTACACAATAAATTTTAAGTATACATGTACATGTATGTATTCCTTATTTTCAAAAACCAGAGTTACTTCCCATTTGAGACGATATCTGACGTAGACTGATTATGACATCATCAAATTCTATGGAAACAGTCCTAAAAGTCTGGGAAATAACGGTACAAAATGGACGTTACCATACCATTTTCATGACGTCACAATGGTTTTAAGTCAGATACCGTCTGTAAGGGGAAAAAACTCTGTATTCCGCAAAGAAGCAAAAACTCTGTTTCCTCCAAAATTTGGTTGCGCTAAAGTAAATACATGTACAGTATCTTTCTCTGAAATTTTCCTCTACAATTTGTTAAATACATCAGTTCATATACATGTAGGTAATAAAGTAAATATGATTCATAATTGAATTGTTTAGATTCAATATAGAGAACATGAATTTTGAATGGCTGATTCACTTTGGTTCTGTTTAGTATGTGCTGATTGGCCTATTTGGATTAAGTTTTGTACAAATTTTTTTGAAAATGCTGATTGGTTGATTTGATTTAAGTTTGATTCCTTGACCATCTTACTGGTATAAACATAGGATGTCCAGCCGCCCCTAATGCCAACAGAGGGACTCGATGTACAGGGTGAGTTTTCATTGGTTGACTGACGATCACATGACTTAAAATTAAAATTTTATTTTGTAGAGTAATAAAATAGTATATGGTGATCGAATGAATTTCATTGGAGGGGGGGGGGGTGTGGGGGTGGGCAGAGTTTTTTATTTGGTAAAATTCAAAACTTGAAATCTGAAGTAAAAATATTCGTTTCCTTTGTTTGATTATAATAATGTAAGTCGTAATACTATAACGGAGTGAATTATGGTACTTACTTTATAGTTCTATGTAAATTTCATTTATTATCTTGTTAAGAATAGTTCATTTTACTTTTCACTCTTTTATGACTTGATACAAAATTTATGTTAGGCAAGAACGGACTTGAATTATCTTGATTGCATATGCAGTGCATTTTTAGATTGAATTTGTTCTTATCAGATATTCCGAAAAATTGAGACTTTGAAAGTTGAAGCACTCATATGGTGACTTATATACAATAAAATAATCGTGGATAATAAAAAAAAGCTGCAGGGTTTGTCTTTGATTAATATTATTTCTGGTTTATATACATTACAGAGGATTTTGTGACGCTGGGACGTGCGTTCCAATTTGTGAATTTAACGGAAAATATTCCTGCGCATGTCAAGAGAGTAAGTCTTATATTACGTCGCTTTTTCAATTCTTTAAAACACACTTAGATTAAAAAGAAAATAAGAAATTCTGAATCATCATTTCTTCGAATCAATACGATGTTTATTTTTAAAAAAAATGCTTGCATCAAAACTGTTGGTGCCGTAGCCTATTGGTTACAGTGTTGGGCGATAGACCATTTTCATATTACCCTTAGGCTTGCATTTAAACACTCCAAGACCCGACATTACAACTTTAGACGTTATTTAAATTTCACTATGACGTCGTAGATCTGTTGCGAAGACACAGTCAAAAGTTATGTCAAATGTTGTCGTGTCGGGTCTTGGCCTGTATAAATTTTCATCAACTTACAACCTTTCCCGGACACATCCCATCATCACCCAACAACAGGATTTATGTTTGACTTACTCCCAAGGGAACGAGACGTCTACAGGGGTAATGTGAAAATTGTCTATTATCTCGCTAGTACCGACATTCTAATACCTATTTCTACGTTATATACAATAAAATGCTCTTGTCTGTGTAATTTTTTCATGTCTGTAGTGCTAAAAAATTCAATCATTTCCATACACAGTTAGCCTCTCTTGTCGGCGATGCTGCCGGGACACACCAGAGGGCGCCTGTATTACATACGGAGTCAATCTTTTCCTGTCTGATGGGCAGACCTGTCCCAAAGGATATTGTGAATCGGTAAGACGTTACATTCCATATTTTTTATATGCAGAGTTTCTGCAGGTATCTGACGTAAATGCATTATGGCGTAATGAAAATCCTATAGAAATGTCGTATTTATTCATATTTTCCCTCATTCCAAAGAATCGGATGATGTCATAATTACTTTATGTCAGATACTGTCCCAAATGAGAAGGGAACAAAAAAGACGGAATAAGGGAAGATAATAAATTTTGTTGAGAAGATTACAATGCAGGACATTTCCCATGTGAATATTTTTAGTAGTACCTGACAGAGTATATACATGTATAACGTAGTACCATTTCCCTCACTTCAACTACAGGTTTTGATAGATTATCAGATTCTGCAGCATACTGAAATTTTTTTTTGTTGCCTGCGAAGCATAGTGACACTTAGGGATCACTTTGTCTGTTGTCTGTCTGTCTGTCACACTTGATGTCTGTCACATCCTATAATCCTATATAAAAGTGATTCCCAAGTGTCGCTATGTTTCGCAGGCGACACATGCATTCCTTGGAATGATTTTTTTACCAATATGTTGTATTATGTTAAGTACTTTGGTTCGCATTGTCAGCGCCATATCCTATAAGTGGTTAGGGTCTCAGGCTAGTGACAAAAAGTTTGCTAGATCACACCTCACTGAAACTACATGTATGAGTTGGCCAACAAATACACTTAAGCTTCCATGTTCTGTGTTACATACAACATGTACAAACGGTTCAAGAGATATAGCCCTGACAGGAATGTATGCATAATTTCATTAAAAATGCACTGAGTGACCTTGACCTTGGTCACATGATCTTGGGTCAGGGTGATGCAAAAAATGTCCTTCTCTGTGTACTGTTTACATGCCTGTGGTGTTTTAAAAATTTGGTTCGCGGAAATCAAGCGGATGAAAAACCTTTATACACAGCCAATTGTGCCTCACATGAAATTCATGTGAAATTTACATGAACTTTACATGAAAGTTCACACGAAATTTATGTGAAACGAGCATGAACATGAAATTTACATGAAATTTTTCACATGAAATTCATGTGAAGATTTTTACATGGATGTTATGTGAATTCAGTTTCCTATGAAGGTCATTTAGAAAATTTCATGTGAAGGAAATTTATGTGAAATTCATGTGAAATATTTTTCACATAAATCTTATGTGAAATTAATATGAATTTTACATGAACTTTCATGTGAAATTTACATGATGCTCATTTCATATGAATTTCATGTGAGGCACAATTGGCTGTGTATATTTCTTTCAAAATTATAACGTTATTTATTTCAGGGATCTTGCATAGAAGCAAATCCTGGTTACGTCAACAAGTTATTCTCTTTCCTCGAAAATCTGACTTTTGACGCCATAGGTAAGCTGTTACTGGATTGACAATATATGACCAGGGCTGTCCGAGGGTATTTTCAGGAATGGGGTAATGGGGTAAAAAAAAAAACAGCAGCTGCTGCGAGTGAATGATTTTGAGCAAAATTTGGAATTTCACAACTGAAATGAAAAATCAAGAGTTTTCATTTTAACCCGTTGTTAAGACAAGATTCTGTAATGATAAAATTATAATATATTTCAAACTAAGACCACAGAGTTGGGGAAGTTTTAGGGCCTTGCATTGGGAAAGGGGTCAAATACAGGGCCAAAATTAGCACCAGCAATGGCCCTGACAACATCACACTTACTGGTGGATTTTAGCATAATGATGCCATTAATAAATCTTATCCCTCTAATTTCTTTTGCTAATGATTTTTTTGTTTATACAAGCCTTCTCATTCTGTTTTGATATATTGAAGAAACTAAAGGCATAAATGTTACATCGTAGTTTCTAAATTTTTACTGAAAATTGATGATACTCATTGCAATAAAATTGTATTCATGCTAAATTTTTCTAAAAAATAGACTAAGTCCTAAAACTTAAAAAAGTAAATATTTTGAAAATACATGTAGTAGACTAAAGAGTTCCATTCATTTTTGTCTCTACCAAGTAGGAAAGAAATTTTGATCAACATATATCTTGATTTAAATTTTACTACGGTGATTTTTTTTCAGCGGAGATGTTTAAAACCAATATGGTAGCCTTCACGCAGCTGTTTTCCCTGGTTTTGTTTATACCTATTTGCATCATAGTTTACTGTATCGTAAGTTTTACTTTTAGTTCTCAAAACTTGCTAATAAAATCCAAAAAGAATTCAAACTTATTTCTTAAAGAATCTGTATACCACAATGATATTAATGTAAAGGTACTAGGGGTATAGAACTCTACTTCTGGTTGTTTTCATAAAGAAATATTAAATACCACAAAGTTGGCCGAAGACGCACAACTTCGGCAATGTTCGGGACCATACAGTTTCATGGTGAGTTGAATGAAACATTGAAAAATTGTCAAATATCTAAAAATATGTAAGATAATGAACTCAGAAGTATGTTTCTAGCTTTTAGATGATATTGTTATTATACCCCTAATACCTTAAGTTTTTATAGGCCGGATTGCAAAGCAATTCCGGCCTATAGATTGACGATGTCCGTCTGTCTGTTCGTCCGTCTTAACATTTTGGTTAAAGTTTCTGGTTGAGGCAAAATCTAAGGAACTATATGCAGTAGAAACTTAATATTATACATGAAGCTTGCCCATGACAAGACCTTTCAATTTATGCCATAACATTTGACCTAGTGACCTTGACCTTGGACTTTGACCTAGTTAAAGATTTTGGTTAAAGTTTCTGGTTGAGGCAAAATCTAAGGAACTATATGCAGTAGAAACTTAATATTATACATGAAGCTTGCCCATGACAAGACCTTTCAATTTATGCCATAACATTTGACCTAGTGACCTTGACCTGGACTTTGACCTAGTTAAAGATTTTGGTTAAAGTTTCTGGTTGAGGCAAAATCTAAGTAACTATATGCAGTAGAAACTTTATACATGTATATTATACATGAAGGTTGTCCATGACAAGACCTTTCAGTTTATGCTGTAACATTTGACCTAGTGACCTTACCTTGGACTTTGACCTAGTTAAGGATTTTTGTTAAAGTTCCTGGTTTAAGCAAAATCTATGGAACTGTATGCAGTAGAAACTTTATTTTATACATGTAGGTTGCCTCTGACAAAATCTTTCAATTTATGCTGTATTATTTGACCTATTGACCTTGACCCAGTTAGTGACAAAAACTTACTTTGCAATCCGGCCATACCTTCTTTAGCGGTGTTTTATTTTCATGTAAATTGATTTCTTAAATAAAAAAAATCTTCTAGAACTTTTAAAGAATTTTACTTTTACTCGTTTTCCATATGTGTTGCATTGTTAAAGTTCTTGAGTATAACTCGATGTATGTATAACATATTGAACCCTTAATAGGCCATTTTCCGATCTTGTTAGAAAGCACAAATGTCCGAGTCAACATATTTTTGCGTTGTTTTACATTATGACGTCACTGTTAAAAGACACAATTCCATTGTGACCTAACATTGAAAAAGTGCAAAAAAATTGCCTACCTTGGACATTTTTCGTCATTTTGTCAGCCATTATGATTTTCAGCAAGTGGCCTATTGGGGCATCATTTTTAAGGATGCAGAATTAATTATTTGTTCTGAATATGATTATAGGATAGAAAGAAAAAGAAGAGAGTAAGATTGGAGGAGGCAGCAGAGATTAGATATGTAAGGAGAAACTATTCTCGTTTTTAAAAATAAGTTGCGTTAAATTATGTTATCTCGGATAAATGAGGCAGATTTAATACTAGCAAAGTTTTGTGATAGTCATTTCAGAGCTTAATAAAAGCATGGGCACAGTAGCTTCTTGATCAGAAAGAAGGATGGATCTTAAGTTCAACATTGGTGCAATTTTTAGCTCACCTTGACGAAGTTGAGTGAGCTTAGGCTATACCCCCGCGCGTCCGCGTCCGGTTAAGAAGTTTGGGGTAGCTCAGTATCTGTCAAAGTACTGATGCTACAGTAACCAAACTTGCACAAGTGATTCATCCTTAAATGCTGAGGTGAACCCATGCATCAGATACTGCATCTGACCTACATTTTCCACTTGAGTAACTTGGTTAAGAAGTTTGGGGTAGCTCAGAGTGACTTTGTTAAGAAGTTTGGGGAAGCTCAGTATCTGACAAAGTGCTGATGCTACAGTAACCAAACTTGCACAAGTGATTCATCTTGGGATGCCGAGATGGACTCATGTATCAGATGCACCAGCTGACCTACTTTTTCCGCTTGAGTGATTTTGCTTTTAAAAGCCAATATTGAGCAAAGTACAAGTGCTACATGTACCAAACTTGCATATTGGATGTATCTTTGATCAAACATTCATAAAATGACCTTGACCTACTTTTTCCACTAGAGTGATTTTGCCTTTAAAAGCCAATATTGAGCAAAGTATAAGTGCTACATGTACCAAACTTGCCTATTGGATGTATTTTTTATCAAATCTTTCATAAAATGACCTTGACCTACTTTTTCCACTAGAGTGATTTTGGCTTTAAAAGCCAATATTGAGCAAAGTATTAGTTCAACATGTACTGAACTTGCATATTAGATGTATCTTTGATCAAACTTTCATAAAATGACCTTGACCTACCTTTTCCGCTTGAGTGATTTTGCCTTTAAAAGCCAATATTGAGAAAAGTACAAGTGCTACATGTACCAAACTTGCATATTGGATGTGTCTGATCAAACTTTCATAAAATGACCTTGACCTTCTTTTTCCACTGGAATGATATTGCCTTTAAAAAGTCAATATACATGTACTTTGAAACATGTTTGAATTGAATTTTGCTGCCACGAGGTGAACTTCGTAATCTGTGATTACCTATGTTTCAATTATGAAATGAAGGAACAGATCTGTCTAGACCTTGCAAGCGCAAAATGATAAAATAATTATATGTGTCAAAATTTCTGATTTAGTTTGAATTTGATTGCATTTGGATCAAACAGAGACAGGAGGAATTCTCATAATTTTTTTGTATTTTTGTTCTAATTATAGGATAGAACTTATAGTATTTTGTTCTAATTATAGTATTTTGTTCTAATTATAGTATTTTGTTCTAATTATAGGATAGAACTTTAACAATGGATGAGGATGGTAGAGAAATCAGAAGAAAGCGTAAAATTCCCAGAATGGTGCCGGCAGGTTCTGTCAGTTCACAGTTACCTCCCCTTAGACATAAACCCCGCCCACCTAGCTCAGGGGGACGGAGCAACAGAGTTACCCCCCTACCAAGGAGGTTCTAAATACCAATGTGAATTTCTAACGAGGAAAATTAATATCTTTACTTTTTAGCTCACCTCGACGAAGTTGAGTGAGCTTATGCTATAACCCCATGCGTCCGTGTCAGCGTCCGCGTCCCATCCATGTCCGTGTCCACGTCCGGTTAAGAAGTTTGGGGTAGCTCAGTATCTGACAAAGTACTAATGCTACAGTAACCAAACTTGCACAAGTGATTCTTCTTTGGATGCTGAGGTGAACCCATGCATCGGATGCAGCATCTGACCTACATTTTCCGCTTGAGTGACTTGGTTAAGAAGTTTGGGGTAGCTCAGTATCTGACAAAGTACTAATGCTACAGTAACCAAACTGGCACAAGTGATTCATCTTTGGATGCTGAGGTGAACCCATGCATCGTATGCAGCATCTGACCTACATTTTCCGCTTGAGTGACTTGGTTAAGAAGTTTGGGGTAGCTCAGTATCTGACAAAGTACTAATGCTACAGTAACCAAACTGGCACAAGTGATTCATCTTTGAATGCTGAGGTGAACCCATGCATCGTATGCAGCATCTGACCTACATTTTCCACTTGAGTGACTTGGTTAAGAAGTTTGGGGTAGCTCAGTATCTGACAAATTACTGATACTACAGTAACCAAACTAGCACAAGTGATTCATCTTTGGATGCTGAGGTGAACCCATGCATCGGATGCAGCATCTGACCTACATTTTCCGCTTGAGTGACTTGGTTAAGAAGTTTGGGGTAGCTCAGTATCTGACAAAGTACTGATGCTACAGTTACCAAACTTGCACAAGTGATTCATCTTTGGATGCTGAGGTGAACCTATGCATCGGATGCAGCATCTGACCTACATTTTCAGCTCGAGTGATTTGGATAAGAAGTTTGGGGTAGCTCAGTATCTGACAAAGTACTAATGCTACAGTAACCAAACTTGCACAAGTGATTTATCTTTGGATGCTGAGATGGACCCATGCATCGGATGCAGCATCTGACCTACTTTTTCCACTTGAGTGATTTCGCTTTTAAAAGCCAATATTGAGCAAAGTATAATTGCTACATGTACCAAACTTGCATATTGGATGTATCTTTGATCAAACTTTCATAAAATGACCTCGACCTACTTTTTACGCTTGAGTGATTTTGCCTTTAAAAGCCAATATTGAGCAAAGTATAAGTGATACATGTACCAAACTTACATATTGGATGTATCTTTGATCAATCTTTCATAAAATGACCTTGACCTACTTTTTCCGCTTGAGTGATTTTGCTCTATAAAGCCAATATTGAGCAAATTATAACTGCTACATGTACCAAACTTGCATATTGGATGTATCTTTGATCAAACTTTCATAAAATGACCTTGACCTACTTTTTCTGCTTGAGTGGTTTTGCCTTTAAAAGCCAATATACATGTACTAAGAAATATGTTTGAATTGAATTTTGCTGTCACGAGGTGAGCTTCGTAATCTGTGATTACCTATGTTTCTAATTCATTGATAGATATTTATTAGTTTTGTGAATGCTACAAATATGTTTTTTTTCATTGCTTTATAAGTAGAAAAAACATAAAGACTTGTTTTAAGAAAATGTGATACATGTACCTTATTTATTATGAAGTCCCCTGTAATCAGAGATAAAGAATAGAGAGGAATTTAGGTTTTTGTTTGTCCATTTTTCTGTTTGTCTACACAAAAACTTCAAACACAGTCTGTGTGTGCTTGTCTTAAAAAGGGATTTGTTATGATATTTAAAATTGAATTGTAATAATTGGATTTCATTTAGTATTTGTGGCAAGACCTTTCTTTTAAAATTTACAAAATTTTGTGTTATTTGAATTTTATCAGACATTTTGCATTATTTTTGTACACAATCCCCTTCGGTATCTATACACATTTCACAAACACATCTTCATAAATTTAATTTTCTTACAATAGTTTGTCTTGAGTGCGCAATACATGTATGTAACTTTAGTTATATTTGTTTTATATAATATAGAAACATATGAGACCACCCGTTTGTACTCTTTTTATCATCAAAAGTTGAAAATACTCTAAAAATAATGTGGTGTAACATTTTACAACATTCTTACATATGACTTACACTTTTTGACAGTCATGTATTTATACAACCAAAGATTATTTTATAGAGTAATTGCTCAATTCTCTCTTTTTGTGATATTTTATTTTAAGCATAATAATTAATCTGATGTACTGTTTTCTGTGGCTGCATTCGTAACGCAGTTCCGCACAAACAGAACACTGTTCCGGACTTTTGAACACGACAGAACAGTGTTCGGAACCTGTTCCTCTTGTTCTTTTCGCCAAGCAGGTGTAGCCGGCACAGAACAGAAACAACATGGCGGAAAATATGCTGGTCTAACGTGAATGAGGGACAACATTCACTTCAAATAAAGCAACGAGGGTGCATATCTCCCGGAAAGGTGTCATATATGCTTCTACAAACTAACCATACATATTCCATGATTATATATGCTGTCCAACCCTTCAAACGTTGCAACGATGCAAGTGCAGTGACTGTTTTGCACGAAGGAAGTTAATTTTCCTAAGTAGTAGTCCTTCTTTCCTATGCTCAAAACGTGTCTTGTACTTGCCTTCGAGCAAATTTTAATTTCTCAATTGTCATTAATTATGTACGATAATGTGTAAAGGACTGTTCCAAAAATAATCTGTAACCCCCATCCCCACCCCAACCACCACCATCATCACCACAACAAATAGAGGGGGGGGGGGTTAATATTTTATTCCCCGGGCCCCGTAACAATCTTCTCGAAAATGTTTTTTTTTTTTACCCACAAGCCCACTGACACATTCTGCAATACATTTGGTTGCAATAAATTAGTTAAAATATCTGGCTTTTTGCGTTAGCAGGACAAAATTCTAAGTTACCTTGGGCATTTCTTTGGTGACTTTTTATGCCATAATTATTTAAGCATGTTTTTATACTGATGCACGTATTTTTTCTGTCTTTTTGTATGGAAAAACTCAAAACTTGAACATAACTTTTAAACATGTGTATTCCTTTTTGCAAGAGTTTTTTGTTATGAGGATGAAAATTTGACCTTTTTTTTAACTTATGAGTTTGACCTACTTATAAAAACAGGGTTTTTGCTGATGAAAGTTGTGTACCAAGGCAAGGACTTATAAACCTGTGTAAATCCCTAATCAAAATTGAAATATGTGTGGGAGAGCCTGAGGTGAACACTTCAACAGAAATTATTCATTTATTTATCTATTTTTCTTTCTATATTCTTATTATTTCTCAAACTCCTACCTTTATATCCTCTTTAATCGCTTTAAGAGTGAATTAAATATAGTATGATAATTTCCAACAATGTTTATAAGGAGTGTAGTATCACTGTTGTCAAGAGGGTCAGTCCTCAACGCTGTTTTAACCCTTTTATATTGCGATTCTTCCATTTCTACTAATACCACTGTTCAAGTGCTGCCTTTTCAGCCATATTGGATCTGTTCCATCTGTTCTATCGCATTCGAAAGGCAGAACAAATGGAACAATCAGAACAGAGTTCTGCACAAGCGTTACGAATGCAGCCTGTATTTTTACCATGTGAGTATTTGTATAATGTTCAAGAGAATTTACTCTTTTTGTGCGTTAAGTTTGACGACACTATATTCCGTCCATGACTAATTTTCAGTCGCTATTTTTTATGCCATAATTATATTCTTCTATATATTTATCTTGTTGGATTTATTTATCCTCATTTTCATAATCATCATTATACAATAGATATTTTTCCGAAGAAAGTTGTTTGATTTCTCATTGTATGGACTTTGAAAACGTAAATTAAGATTTATAAGACATTTCTTTGGTCCGTTTCACTAATAGCACCTTTGTTGTGGAAAATAGCGAAATTTTGAAACTACAATTATGTACATGTAATTATTTTTTAAATTATGTTATTTTTTTTTAAATTATGCGATTTTTTGGGAACTTAAATTATTTTAGCAGACTGAAATATTTCTTCTAGAGGGAAGAGATGATATACATAAAAACACAAACACTCAGTACTTAGATTTTCGGCCCCTCAGCCTTTATCCAGTGTAAAAAACGAAAATGTTTATGATAGCTAGGTAAAATCCATAGATTGCTTCTCTAAGATTTGTTGCAACAAATTGAATATTTTTGTTTTTTATTAGAAATTATGCTATTATTTTTGCAACTAAAATTAGTTTATTATTTTTGCAACTAAATTAATTTCAGTCGAAACAATGATTTGAACTGTGTCATAAGGGTAACAAAGAAATTTGTCTTTGCAGCCTTTGATGTAATTTCTATAGTCACTGTGTTTGTTATTGTTTATGTATGGTTTTTCATAGATTTTTCATTGCGAAAATTTTATAGTTATTTTAAAATGTAAATTAAGCTTTATCCTTGTACATATACTGTAGTTGATTCTCAGGGTAAAAAAAATTCTTTGTAATAGAGTTATCTTCCCTTGCTCATAGGACGGAAAACCAATATATTATGTTGTTTCCAAAACTTAACTGTATTGAGTATTTTCCCCTCATCTTTTGAATTTTTTTCTTCTTTTTTTTCGGTGTTGTAGTACTTAGAGGAAGGGGTTATAACTCTTTATTACAAAAGAAACAACATTTTATAAATACTGTGTAAAATGCATGTTTGTCACGTGTGCTTTTTATATAAGTTAACTATTATATAATACATGTATATTTGTTACATTTTAACCAGAGATTTTTTTTTGTTTCTTTTTGTTTAGTCGCTACGTTTGGCACTTATACGTGTATCTTAGATTTTGTACCTGACTTTTTGTCCTTAAAAACTCAAACTTTGTTATTGCTATACATGTACATTGAACTTTATCATGTTCTATAATACTACGACCTTGAGATTACAATACGCAATTTGTTATTTTGTTATCGAGATTTAAACATCGAGATTTATTTTTTCACACATGATGGCACCGTTTTGTTATAAACACTGCATAATATTTGAAACGAAAAACTCTTGTCACTTGTGACTTTCATGATAACTGAAGTGAATGATTTCTTATAGCGAAAATGGCCTATAAGTATTGTGATTATCATAATATCTCACAATGAATTATTCATAGGGATTATGATTGTGATATCTTAATATGAAAGTGATTTGTTAAAGTGATTTTGATTTCATCTGTTAGCCACTGTGATACATGTACATCATAACTGATATTGTTCTATAAACTATGAATAGCAATTCTCTGATTTACTGGTAACGTCAACAATGCTCCTGGATATGTCACCATATACCACAGTCTGAAAATAGACCAGGATTACCCCCACACACTTTTGCAAACGGTGTCGTTATTTATCATGATTCATATATGAAATCATAGAATAAAACAGTTATGGACTTTGAACTTGTTGTATATGATGAAATATTGACTTACCACAAATACAATGTATATTGACCTCAGCTTTGCCTCGGTCAATATTTTCGTAGTAAGTCAATATCACATTGTATACATTTGTCGGCATGTTTGACCATCTTTTATATACATGTATATAGGAAAAACAAAAAATAACTTTGAAAATGAAAGCACAATCATCTCCCATACAGTGACATTATATTATGAGAAAATGAAATCAGTAGTCAGAATTAAAAGATGATTGTCAGCAAAAACAGGTATGTCACTAACCGGGATCAAATATTGAGTCTCTCAATCTCAAATGCAATTAATTAATATATGTAAAGCATGGTCATAAATGATTCTGAGATTGACAGCATACACAGTAGCGGATCCAGGTTTTGAGTTAGAGGGGGTGTAAAAAATGGTGAGGGGTCTGGAGACTGCCCAGGTCCCCAGCGGGTCCAGGGAAGAGCCCTGTTAGGGGGACCAGCTAACGAATTTCAGCCTTTTCAAACCCATTTTCATGACTGAAATTGATTATTGAATTATATTAACTAACAGGTGGTTAATATTTTCTCTTTTTTTGTATGGAAAATGATTGTTTTACCTATGATTTGCCAATTTTAGGGGGGGAGTAGGGGACGTACGCCTCTGATCGATACATGACCTAACATTGATGAATGTCAAATTTGAAGCAGGGAACTCAATTCCAGCTTAAATGCATTAAATTCATTACCAATACTGATGAATCCTACTCAAATAAATAAGAAAGAAGTAAATATAATTCTTTTCTTTTATACCCTTCGCAAACAAAGTTTGGGGGGGAGTATAAAGGAATCATCCTTGTCTGGGGCATAACTACTCCCCCTGTGGATGGATTTCAATAATATTTCACAGAAATGTTCCTTAGGACCTAAGGGTGTGGCATGACCTTCAACCAAGGTCATAGGTCAAGGTCACAATAGACATCATGAGTAAAACTCTGTCCGGAGCATAATTCCTCCCCCTGTGGATGGATTTCAATAATATTTCAGAGAAATGTTCCTTAGGACCTAAGGGTGTGGCATGACCTTCAACCAAGGTTATAGCTCAAAAGTTAAGGTCACAATAGACATCATTAGTAAAACCTTGTCTGGAACATAACTCCTCTCCCTGCATGTGGATGGATTTCAATAATATTTCACAGAAATGTTTCTTAGGACCTAAGGGTGTGTCATGACGTTCAAGGTCAAACGTCAAGGTCACAATAGACATAAGTAAAACCTTGTCCGGTGCATTACTCCTCCCCCTGTGGATGGATTTCAATACTATTTCACAGAAATGTTCCATAGTTAGGACCTAAAGGTGTGTCATGACCTTTAACAAAGGTCAAGGTCACAATAGACATTAGTAAAACCTTGTCCGGGGCATAACTCCTCTCCCTGTCGATGGATTTAATTAATATTTCACAGAAATGCTCCTTAGGACCTAAGGGTGTGTCTTGACCTTGAACCATAGTCAAAGGTCGAAGTCACAATTGATGCTTGACCTTGATCCCAAGATAACTTTAAAAAAATATTGCTGCCGGGGTGTTTTCGTCCCATTAGGGGCAAATTTTCATTTCACAAGTGAAGTCATTTACATGTATATAAAGATCAAATCCAGTTAAATTACTATATGTAGTTTCCATTATGCTCTTGTTGAAAGTAGAAAACAAGAGAAGTTTATTCTGTTCCTTCTTTTCCACAAGTGAAGTCGGATACATAAAGATCAAATCCAGTAGTCTCTAGTTTCCGGTAAGGGTGAAACGTTCACTAAATTTCCTAAACGTGTACATCGAAGGATGTAAACATTTGGAATAAACGATTTAAACGATTCTTTGTATTTCTATCATGAAAAGTGATTTCCAGTTGGATTTATTTGTCGTCAAAATTGATATAAAAATACAACTAAGTTATTCTTGACTAGATTTAATTCATAACATTAATCATGTTAATAACTTAAAAAAGACATGTTCATTCTTTGCTTAACAATAAAACAACTTTTTAAGATGAAAAAAAAAAATCTGGACATTTAACAATCAATATGTTTTTAAAAGTTAGATACTTAAAGATCAAATTCAGCAGTTTTATACTCTTGTTGTATCAGAAAATTAGAGGCAGATTCATCCATTTTTGATATAGTACCACAGACCTGCCTTCTTTTACGATTTGGCATAATTTTTATGACTTTTGACCTATAAATAGGCTAATCACTATACCTTTTTGCTGTTCAATTTTACGCTTCCAGCATATTTCCAAGCAGAATGACTATTTAAAAGTATATCTAACAAATTAATAGATTCGCATACAAAAATTTCTTGAACGTTGGGTGTTTGATATTGTATATGCAATTGTGTAAATGATATAGATTTGTAACAGTGTTAACCAGAAGTCTTTGATGAGACTGAAGCTCTCCTGGTTGTTTGCTTGAATTAATCCAAGTGACACACCAATTTTCCAAGACCAGAGAATGACAAATGTTATGGAAAAAGAGTTAACTCTCTATCAATTATACTTTCTGAGAATAAGTGCTCACAAGATTACAATGAGGTGTATAGGAGAAAATGACCACACCCATTTTCAAAGACCCTGGGAGTCAGGGGTTAAAAAAAAAAACAAGGTGCATATCTAGACCAGAGATCAAGGATAATGCAAAAATAATTATCTTTCTATCAATTATACTTTCTGAGAATTGGTGCTCAAAAGATTACAAAGGGTTGTATAGGAGAAAATGACCACACCCAAGTTCCAAGACCTGGGGGTCAGGGGTTCAAACAAAATATCAGGTGCACAACTAGACGACAGACTGAGGATAATGCAAAAACAATTATCTTTCAATCAATTATACCGTACCTTCTGTCTCAGAATTGGTGCACACAAGATTATATAGGGTTATAATGGGGAAAATGACCACACCCATTTTCCAAGATACTGGAGGTCAAGAGCTCAAACAAAATTTCAGGTGCAAAGATAGACCACAGATTGAGAATAATGCTAAAAGAATTATCTTTCTATCAATTATACTTTCTGAGCATTGGTGCTCACAAGATTACATAGAGTTACATAGGAGAAAATGACCACACCCATTTTCAAAAACCCTGGGGGTCAGGGGCTCAAACAAAATATCAGGTGCACAAAAAGACCACAGACAGAGAATAATCTTTCTATCAATTTTACTTTCTGAGAATTGGTGCTCACAAGATTACCTGATTACATAGAGTTACATAGGAGAAAATGACCACACCCATTTTCCAAAACCCTGGGGGTCACGGGCTCAAACAAAATATCAGGTTTACAACTAGACCGCAGACTGAGAATAATTCTGAAAGAATATCTTTCTATCAATTATACTTTTTGAGAATTGGTGCACACAAGATTACATAGAGTTATATAGAAGAAAATGACCATGCCCATTTTCTAAGACCCTGGGGTCAGGGGCTCAAATAAAATATCAGGTGCACAGCTAGACCACAGGCCCTTTATAATGCAAAAAGAATTGAATTTATACTATTCACAGATTCAGAGAATTCACGCTCACAAGAAAAGTTTAACGGATGGACAGACAGACGGCCGGATGCCGGACACCAGACACAGATCAACATGATCAAAGTGTCAGTCAGTTTGTTATATTGCACTTGCTTCCCTAAATTACACTTTCTTGAGGAAAATATTACACTTTTGTAAAGAAATACGTAGACAGGTCTGGTACCACGTTGGATTTAAAGTGGAGTCCATATTTTGTAAGATTTTGTAAATTTATTGTCTACAGAGATGTTGAAAACTTTGGAGGCGTGCCAGTCATTTTGAAAATTATTCCAGTCCGAATAAAGAATTGTGTAGCAAAGCTTTAAACTTTTTGCCAGTTCGAATGAAATTTAAATTATTTTGCCGGTCATCTCCATTGGACTGGCACTTTTCAGTGTCACTGTGTCCATATCCACCCTTGCTTTCATTTGCTCGCGCTGCGCTTTGGTCTGCTGTAGAATGCAATGGTCTTGCTAGGAGGTCTGCCTCTAAAGTCAGGAGCAGAAATCACTGAGGCAAGGTTCGCCAGATCTAAGCTTTTCATTGTTGCTTGTGTATTTGCTCCAGTCTTTGACTTAATTGGTGTCTTTGTAACTTGTACTTTAGTTTTGGACTGTTCAACTCTTGTGCCCACTTGCCCATACATCTCAACTAAAGCTTCCTGATCTAATCTGCCAGACGTGAACTTGCAATCGGGAAGATTTACTACGGGAATATTTGTTAAGTTTGGTGATATGTAAGAATCGTAACGCGCCATTAAATTCTTTGTATCACTCGATCTTAATTTATCATCAAGAATTGCTGCCCTCTTTCCTAATATTTTCAATGCATCTTCAGCTTTACGCTTATGATCTATCAGAGACTGTTGTCCCTGTTTAGAAATTGATCGCAGGGTGGTTCTATTCATTTCCTCTATCTGCTTGATACAGCTTAAAAGTTCGGACGTCCTTTTCGACATGAAAATCTCCAGTTGTCTAACTTGATCTTGGTGTTGCTTCTCCTTGACTTTGACAACTTCAAGAAATTCTGTCCACTTTTTAATAATTATTTCGTTTTTGCTCAATTCTCCTTGCAGTTCCTTCCTTCTCTCACCAACAATTTCTCCAAGCTTCTGAAAAGTATGTCCCCTATGCTCTACAGAAAAGATGCATTCATTACAGACTTCCTTAATGCATCTCTGGCACCATGCGTGATACTGATTTCCCGGATGAGCACTGCAATCGCTGGAAGCTCTAGGTTCTACTCGTTCAGCGTGAGGTACTACTTTGTAGTTTTTACTGGCACCACTTTTCAAGTGATTGTTTCTGCACTTGGCGCACAGTACGTCCCCACAGGTGTTACAATTAAACTCCACTGCATCCCCACATATCAGGCAAGGTAGTTGCCACTGGTATAACGCAGCCATCCGCTTTAAGTTAGGATAAAGTGAAATTATAAATTAGAAAATACACGTATAAGATTAAAAAAAAAATCATTTCCTCACAAAATCTTTGTAAAAAAATAAAGGGGGGGGGCAACTTTTGTTGTAATTTCAATGGAAACTGAGGAACCTTATCTTTAATTTTAAGCACTAGACAAAAATTAAAGAAGCTCCTCAGTTTCCATTGAAATTAGTTGTTGTTGTTAAAATCCAGCTAAAATCAATATATCATCTCAGGACCTTAAGCCACGCTAAATGTTGTATCAATAACAAAATTGTTTTTACCCTTCTAAGATCAAATCCTTGATGCTCATCTGACTAATTTATAGAGAATATTCATTGTCTTAATTTGTGCATGTTCTGTTACAGGTATGCACATAGCAAGTACTTGCATTTATCATACATGTAAATGTACATGTCATCACAGGAACCTGTCGTTGTATGGTTATTTCTTCATGTAAGAAATCACGAAAATTTCTTCTAGACAGTGTCAGAAATAACGAAATATCCTAAACATTGTAAGCAATATCTAGCACTGTATTTCTTTTCATACTCCCTAATACGTACTTCTGCGCAATATCTTGCGCAGTATTTCTGGACATACTTCCTAATTCTACTGCGCAATATCTAGCGGCTTATTTCTGGATATACTCCCTAATACTTCTGCGCAATATCTTGCACAATATTTCTGGACATACTCCCTAATACTTCTGCGCAATATCTAGCGGCTTATTTCTGGACATACTCCCTAATACTTCTGCGCAATATCTTGCGGCTTATTTCTGGACATACTCCTTAATACTTCTGCGCAATATCTTGCGCATTATTTCTGGGCATACTCCCTAATACTTCTGCCCAATATCTAGCGGCTTATTTCTGGACATACTCCCTAACACTTCTGCAGAATATCTAGCGCAGTATTTCTAGACATACTCCCTAATACTTCTGCGCAATATCTAGCGGCTTATTTCTAGACATACTCCCTAATACTTCTGCGCAATATCTTGCACAGTATTTCTAGACATACTCCCTAATACTTCTGCGCAATATCTAGCGGCTTATTTCTGGACATACGCCTTAAATTTTGCGCAATATCTAGCGGCTTAATTTTTAAAAATACTAATACTTCTGCGCAATATCTAGCGGTGTATTTCTGGACATACTCCCTAATACTTCTGCGCAATATCTTGCGCAGTATTTCTGGACATACTCCTTAAATTTTGCACATTATCTTGCGGTTTATTTTTTATCATACTAATACTTCTGCACAATATCTAGCGCCTTATTTCTGGAGATACTCCCTAATTCTTTTGCACAATATCTTGCGCAGTATTTCTGGACATACTCCTTAAATTTTGCGCATTATCTTGCGGTTTATTTTTTATCATACTAATACTTCTGCGCAATATCTAGTGGCTTATTTCTGGAAATACTCCCTAATACTTCTGCGCAATATCTTGCACAATATTTCTGGACATACTCCCTAATACTTCTGCGCAATATCTAGCGGCTTATTTCTGGACATACTCCCTAATACTTCTGCGCAATATCTTGCGGCTTATTTCTGGACATACTCCCTAACACTTCTGCAGAATATCTAGCGCAGTATTTCTAGACATACTCCCTAATACTTCTGCGCAATATCTAGCGGCTTATTTCTAGACATACTCCCTAATACTTCTGCGCAATATCTTGCACAGTATTTCTAGACATACTCCCTAATACTTCTGCGCAATATCTAGCGGCTTATTTCTGGACATACGCCTTAAATTTTGCGCAATATCTAGCGGCTTAATTTTTAAAAATACTAATACTTCTGCGCAATATCTAGCGGTGTATTTCTGGACATACTCCCTAATACTTCTGCGCAATATCTTGCGCAGTATTTCTGGACATACTCCTTAAATTTTGCACATTATCTTGCGGTTTATTTTTTATCATACTAATACTTCTGCACAATATCTAGCGCCTTATTTCTGGAGATACTCCCTAATTCTTTTGCACAATATCTTGCGCAGTATTTCTGGACATACTCCTTAAATTTTGCGCATTATCTTGCGGTTTATTTTTTATCATACTAATACTTCTGCGCAATATCTAGTGGCTTATTTCTGGAAATACTCCCTAATACTTCTGCGCAATATCTTGCACAATATTTCTGGACATACTCCCTAATACTTCTGCGCAATATCTAGCGGCTTATTTCTGGACATACTCCCTAATACTTCTGCGCAATATCTTGCGGCTTATTTCTGGACATACTCCCTAATACTTCTGCGCAATATCTAGCGGCTTATTTCTGGACATACTCCCTAACACTTCTGCAGAATATCTAGCGCAGTATTTCTAGACATACTCCCTTATACTTCTGTGCAATATCTAGAGGCTTATTTCTAGACATACTCCCTCATACTTCTGCGCAATATCTTGCACAGTATTTCTAGACATACTCCCTAATACTTCTGCGCAATATCTAGCGGCTAATTTCTGGACATACTCCTTAAATTTTACGCAATATCTAGCGGCTTAATTTTTAATAATACTAATACTTCTGCGCAATATCTAGCGGTGTATTTCTGGACATACTCCCTAATACTTCTGTGCAATATCTTGCGCAGTATTTCTGGACATACTCCTTAAATTTTGCGCATTATCTTGCGGTTTATTTTTTATCATACTAATACTTCTGCACAATATCTAGCGCCTTATTATTGGAGATACTCCCTAATTCTTTTGCACAATATCTTGCGCAGTATTTCTGGACATACTCCTTAAATTTTGCGCATTATCTTGCGGCTTATTTTTTATCATACTAATACTTCTGCGCAATATCTAGCGGCTTATTTCTGGAAATACTCCCTAATACTTCTGCGAAATATCTTGCGCAGTATTTCTGGACATACTCCCTAAAACTTCTGCGCAATATCTAGCGGTGTATTTCTGGATATACTCCCTTATTCTTCTGCGCAATATCTTGCTCAGTATTTCTGGACATACTCCTTAAATTTTGCGTATTATCTTGCGGTTTATTTTTTATCATACTAATACTTCTGCGCAATATCTAGCGGTGTATTTCTGGGCATACTACCTAATACTTCTGCGCAATATCTTGCGCAGTATTTCTAGACATACTCCTTAAATTTTGCGCATTATCTTGCGGTTTATTTTTTATCATACTAATACTTCTGCGCAATATCTAGCGGCTTATTTCTGGAGATACTCCCTAATACTTCTGCGCAATATCTTGCGCAGTATTTCTGGACATACTCCTTAATACTTCTGCGCAATATCTTACGCAGTATTTCTCGACATACTCCCTAATACTTCTGCGCAATATCTAGAGGCTTATTTCTGGACATACTCCCTAATTCTTCTGCGCAATATCTTGCGCAGTATTTCTGGACATACTCCTTAAATTTTGCGCATTATCTTACGGTTTATTTTTTATCATACTAATACTTCTGCGCAATATCTAGCGGTGTATTTCTGGACATACTCCCTAATACTTCTGCGCAATATCTTGCGCAGTATTTCTAGTCATACTACCTACTACTTCTGCGAAATTTCTAGTGGTGTATTTCTGGACATACTCCTTAAATTTTGCACATTATCTTGCGGTTTATTTTTGGTCATACTAATACTTCTGCGCAATATCTTGCGGTGTATTTCTGGACATACGCACTAATACTTCTGCGCAATATCTTGCGCAGTATTTCTGGACATACTCCTTAAATTTTGCGCATTATCTTGCGGTTTATTTTTTATCATACTAATACTTCTGCGCAATATCTAGCGGCTTATTTCTGGAGATACTCCCTAATACTTCTGCGCAATATCTTGCGCAGTATTTCTGGACATACTCCTTAATACTTCTGCGAAATATCTTGCGCAGTATTTCTGGACATACTCCTTAATACTTCTGCGAAATATCTTGCGCAGTATTTCTGGACATATTCCCTAATACTTCTGCGCAATATCTAGCGGCTTATTTCTGGACATACTCCCTAATTCTTCTGCGCAATATCTTGCGCAGTATTTCTGGACATACTCCTTAAATTTTGCGCATTATCTTGCGGTTTATTTTTTATATACTAATACTTCTGCGCAATATCTAGCGATGTATTTCTGGACATACTCCCTAATACTTCTGCGCAATATCTTGCGCAGTATTTCTAGTCATACTCCCTACTACTTCTGCGAAATATCTAGTGGTGTATTTCTGGACATACTCCTTAAATTTTGCACATTATCTTGCGGTTTATTTTTGGTCATACTAATACTTCTGCGCAATATCTTGCGGTGTATTTCTGGACATATGCACTAATACTTCTGCGCAATATCTTGCGCAGTATTTCTGGACATACTCCCTAATACTTCTGCGCAATAATTAGCGGTGTATTTCTGGACATACTCCCTAATACTTCTGCGCAATATCTAGCGGCTTATTTCTGAACATACTCCCTACTACTTCTGCACAATATCTAGCGGTGTATTTCTGGACATACTCCTTTAATTTTGCACAATGTCTTCAGCTTATTTTTGGTCATACAATTACTTCTGTGCAATATCTAGCTGCGTATGTCCGGACATACATGTACTCCTTAAATTTTGCGCTTCATCTTGCGGTTTATTTTTGGTCATACTTATACTTATGGACAGGACTACTAACCTTACCCTAGATAACTTACATAGGTACCCAAGGGTTAGATAAAGCCTTATGGACAGGACTACTAACCTAACCCTAGATAACTTACTTAGGTATCTAAGGGTTAGATAAAGCCTTATGGACAGGACTACTAACCTGACCCTAGATAACTTTCATAGGTATCTAAGGATTAGATAAAGCCTTATGGACAGGATTACTAACCTAACCCTAGATAACTCACATAGGTACCTAAGGGTTAGATAAAGCCTTATGGTCAGGACTACTAACCTCACCCTATACAACTTCAATAGGTATCTAAGGGTTTGATAAAGCCTTATGGTCAGGACTACTAACCTGATCCTAGATAACTTACAAAGGTACCTATGGGTTAGATAAAGCCTAATTGACAGGACTACTAACCTTACCCTAGATAAGTTACATAGGTACCTAAGGGTTAGATAAAGCTTTATGGAAAGAACTACTAACCTTACCCTAGATAACTAACATAGGTACCTAAGGGTTAGATAAAGCCTAATGGACAGGACTACTAACCTTACCCAAGATAACTTTAAGAACTTCTTAACCGGACGGACAGACGGACAGGGTGTTTCGTATATACCCCCAAACTTTGTTTGCGGTGAGTATAATTAGAAATCTTTATTTCTTAAATGTACGAGAGCTGATTGATATGTTGTGAGCCTCGGTTTTCTGACCAGTCAAGATAAGGATTTGTTACACACCGGTGGCAAAAGTGTATAGATACTGAAGGGGATTATGTAGAAAAATAATGCAAAATGTCTAATAAAATTTTAATCCATCAATACGAGGTTCACAACATATCAATCAGCCCTCGGATATAAAAAAAGAAACTGTTCCCTTGAATTCTCATGGATCTTTTACAACTACAAAAACTTCATACCATTTGATTCAATGCTCAAAAGGTAATAGAGATATTAAGATAGAAACCAACTCATAATGGAAATTTTGTAGCGTGCAAATCATGACTATGACGTGTTGCTATGGAGAAATATTCATTTTTCTATTCTTTTCTGTCTACCGTAAATTTCAAAAATTTAGAAAAATTAAGTACCTGGAAAATATCTCATACATGATATTAAAAGGTAAAGAGACTCCAAAAGATGATAGATTATAAAAACACAAAAACTGGCGATGAAATTTCACAAAACAGTAATCTTGAATGAGATGTATACACATACATGTATCTATACAGCGCTTTCCATCGAGTATTTGCATTTTCAGAATTAAAAAACTCTGGAATTGTGGCAAATACACATTGAAAAACATGGTTGTCATGTCAACCGATCTCCAAATAAGATAACTTAATATTCTAAAATTAATGAAACTGAGATAAAGATTAGCATGTTTGATCAAGTTTGTACAATAATACAATCTTATATTTGTTCAGATGTTTGTTTGAAATAAGAATATAAAATTTAAGAATTTATTTCCGAGTTTTTCGTGATTTTTCTTTAAAATTTACCATTTTCCCTTAAGTTTTATGACTCCTTTTTTCTACAATTTCTGTTAAAAGCTTCATGTCATTTATTTATTGAAAATGAATCCAATTAAACTTTGAAATATACACGATGAAAGATAGAAAAATAAAATTTTAACATTATATTGAAAATTTCACTGTCTATTGATGATAACAATGGTTCGTTGCTATGGAGATATCCTCGTATTTTTCATATATTTTCCTTTGATTTTAGTGATATTAGAAAAATAGAATATCCTATATGAGTGAAACAAAGAAATTGTCTTTCTTATTTTCATAAAATGCACAGAAATAACAGGAAAAGACGGAAAATTGCTTTTAAAAGTGTCAATTTTGCCTTTTTAGACATGGTTACCATGGCAACCGATGATAATATAGACTGAATTTCAATAAAAATGTCAGAAAAATTTAAAGCTTCAATAATATACAAAAATTACATGTTTCTGTCTTCTGTGATCTGAGACACTTTATGTTATCCATCAATCATATAAAATGCAGATGTTGCCATGGTGACCATTTTTGAATAAGATTTATTTTCTTCAAACAAAAATAACATCTCTGGATTTTTTATATTTTCCTAATAGATAGTCGAACATTCATTCAACAATATTCAATCACTTCACTTAGCCTGGGTTATTTTGCTATGCATAGCCGAAAATGATGATTTTTTGTGTTTTTGTAAAATGTCAAAATATTGAAACTTTGTCGTGAAATTTGAATGATTTTAAAAGTTTTTCGACCATGATTTAATGACACAACTTAAAGAGAAAGCTATCTAGTTTACAATTTGGATGAAAAATTGAACAATTGAAAGGGTTTATCTGAGCAAATTGAGCGAAAGTAGTTCATTTCATGCTCGTCAAAGCCCCCTTTTCTTGTCAAAATGGGATGGGGTGGTTACCATGGCAACGGATTCTCGTATACAAAAACAAATGTTATTTTTACTATCAGGGGGTCTAACTTGGCTCAGACACTCAAAATCATGAAAATCTGAGGTGATCGTTTTTCGACCACTTTGGTCCTTACAGAGAATGGCTCTTAAATTCTCATCAGTGATGCTTCCAGCGGAGCAACCAAAATTCGAGGCACGACAAATTGCCAACATAAATTCAGATGATTGACGACATACAATAGGCACCATACAGATTATGGAGGAAGACATAACATTGAGCTCCCCAAAAACGTAAACTCAGTCGTTTAATAAGGGTCAGTATAAGACAGTCTCCTTACATGCAAAGGTTTTTACGATCACAATCCCGTCAGGTTGTTAATAGACAGTGGTGCCACCGGTAATATGATAGGAAAGTTAAACGGACTCCCCGTCACGAATAGCTCCCAATCAGCTTATTATTCAGATATCTGCTCTCCACTGAAAGCCTTCTACTCGGTGAAACTCGCTTCCAGCTTTCTCGCGATGTCTACTGCTTCGAATTTGAAGGCCTTGTCGTAGAGGATCTTGACGTTGAGGTCATTGCCGGTATTCCGTTCATAACAAAGAGTGGTATAACTATTAGGCCTGTCAAAAGACAAATATGGACAGTGACCATATCCCAATACACAATTGAAAATCGATAATTCAGGAAATCAATAGCCGAATGCATACAAAATCAGGATAAAACAGGAACCAACGCAAACAAACAAACAAACAAACAAAAAAAGACCCTCCACCACATGAAAAAAGGCGAACTCCCAATATAGGAGTGAGACCAGGTGCCCAGGAAGAGTTAGCATCTCCTGCTTGCATGCATCACTCGTCGCTTCAATACGGCACACATCCGGTCACTTCCATTTTGAAAGATAATAGCCTGTAATTGGACTGTTCAAATGGTCTAAGACAGAATATCATCCACTATTCTAAATAATGGGATATCATAGTGTATGCATGGCGACCGATCGAGTTACCCGTATCTACCGTAGAACTTCCTTAGTGACGTAACGTCACATATCTCTGACTGCATGAGAAGCTTATCTGAAAGACGCTTAGCTCTCAGAACAAAATCTGTACGTATATGTGCCACTTAATTGCTCTGGCAAAGCGTATCAATTGGGATATGAACACGCCATAAGAAGGCGACGAAGGGATGTTGCTTCTCAGAATAGGGAAGTTTGTGATGCTGAAACTGAAGTCGTCACGTTTGTCATAGAGTGAGGTGTTCATGTGACCATCAGTGTCATAGGACAGCATTTTGTTCCAATAGGATGCTGAATTATTTGTCTCTGTACTTTCTTTGACTTCAAGCTTCGACGGATAGATTCTGCTACTTATAGGTAATCCGGATTATTGATGGACAACACATCGTCTATGTATCTGTAAGTGAAGTTAAAGTCAGAAGCTAAGTATATTTTCCCTTCGGATTGAATGAATTCAGCTTCGTACGAGTAAAGAAAAATGTCAGCAAGGATTTGCACATAATTGGTCCCCATTGGAATTCCGACAGTTTTTTGGAAGACCTTTCCTCCAAACACCACAAAAATGTTGTCGATCGGGAGGTTTAACATCTGAATAATATCTGTTTCAGTGCAATTATTTTCAGAATCGGAGTTTTCTTTTACAAAGTAGGTTTTGTCATAGTTAACAACGTTCATGCTTGTAAACGCAATACTTATATTTCTTAGGCGAGTTTTTCCTTCAATTTAGAATACGGAATTGTAGTGTAAAGTGTCGAAAAATCAAAGGCTTTGAACGAATGTGCTTTACTAAAATGAGTGGATTTCAGATCTTCTAAAATCTCCTTCGAATTTTCTTAAAATCTGGTTAATACGGCTACAAGAATATACTGTTGAACAATATTTTTTGAAGCCCAGATTTCATTTCAGATAAAACTTTAGTGAATAAGATCGATTCAGATTTGGTAGAACATTTTCAGGAACCAGCGACGAGACGTTGTTTGTACGGATTCTTAAATTGTATTTTAGGTATACAGTATAGACAGCACAAGTATAGTAAATCTAAATTGTTTGTGTCAAAGCCAAGGGAAGCGAGAGCTGATTTGTGGTTATCTATTATTTCAGAGACAGAAAGCTTTATTGGGGGTGTAACTGTAAGTAGGATGTCCAGGTGTCGAATTTAAATCCAACTCTTATTGAAAAGGCTGTTGAAAAAGTACAATTTGCAAGTAAATGTGTAATTATTTGAGGCTTTGTCTGCTGGTGTGATGACATAATGTTCTTGGAGATTGGTAAGCTCTGTGATAACACCAGGCCTCCAGCCGAAGTGATATTTCTGGAGACGCCTAAATTCATTCCGGTCCCAGATAGCAAGGGTACATTGGCCCGACGTCGGTATATGGTTGGTGTATCGGCTAGAGGTCGGCATCGGCATAACTACATTGGTACGACGTTGGCACGATGTATGGTACTTTTATCATATACCGAGAAGTCATATATATCGGACAATTAGAAGACATTGGTCCAGCGTCGGACCAGTGAATGTTAATACTGTAATGGGTTGACTTAATTTACATATATTTTGATAAGCTCACTTTCAAAGCACCGGCATAACGCAAAGTATTCATGCATACTATCTGGACAAATTATGTCTGTCTGTATGTATATACAAATTAATGACATAATTTCAACATCGGTCCATTATCGGCCCAACGTGTGTTTTTCTGAAATGTTCTACATCCTTTCATGTTCTCATCATTTTAATATTTTTAAACAAACGCTTCAAGAGAAGGTATTATAATATATACAAATTATGTTCCCCAGTTTTGATTTGTAGAAAAGAACATGTACGAAAACGGTCCATAATCGGGCCGTTGACGTCTTGTTTAGCTATACTTTATTTTCTTAAGATTCTGTGTGTGTTTTAAATCTGGTCTTTAATAAAGACAACCAATTATATATTAATATTTTCAAAGATGAAAAAGTAAAAAAAAAAGCAAGTTTACGATTAATCTAATTCTTTGATTAATTGTATCTCATATATAGAATGATTAAATTACTTTTAACCGCAAAATACAATTATAAAGAAATTAGCTTATTTAGCCGACCGATTTTGAGATTGACCCCTAGCATAAAACTTTCAATAAGAGCATATTTCAGAGATAAGATGCTAAGATATATGTAGGTCAGTATACTGGATGAAATTCACAGCAGGGAAACTGGCCATCGCCATGGTTATCACGTAATCTGACACTCAAGGGCTTGTTTATCGCTAGCCTTTACTCTTTATTCCCATCTTAGCAGAGGAAGGCGCTCAATTTATATATAAGCACACTGAACTTCAATGAATCTGGATGTTTTAATTCACAAAAAGTGAGTATTATACATACATACTTTTGATTACAGTATTGCATATAATTACAAGTTGATTATTCATCTACGTACTTTGATTCTTTTCACAGTTTCAAGCGCATGTACATGTATACCAATAATTAAAATGGATGAACTGGAAATTGTATACACTACTTGTACTTCAAAATAATATACTTCCCATGGTCAAGATATTTCAATTGCTTATATGTTTGTGGTTTAATTTGCAAAAAAAAAAAGAGAAAAAAAATCCACATGAATTTGTATTTTATTTTCAGTTTGGCAGTGACTATATGGGATAAATGCTCTAGGATGTTTTGAAAAAGGGGGATCAATGTCAGACGTCTACTGGCATTAAAGAAGATAGGTCTAAAATACATTTTGAGTTGGAGATTCCATAGCCATTTTGTCAAGTTAAAATCAAGGTAAGTTTTGATATATTAAATTAAATATTATGATCTTCTATCGATCACATTGAATAGAATCAATTTAATTATACTTGACAGGCAAAATTTTTATCTTTGTATTATCATTTTTCCGACAATTAGTAGAAATACTTTATCTTTTATTTTTTATGATGATTTCATTCTAGGAATATTTCATGGAATCAGGCTCAGGATGGACACAAGTGGGAAAAGTGACACCAGAACTAGTGAGAAGAGGACTCTGAAGTTACTGCACAGTGATTATGTAATGGGAACGATATTTTCATTAAAGGAAAAATATTACTTCTTTGTTATTGTAGCTTTGTAGATTTGTCAGAATGTCAACAGAGGTATGGTATATAGAAAACCTGGTACATTGGTTTGACAGCGGTTAGATGTTGGACCAACGTCGGAATCATTTTGGCACATTGGACCTGTGTCGGTTCAGTATCGGGCCGATAAAGGAAGAAAAGAATCATGTTGGACCAGCGTTGGGCCAATGTTGTTGTTGGTCGTTGTTGACGTCGTGCCGATGTTGGCCCGATATATCGGTCCATCCGCGAACCGATGAGCAAGATTACATTGGCCCGATGTATACTGCCGACGTCGGGCCGATAAAACGAATGTTGTTGGGCCGACGTCGGACCAATTTACCCTTGTTATCTGGGGTAGCACCCTTTTGAATTTTTTATGAATCTAAATTTGTGTATTTACTTTACAGAGAGTGTGTGGCTGCAAAGTGGTAGGGCCACGAGAACCCTAAATCGGCCCTCGATTTTTTATTTCGAAATTTCATGAGAAATACTTGATATCTCTCATGAAATTACACAAATGTTTACCGCTTTTCATGAAAAGAAAAATGTCACCAAACAAAGTGCCATTTAACTGTAATGACGTCATGAAGTGACGTCATTTTGACGTTATTGACAAAATATGGCGAAAATTGCTGGGAATTTCGTCTTTTATCGAAGAATTCAATATTGTGGCCGCATGCGTTTACTGAAACAAAACGTTTATGAAAAAAGGATATGATGATAATTAATCTTTCACATATAAATTTTCCATCCCAGTTAATGCATGCGGTCATTGCTAATTTAATAGAAATATGCAGTTTTTGCATCATTTTCGCGGAATATGACCTATTTTGGTGTTTTCAAAGGGCTTAAAGGTATTGATAAACACAATGTTTACTAAAGATGGATTTGTGATTCAGTAGAGAACGTTTCAAAATGTCAAATAACAGTTAAAAATTCTATGAAGTACCCACGTACAATGTTCAAAATTAGGAACAATATCGAGCTTCGTGGCTCTACCCCTTTTCTGATTGTAAAATGTGGTCACACGGATCAAATGACATAAAAACAGCGGATTCTCTCACAGTGTTCGTTGAGCTCACGTTTTGCGCTCTCTGTCAAAGAGAATAACAATATAGCCAGGTGACTTTATATTGAATTAAAGAAGATCCTGACGATAATCTCAACAGCAAGTTCACAATAGAGCACCAAAATGAGCATCGACAGACCCCTAGCAAGAGATGGGACCAGGTGCCCGTGAGGGTAGAAGTTAAAGTCAGTATTCCTGACGAAATTGCGTGTGGCAATCTAACCTTTAACTTGCACCACGTAACCGGTCATCACAAAACACAGACATATGACCTCTTCCCGGTTTAATATCTAGTCTTTGCGAGAAAATTCGCAATACCAACCCTAACATCCGAACCTCTGGTTCTCCGAGGCAATGACCACTTTTGTCGAGTAAGGCTAACAGATGTTTATTCGAGTGATCCACTTTCTAACGATGCACACATTTCAACCGAGGTCCATAAAATCGAGCCTCCGAATCTTACAAAATACGTAAATTTGCACTCGTCAGCCGTACATCTAGATGAGGATATTATAATGACTCCAGATATTGATCAAAGAACAATTCCAATCATTGCTAGTAGAATTTGATGACGTATTTGACCCTCACTTCAAAGGGTACAATGGAGCAACCTGGAAATGTTGAAAACGTCAAGAAAGGAGGGGATCTCCAACAACACTAGGTTGCAGTACCCACAGCAAAATCCAAAAACATCCATGCAAAAAAAAAAAAAAACACAGAACAGATACCCACAGAAAGAGACGCAAAAGGGACAAGGAACACCAACTCACAACATAGAAACATGAAACATAAAAGACTACACATAAACCAACGAGACCAATGGGCAACCGGTGCCGACTTAGGACGGCAATCTGCCACGTAAATAGCAGACGGTGTGGTTATCCTGGATTACGTGCGCACAACCCTCCCATTATTCCGATTTCCCAGAGGTCTCGTAGAACGCACAATTATGGTGTTAAACAACCTCCTCACTGTTAGATGACCACACACAAACAAGACCGTAAAACACAGGGTCCAAGCAACACAGATGAATATGTAAATGGATATAAAAAGAGGACGTGCGTAAAACAGTCCGTGCTCTGCCGGCTGTAGCGAGCTCATACATGCTATCACCCGAGGAGTCCGACTGACATTCAGAGAGGACAGGTGGTCGGGGCCCTGTCTTCTCCAAGGAGGTTTGAACAGGGCCCGTCATGGAGTTCCGTCGTCACAGTCAGTCAGAGTGCAAGTCTTAAGAATGCGCTTGTACAAGACTGTATATTGGTCAAGTATCAAACTTAGTGTCCGTTTGGTGACATTAGGATCATATTCACGGTATAAAAGGCGTTTGATGACTCTGACGCATTTTGGAAATTCATGTCCAGAGCAGCGCCCTCAAAGGAAAGGCCATGGACGCAAGTACTCCAGAAATCAGTTGCTCGAACGCTTACAAAAATTTGACACATTGGAAATTCTTGGCGTTTTCTAAAGACCCGAAGATATTGGGGTATCCGTTGAATACCTGAACCCGTCGTTTCTCATGAGAGAAAGCATAGGTGGCTTCCTCTCAGTAGCGTCCTTGGGGAATATCGGAAAATACAGTAAACCACAGCCGTCACTCCTCCCTAATGTGAACTCTACATTGCGGCAGATAGCAAAGTGGAAATACCTAATAGTATCCGACCTTACATAATCATTTTATCAAATCCAACATTCCCGTGATTCTGCAAAGTATTGTGACGTTGAAATCCCGTTTAAAGGAATCGAGACATATGCATCTTGCGCTATGGGCAAGCCAGGACCTGAGTCTTAATGTCTAGCGTACTTGGCGATCTGGTCTCTGAAGTAAGAGTTGTCAAGTTAGCTGACGATTAATATTGCGGTGGTGATTCACCTGAAGAGAAAGGAGGGGATTTCCAACAACACCTAGTTGCAGCACAATCAGCAAAACCCAAAAATACCCACTGTAAAAACACAAAGAAGACATGCACAGAAAGAGACGTAATGGTACAAGGAACGTCAAATGAGAGAAACATCAAACACAAATGAAGAGGTCCGAGTTATTCACGAACTGGACCAAGGTGCTAAAGGCACTTCGGAAAAGCAACATAAAGTTTTCTCCAAAGAAAATGAATATCGCTCCTCGACCAACCACAATCCACGGTTTGGTATGGGAGGCTGGATTCAATGCTGCCGCAAGTCCACCGAGTATTACATAATTGCATCACACTCATCGCAGCTTTAGAGAACGATATTTCTGGCCACAACTCAAGGGAACTTATCAACTGGAGCGATGCCCTATTACATCATTTTTATGAATCACAAAAGGGTCTCTCCTCAGTTAGGCCAATCACTCTACCACTACCTAATGATCAACTGTGATATTGACTGATGGCTCCGTTAAGAAATGTGGTCTAGGGGCCACAATATATATAACGCAGGACGACCGTAATCTCGTTGCAGGATACGTCAGTGCGAAATTACGTGAACGGCAGCTCAACTGGATTCCATGTAAAATGGAGGCACTTTCTATCGCCACCGCAATGATGTAAAGCACTTTAGCCCTTACATAGTGCGGTCAAACCACAAACCTTGCATTATTACAAACACCAACCCGTGTGTACTTGCATGGAAAAGTGGGAGGGTTGTGCGCACGTAATTAGAATAACCACATCGCGTCTGCTACTGACGTGGCAGATGGCCGTCCTAAGTCGGCATCGATTGCCCATTGGTCTCGTTGGTTTATGTGTAGTCATTTGTATGTGATATTTCTCTGTGATTTGGTATTCCTTGTGCCATTGCGTCTATTTCTGTGCAAATCTTTTTTGTATGTTTACAGTGGGTGTTTTGGGACTTTGCTTTTGGTGCTGCAACTAGGTGTTTTTGGACATCCACTCCTTTCCTTTTGCAATATCCTCGCAAAATATGAACTTTGTGTCATCATGAAATAGTCAACTTTCTTTACATGAAATAATATTTTATTACATCTAGTATATGGAGATGATTATTGCAATTATGCATAATATTTACAAAATCGGTAAATTTGTGGCCCGCTATAAAGAATTATTTTTAAGTACAAATACGGTACTCCTTTTTAAAGGAAAAGCACAGACATCTAACACATACAAATTGTCTAATAATATATATCATTTTAGATAACTGCTGTCTTTTTTGGTATTATTTCCTGCATCTTCTTTCCTGTTACATGTATGACATATGTTAGCTAAAGAGTTGTCCTTCTTTGGTGTATTGTAATTCTCTTACTCTCGTGCTGGTACAAGTGCTGGAAGCCATCTAATAGAAATGAACAAATAAAATCATTCAATAAAAAGACACTTTCATATTATCTGCGGAACTTATAATTTGAATCTCACGTCTGATTGACAAACATTAAGGGGTTAATGGACAAACCGTTATTCGCCATATTGGACTTTATGTAGTGTGTTATTGAAAATCGTCCCTTACACCGAGTCATGGCTCCAACTTCAACTATTTTAATCCTGCATTAAGTTCAAATGGTTGTCATGTAAAAATATTGATGCAGTTTTTGTTTAAAATCGTGGGAAATGACTATGTTGATCGAGGTAAAGAAAACTATGTATGAAAATGTTTAAGATTGGAGTCTTAATTCTGCAGAACGACAGATTTTCAAGTGTGCTTCTCGTCAAATCCAATATGGCCGATAAACTTTTGTCCATACCCCTTAACATATAGAATTTGCTAAAAGCAGATGGCCGTCCAAAGTCGGCGCCGGGTGCACATTGGTCTCCTTCCTTTTATGTGTTGTCTTCACACCTTTTCTCACAAAATCCGCCCATTTCGAATTCAAAAAAGTAAAAAAATGAAAGTTGCAGTAGCTACATAGAATGTGCTTTACTCAATGGGACAAACCTTTGAGAAGAATTGTGCAAAATTTCAGGACTCGGAGGTCATAAATAACGTTTTTATAATGATTTTACTGAAGGGCTCCATTTACATTGGTAATTTACGTGATGGCTCGGGTTCTTAATATAAACTTTTGTATTTTACTGTTATCTAAAGAAAACTCTCCATTTTTTATTTAGGATTGTCCTTTTAAAGTCTATCGAAATAAAAGATAAATAATTGTTAAATACATATGATGATGACGGACATATAAGTTCTCAATTCAATCTGTTCCAAATTTATAATGAAAAAATATATTCGTTTGTTACGGCAATACCTCTATAAAGGATGCAACATCTCCTATGCAATTTACCTTCTAACTTCTGAACATTTTGAAGCAAATGCGAATTGAAAACAAGGAATGGACAAAGCTAGAAACGACCATATAAACATCAACCATGTCAGAATACACATAACGTAAATTACATAAAGGAGTATTTTGGAACTTCTTCGTCATGAAAAAGTCTATAGACACATTATTAAGCAATATAAATACATCTTTTGGTTGTTTTGACTATTGCGATTACTCTGTGATTCAATTCATGAAGTTTTAGTTATTTTGACTGAAATGATGATATGTGTTATATATTGGATAGCTAACACAATATAGCCTATGCAGAATCACTTGTCTGTTAGGTCAAACATCCTTTAAATCCTATTTTTATGTCCTACTTTACATTCTGTATATCTCCTTTCTCGCTTTCCCCCATATAATGTGAAAAGAAGACTTGGAATATCTAATTCTAAGAACATGACAACAATGTAATTTACGTTATCGAAGACTTTTTACATGAATGCATGCTAGAATCGTAAACAATGAATGTATGTCATGAAAAAGATATATCATATTCCATTCATAAATTAGCTTCTTTATCTACTGATCTTTGGTATAATTAAAGAAAACTGAAAGATTATTCATGTCGTTGGAAAAATAGTGTAATTTACGTTATTGTTGTATTGATATTGGGGAATATTCACTAAACATGGCGAAGTTTACAATTGATTTCAGTTTCATATTAACCCTAACAGAGATTAAAAATAAAACAATGAGAAAAATAAACGTTTACGACCTTTCTATAATTCCATAGGGAACGTAAATTACACAACGTAAATTACTTTTCTACTCATATTCAAGCATAACTTCTAGAAAAGACTGATTACTTGAACGATGACTGTATTTGATTTGACTATAGAGTGTCGGCAATGATCGCAACACGTCATTTCTTTATCCTTTCTCCTATATTTTGAGAAAAAGCGATAACGTAAATTACATGCTTAAAACGAACCGCGCATTCTGACAAATGAATCATCTATACTGAAAAGTTAAGTAATAATACACCAAAAGGAGTTCCTTTTTAGTTTTAATAATATCTTGAATAAACATTCAAAGAGATAAAATGAAAGATTTAGACAATTATTATTATTTTTTGTCCGGCAAGTAATCATGGCAACGTAAATTACGTAAAACGAGCGACAATATGAAAAGCTGTAAATAATTTTACCTCTACTAATTTCCCCTATTTTAACCTTCAAATTTCAATCATTACACATTTCTCCTTACATTTTGATCCAATTGATATATTTTTCTCTCTACTTAAGGCATTTTACAATAGTTTAAAAGTTTTATACTGCTTGTGCGACAGGCAAAAAACAAGAAAAATGAGTGGTATATCGTGGCCTGTCATAAATTTCAAATAATCAGGTCAATTAATTTTGTGGTTTTCTAATAGAAATGGGAATTTCCTTTAAGAAAATCGTCAATTTTGACTTAAAATCTGTATAAAAACATCTCTTATTGTCAAGCGACATGTTATTTTGATAGTGGGCGGATTTTGTGAGAAAAGGTGTTCAATGTTTAATGTTTCTGTTCGTCTGTTGCGATTGTTTTGATGTTATAGTGAATATTGGTGTGTCTTTTGCGATTTGGAGTTTGTATGATGTCATTTGTGTGTCACTTTCTTGTGGGTTTATTTCGCTGGGCGAATGCAGGGTGTTCATGCTGAAGATAATTCCCTTTTCTTTGCACCTAGGTGGATATTATTTACTTGTTGTAAAGTCCCTTTGCCCTCAGGAAGAAATCGTTGCCATTATAGCCGGTTTCACATGTGATATAGATACACCATAATAAGCAAGATACAATACTTCCTCGGAGGTTACATGTACTTAAAGTGATTTTCAGCTATGAATATGGTTCATTTTTCTCGGCTCAAAATCGTCTTTAATCACAATACATCGATCTTGTTGATAGTACACATTATGGACTATTTTGAACTTCCATTAATGGAGGTTAGGATGAGGAGGGGGGAAGAGGAAGTGGGTGCCAAGGAAGAGTAAGCATTCTCTTCAGGCTTAACATATGTTACTTACACCACTGTGAGCCATACAGTACTGGGCAAATCATCATTTTGGCATGGACGTCATAAAACAGCATATCTCCCTAGAAAGAGTAGAGAAGTGATAAAACAGTTAAGTTGACTTATGCACTGTATTCTTAGAAATAATAAAAGTCACGATTATTTTCGATTAGATAAATAAAGTTGATATGGTTTAGGTAAATAAAATGACCGAATTTCTGGGTTTCTAGTATTTTGAAAAAATAATTATAAGAAGTAAGGAAATTAGAAAAATAGGAAATCAGAGATATTGAAATATAATTAAAAGTTTTCAGACATTTTCACACAACTGTCAGACTGAACAATTTTGTCAGATATTTCCGTAAATTTCTGTGCTGTAAATTTCTGTGCTGTAAATTTATGTGCTGTAGATTTATGTGCTGTAGATTTATGTGCTGTAAATTTATGTGCTGTAAATTTATGTGCTGTAAATTTATGTGCTGTAAATTTATGTGCTGTAAATTTATGTGTTGTAAATTTATGTGCTGTAAATTTATGTGCTGTTCAAAGCACTGCATCTTACCTTTGATACTGGTATCTTAAGTTTCGATAGTGGGAATATCACTTCACCCCCGAGGGATGAATCGGAAAGCTGTAATCATAGAACAGTGATCTATCAAAGGCTTTAGATAAATATTTCATGTCTAAAATTTATCAGGAAATAGTCTCAAACATTAATAGCTGAAAATTGTAGTAAAATTATAATCAAAGTAATTAGAATCAAAGAATGAATTTAATACATCCTCAATATGAAATGGGAATATCATGTCACGAGTTAGTCTAATATAAGACAGGAAAACAAATTCTATATAACCCATCTTAGAATGGTTTAATTATACTGAAAACGTGGTTATTTTAGCTGGGGGGGGGGGGAGTTCTCGATTTTGATATGAAGACGTTACGTAACGTCTGAGGGATATAAACGTCTATGTAAATGTAAGAATGCAGTACTTAGGGTTATTTTCGCGGGGAGGAGTTTTCGCGGGAAGGAGTTTTCGTGGGGAGGAGTTTTCGCGGGGAGGAGTTTTCGCGGGGAGGAGTTTTCGTGGGGAGGAGTTTTCGCGGGGAGGAGTTTTCGTGGGGAGGAGTTTTCGCGGGGAGGAGTTTTCGCGGGGAGGAGTTTTCGTGGGGAGGAGTTTTCGCGAATATCATTGATTCGTGAAATATGCGAAAATTAACATTACGCGAAGTTTCCATGTTTACAGTAGATTAAATAATGTTCTAATCATTCTGTTATAACAAATCTTTCATACTCACAAACGTCACATACATTCCAACTGGTGGGTATTTCGTCTGAAATTCAAAACAATTTTAAATACCTTAGAACTAAGTTCTGTTCAACTTTTAATTATACTTGAATTCACAGGCACATGTAGAAAGAGTGTCAATATCTTGTATATGATACCCCTTAATAGGTCATAAGAGAATATATGTATAGAGAGACAAGGCTTTCGACGAATTTTCAGCTAGAAATAGCACCTGAAATGTTTGCATTTTTCATGTTTGAAGGGCAAAATGGGGTATGACCATAACGATTTATTTGTATACTTCCTAGAAACATCAATAATTCACCCAAAAAGATCTCATAACATAGCCTAATCGTATACCTAAGTTGGACTGTTTTCTACTTTCTGTCTTGAATCTCCATTCAAATTGCCAGATTAGCCTAAGTCAGAATCATCCAGGTGTTTCACTTTGCTTTCAGTAAGCAGAGTAATTTTTTCTTCCGAACTTGGCTTTGTTAGAAGTAAAAACTGAATTGATTAGAGAATTTCAGGATGTAACTTTTTATTATTGCCGATGGTCAGTCAGGATTCAAAGACAAACACTTACTTTACTGTTATTCCGTGCGGCATACCCATCTATTCCAACTTCGTTTACCTGTTTATAAATATACAAAAAAAGATATAACTTCGCAATAAAAACATAACAATCATCCAAATAACTTGATATTGATCATGCCTGTATATATAGCATTAATTATGCGTAACTCGGATTATTAATAATTAATGTTGTACGGAAACTTTTTGTTTACAGAGTGCCGAGTTTTCATTAAGGATGAAGATTGAATCTGATAGAGTTCTGATGACCTTTTTTCAACATTTTTAAGGGAGCACCCATCTTATTTTCAGGTGGGGGAGAGGGGGGGGGGGGACAGGAAGACTTTTGCCAGCCGGAAATTTTTTTCGGCCATGTTAAGAGCCAGATTTTTTTTTTCTCGCCGGCCCTTCTGGCCGGATTATTGTTATTTTTTTCCCATTTTCCAAGGTTGAATATAACTCTTAAATTAAAGTTTAAAGTATTCTGCGTGATTTTTCGGCCATATTAATTTTTTGATTAACCGGGCATGCGGAAAGGTCCGAAGAGGGGATGGGGGCAATTTCATGATCCGGAAATATTTTTCGCAAAGTCTTCCAGCCCCCCACCTCCCAATAAAAATCAAATGGTTGCTCTCTTAAGCAACAAATCAGAATATCTACCATGCTACTACATGTACAAGTTTATATAAACAATGGAATATAGGAGGTATAATACTTTCTTTTTCGTATACATCGCGAAATTTTCGCGTTTTTCTAATTTTCGCTACTTCGCGAGCATCATCAAATTGCGAAAAATGGCCATTGCAAAATAAATGACACATATCTTAACCTTTGATAAATAGATACGCGAAAATTAGACTGCGTGAAAAAAGACACACCTTGTCGGGGTAATTTTTAACACCCGATAGACGGTATTTGATAATATTTCTTACCATGAATGAAGTCAATTTTGGGGGAAATTTGCTCATTTTGAGACCAAGTATCTTAGTTTGTAGTTTCGGCACCCACTTCCAATATGTACGATCTTTTACTGCCACACTGAAAAGAGAGAGTGAAAATCAACCACAATTTCAACCAAAACAATAATCTGTAAAGGGATATCTGATGAAGTCGAGTACAGAATTCTTTTTTCGTTTTCAAAACAAATAAATATACTTGAATTTGCAGTTAGGTAAACAAATAAATGAACCTGAATTTGCGGTTAGTAAAACAAATTTGCGGTTACATGTATCATTCCTACATTGATGGTATTCATCTCCTATGTATTTTACCAATCTTCTTGGATATTCCTTGGTTAATATTCATCAATATTTTAAGGAGGGGTGCCATATAAATGATCTGGAGTCCCTGTGAGTTCGTTAGATCCACGCATGGTATCCCCCTTTTATTATAATTCCTATATATAGAGCGCTAGTGATTTTATATTGCGCTAATAGCGCAAATTACGTGATCATAATCATGATTTTGGTATCAGTGAATAAAACCTAATCACAAAACACGAAATCGGGAACCCAAACAAGTTAGATTAACCCTTCCCTCTGGTCACAGCGGAAAACACCCGCAGGTTGGAAAGAGCATCGGACAAAACAACTTGAACAATAGACAACGGACCACACTACAATTATCCATATCGAAATGATAATTTAGTGCACTATATGCGCATTTAAAAAACTATGTATCATCAGCGATGCTATATCGAGATGAAAGAAGGGGAATCAAATTGGTTTATATGAAGAACACACCTGAACACCGAAGAAAACATAAAATGTACATGTACAACAACAACAACACATAAGGGTTCAACAAACAACAAAAAGCACACATGCAAAACACGAAAAAAATGTTTGTTTTTGTTTTTTTTAATCGCTTTTGGGGTTCTTGTTTTTTGTGGGGGGGGGGGGTATTTTTGTTTTTTATTTAATTTTGTTTGTTTGGTTTTTGCTTTTTCAGCTTTTTTTGTTTTGCTTTTTTTTCTCTGCATTTTTTTGTTCGGATGTTTGATTTACTTTTCTTTTTTGCTCGATTGAATGTGTCCTTACCTCTGTATAGAAGACTTATATCCAATAATGTTGCTCTCTGACATCTGCATTCATAGAAAAATATAAATTATTCAATGAAAAACGAAATAATCTAAAAAAAAAAAGAAAATAATAAATAATATAAATAAATAAAAAAAAAAAAAAAATAAATAAATAAAATAAAGAACGAAGATATTATATCGGAACAATTAACGCTTGCAGTGAAATAAAGTTTAGTTTAAGATGATATTTTTTTCGAAATCATGACATAAATAACTTATAAAAATTAGACATTACAGGACTGGGAAACAAGCAGAACAATACTTATATTAATCCTTTTATTGAATAAAGCTTATTTGAAATAAAAAAAATTCAAAAAAGGAAGATTGGTCAAAAATGATCGATAAAGAATAAAAATTTGATACTTTGCTTGATTAAGAAAAATGAATGAATAATCAAAATGAATAAACAATTTCGTAGAAAGAAAAAGGAATGAAAAAAAAAGAGAAGAAAAAGCGTATTACGTTTACATGTACTGATATCTTTTATTGATTCTTTCTTTTCCTCTTTTTCTGACAATCGTTTTAGAGGGAAAAAATAAAAAAAAAAAAAAGATTTTAGATTTTAGAGGGTTTTTGTCATGTACATTGTTTGAATTTTTTTTTTTTTTTTGTATTTAGTTTAGAGTTTAGAGGGTTTTTTCATGTACATGGTTTGAAAAAAAAGGATATTATTATTATATTAAATTAACCTGTTTGTACGCCATAAAGGCCACAGCTTTGGCAGTGTCATTGTCCGCTACGTCATAGAATTTGATGATCAATGGCGTCCTGTGCAGAACTTCCGCTTTGACACGTGACTTTTGGTAGGGAACATCTTGTTTCCGGTGTGGAAAATATAGACATTCTAACCTTGTTGATTTTGACAGCATCTGAAATGATAATTAAAAACAAGAATAGAATAAACATCGAAGAAGTACCCATCAATTATTCTGTCTCAAAGTCGAGAAGGTTAGGCAAAATCAATTATCTAGAGTTTCCAGTGGAACAGTTGCAAATCGACGGCGGATGCGGCTAGCCAACAGGGAATGCTTATTCCTCCCGGGCACCTTGTCCCACCTCTAGCTTGCCAGGGGTCCGTCGATGCTCAATTTTTGCTCTATTGTACTGTAAGTGCTGTTGAGATTATCGTCAGGATCTTCTTTAACTCATCGGAATAAACACTATTCATTTTTGAAACAGGTTCTATAAATTGCTGTTTAGTAAGTAAGATAAATTGGTATGTGTCAGAAAATCATTTTGGCTTGAAGTTCCACAGATGAAGATTTACAATCCAAAATCAAGTGTCTTGAAATGTTACATTTACTACACAGCCAAGTGTGCCTCATATGAAATTCATGTGAAAATTATATGAACATTACGTAAAAGTTCACATGAAATTCATGTGAAACGAGCACGAACATGAAATTTACATGAAATTTTTTCATGAAATTCATGTGAAATTTCTGACATGAATTTTGTATGGATCAAATTTTGCATAAGTGTCACATATAAAAATTCATGTAAACTTCATGTGAAGTAATTTATGTAAAATTCATGTGAAATATTTTTTCATATAAATCTTATGTGATATTTATATAAAATTCACATGAACTTCCATGTGAAATTGACATAATGCTCATTCCATATGAATTTCATGTGAGGCACAATTGGCTGTGTATATAACGAGTTTTAAACACTCTCTTTGTACGCACAATCGTGGTAGTTTTTCTAGCTTCCAGATACAAAGTGGTCCAATTTTTTTGGTTCGGATTGAATAATTAAGATCTTAATGTCTTTTGAGATATCCATCCTACTATATCAATAATACAAATTTCCAAGAATTTAGGCAACGATCGTGTATGAAAAAGTTTTAGAAAGGTATTTTATTTAACTAATTGAAAAAGGAAATATAAGAAAGTTTCTATCCTTGTTTTTTTTTTTTTATTTATGATATCAAAGACACATTTTTCATACATTTTGTTTCATTGGATATTTCGCCTATGGATCAGACCAATAGAAACATGCAATGTCAGTGTCAGAGATGACGTCATGATCGTATCATATTAATAATAGACATGTGATAGAATAGTTTTTTACCTCTTTTATTTGAGAGCGACACATTTCTTCGAAGTATCTCTGACTTTTTCGTGTCGACCGTTTCCTTTTTGGTTCACCCATCTTGGACTTTTTCGTCACTGCTATGTAATACTCGAGATTCCGTTTAGCGATCTTGTTTTTAGAATCTAGTAAAGTAGAAAAAAATTACTAGAAATAATGATACCTAGTGTATGGTTAACATGAAGCAGGATCCGCCGTTAACAAAACTTATTTTCCCTAAAATTAAAAATTCAACTCAAATCCTTGTAGAAAACTCAAATTTGAATGGTGAGTCTGGTGACGGCGACTTGAGTGAGAAAATGGGGTTTGAGGGAAAAACTCAGATTTGAGGATGAGGGAAGAGTGGAGGGAAGTTGGTGACGGCAGGAACTTGAGGGAGTTTCCATTTGTAGGGCTGCGTTCCATTATGAGGAACGTTCCTTAACGATCCCATTCTGATAATAGAACGAAAACGGAACCAGAATGACTTCACCATAGCAGTACCGGATAAAGCAAAATCTTGATATTCACAAAATCCGAAAAATAAAGTCAGGATTGATCTTGAAATAGTTCTAACTTAACTTATTTTATCAAATGTTTATCATTTCTCGTAACATCCATTCCGAAATTTCCAAGTACAATAACATTTCTAGCACTATTCAGAGATCGTAACCATGTCCGCCATATTGGAACAGGCTCGAACGTCGGTCCAAAACGCGTCAGATCCGATCCACAGGGATTTATCACGCTAATACCGTTTGCAGTATTTACTATATATATGTGTTACTTAAAGGGATCTAACTCGACGTTTAACAAAAAATCGACAAGTCATCTTTATGTCTTCAGAAATAGGCTAATAAATGTCAAAACCTATTTTCTGTGGTATATTTCGATAGATTAATTCATACTGAATCTTCATACGAAATTTGAAATCAGTACCTCCCTTACGAGCCGAGATATGCCCAATACCGCTCTCTTATAAGTGCCGCATTTCTAGGTCGGACAAAAAGGTGTCCGATGATAATCAAGCATCATTGATCAACTTGAGGCACCGCTTGACCATTCAATGATGCGAACATCTCAAATACATAACATTGCATGAAATAGTCCCATATATGCTTAGTACAATTAAAAATAAAGTTTTTTTTTGACGACTTTGAAATAAGAAAAGCGTCGGATTTAAGCGAGATTAAATTCAACATGTGCAGAGTTATGAAAGGCATATACGTACATGCAAAGAGGTAGCTATATGAGGGACTTTCATACACCAGCGATTTTTGAGATGGTAAAAAGAATGTGAAGAGTAGATAATCATGCAGTTGTATGTCTTTGAAGTGTTCGGACGTTTAAACGATCAAGCAGTAACCAAATGTTGTCTATACTGCTTGATTATCACCGGACACCTTTTTGTCCGACCTAGAAATGCGGCGCTCATAAGAGAGCGGTATTGGGAATATCTCGGCTCGTAAGGGAGGTACTGATTTCAAATTTCGTATGAAGATTCAGTATGAATTAATCTATCGAAATATACCACAGAAAATAGGTTTTGACATTGATTAGCCTTTTTCTGAAGACTTAAAGATGACTTGTCGATTTTTCGTTAAACGCCGAGTTAGATCCCTTTAACACATATATATATAGTAAATACAGCAACCGGTATTAGCGTGATAAATCCCTGTGATCCGATCCGATCCGATCCGATCCGATCCACTGGAACGGCGTGTTCCATTACCAAAACAAACGGATATAACCGTATAAAGGAACGCACCCTAGCTCAGGAGGAGGGGGTTGTGGCCGTAGAAGCTCACTATGAGGGGTGAGTCATTAAATTTCATAGTGTTATGACAGCACTCTGTGGAACAGAGAGTGTAAACACACTCTGTGGAACGCACAACCATTTGGACTGACATCTTTTATCCAAGTATAACAACTAGACCTGTATTTATATCCGTTTTACTATCTATCCCCGTCCCCCTAAATGACGGGGGGGGGGGGGGTCGCGCATTTCGTTGACCCTTTCGTGACCTCGTTCATTCATACAAGGTGACCTTGGATTGATGTGACCGATATTTGGGGGTCCCTGTAAAGTGCGAAACGAAACAAAAACGAAACGAAACGAAAAGAAACAAATCGAAACGAAACGAAACAAATCGAAACGAAATGAAACAGATCGAAACAAAACATAAATCTTAAAGAACTTGAGAAAAAATTGATTTAAGTGCAGAGAACTAGCACGGATATCAATATCTGCATCTATTATTACCTTCAACCGTTAGTTCTTGTGGCTGGAGGGTTTTTCAAAGGGTCAAAGTTGACGATTAAAACATAATATATACGGTTTATAGGACAATTGCATTTAAAGGGTTAAAGGAGAGTGAACGGGATGAATAACCTCCTAGGCGGAAAAAATATTATTTAGCTGGGAGTAGTCTAGTACAGAGGAAACGGAACCGTTCCTTTATGTGTATTTGAAAACTTTACCAGAAAAATGAGAACAAATACGGGGGTACATTTCCTTTGAAAAAGGATAAGATTTTTTTTGCGGAATTGTGCCCCCCCCCCCCCCCCGTTTTATGATCTCATTACGGTGTCATAACGTGGTTTTCTATCCCCTCCCCTTTATTCCTCTTAGATACATGAATGGCATTTGACGTTTACTTTTTTTAATTGTCAACTTTGACTCTCTCAGGAAACCCTCTCGGCACTAGTTACAAATGTAGAACTCTTGGATTAAGGCAATATTACATGCTGATCTTGTCTTTAAATATTCGTTCTCGGCAATTTTTCCTTCTTTTCTCATATTCTTTAAGTTTTATGTTTTGTTTCGTTTCGTTTCGATCTTGTTTCGTTTCGTTTTGTTTCGTTTCGTTTCGATTTGTTTCGTTTCGTTTCGTTTCGTTTCGATTTGTTTCGTTTGTTTCGTTTCGTTTCGATTTGTTTCGTTTCGATTTGCTTCGTTTCGTTTCGATTTGTTTCGTTTCGTTTCGATTTAATTGTTTTGTTTCGTTTCGTTTCGTTTTTGTTTCGTTTCGCACTTTACACTGGGACCCGATTGTAGTGTTTAATTATAAGATTTACGGTAATTCGTGTATAGAATGTTTATACTGCGCATGTCTGATGTATATACAATGTAGATAAAGAATAAGTTAGTTGCTAGTAAAGTGTTGAACTGTAAGCACGTGTTTGTTGATTCAATTCGTAGAACATTACATTGGCGACGAGGATCAAAAAGATTAAATTCGGACATAAAGATTAAATTCGGAGAAAGAGATTAAATTCGATATGGCAACTGCAATCACTACAGATTTAGGGGGATTGCCACAATTTGATTGCAAAGGTGAAGTTTCAAACATTGGAACTAAATGGAAAAGATGGATCCGAGCTTTTGAACTATTTGTAACCGGGAAAGGAGTGACAGACGCAGATCAAAAGAAGGCTCTTTTACTCCATTGTGCAGGAATGAATGTCCAAGACATTTATTATACGTTACCTGAAATCGCCGGAGAAGATGACGCTTATGTTAAAACTAAAACAGCTTTAGAGACTTATTTCAGCCCTCAAGTAAATTTGCCGTACGAACGACATGTATTCAGAAATTTAGCGCAATCTGAGTCAGAAACCATCGAGCAATTTATTACAAGATTAAAACAACAGGCGGAATATTGTGAATTTGGTGCTACTTTGGACGACCAAATACGAGATCAGGTGATCGACAAATGTATGTCTTCACATCTGAGACGAAAATTGCTTGAAAAAGGAAGAACTTTAACATTAGATCAATTAAGACAAATAGCTACATCGATGGAAACGGCAGATAAGCAAGCAAGAAACATTGAAGGAATGAAGGAACTTAAAATAAACAAAGTAGCCGGAAGGAGGGAGCGTCAAGTAGTGAAGAAACCAGATCATGGATACATGCACAACGGTAAACAAGCGGCGAAACCAGAGAAGTTATGCTTCAGGTGCGGAAACAAGGGTCATTTCGGAAAGGATCTCACATGCCCAGCGAGAGATAAGCTGTGCAATAAATGCGGTAGAGAGGGGCACTTCGCGATTTGTTGCAAAACAAGAGTACCACAGGCGCGGAAACAGGGAAAAGGGAAACCTCGAGTACGTCACGTTGAGGAACAAAGCGGTGAAGACGAGTTCGCTTTCTCTGTATCTGGATTCGCGGATAACAATAACCAGATTACTGTCAAAGTCGGGGGAGTGAACATAAACATGTTAATTGACTCCGGAGCGAGCTGCAATATCATAGACAAACAAATGTGGACGAATCTAAAAGATAAAAAGATCAAGTGCAAGTCAGAGAAAACCGTGAGAAAGATATACGCTTACGGGAATCCGAAACCACTTCCGATATTAGGTGTTTTCTACGCAGATGTTATCACAAGGAAACGTCAAAAAGAAAACGTGGAATTCATCGTGATCGACGGAAAGGGCGAGGCATTGCTAGGGAGAAAAACAGCAACGGAACTAGGGCTACTCAAGATCTACACGGATGATAGTGTCAATACTGTATATTTGACGACTACCGATTTAGAAGGAGCGTATCCAGAAGTCTTTGATGGGGTCGGAACGCTGATTGATCACCAAATTAAAATTCATATAGATCCAGGGGTGAAACCAGTAGTTCAGGGTTTACGGCGGATTCCATTTTCCCTTAGAAACAAAGTAGAGGAAAAATTAAATGAGCTAGAAAGAATGGAGATAATCGAAAAGGTGGAAGGACCGTCAACATGGATAAGTCCCGTGGTCATAGCGCCAAAACCGTCAGGAGAAATCCGTTTATGCGTTGACATGCGGCAAGCCAACACAGCGGTTATCAGAGAAAGATTCCCGATACCAACGATCGACGAAGTTTTGAACGACATGAATGGTTCGAAATACTTCAGCAAATTGGATCTTAAATGGGGATACCATCAACTAAAACTCGACGAAGAGTCACGTGACATCACAACGTTCATCACACACAAGGGCTTGTATCGTTATAAGCGCCTTATGTTCGGTATCAGTTCTGCTCCTGAATTATATCAGCACACTATTCAAAATATCTTGTCAGGAATAGAGGGTGTCAATAATATATCTGATGACATCATCATTCACGGAAAAACCGAGCAGGAACACGACGACCGTCTTCATGAAGTTATGAACCGTTTGAAATCAAGGGGACTTACGGTAAACAAGGATAAGCTGGAACTGAAAATGAATCAGCTGACATTCATGGGCCATGTGTTATCAAAAGATGGTATAGCACCGACGAAATCTAGGGTCGAGGCAATTATAAATGCGAGACACCCTGAGACTTCGTCTGAAGTCAGAAGTTTTCTAGGCCTCGTGAATTATTGCGGGAAATTTATTCCGAACCTAGCGACAGTGGCGGAACCACTGAGGAAGTTAACGAGGAACAATGTTCAATTCAAATGGGGAATCGATCAAGAGAAATCATTCAATGCATTGAAACGAAGACTGAGCGAAAGTAAATCGTTGGCATATTTCGATAAAAATGCCAAAACACGGATAATAGCGGACGCTAGCCCGATAGGATTAGGAGCCGTTCTCGCACAGGAACAAGGAGGAATCAGCCGAGTGATCTGTTACGCAAGTCGCACGTTATCGGATGTCGAGAGGAGATATTCGCAAACAGAAAAAGAAGCGTTAGCACTCGTTTGGGCCTGCGAAAGATTCCATTTGTATCTTTACGGAATTAAATTCGAGCTCGTCACCGACCACAAACCGTTGGAAGTCATATATTCACGGAAGTCGAAACCGTCGGCGAGAATTGAGCGATGGGTTCTCAGATTACAACCATACGATTTCAATGTTGTGTACCGACCAGGGGTCAACAACATAGCAGATACACTTTCGAGACTTGTGAAACCGGTATCAACCGAACCAGTTGACGACAGTGAGAGTTACATTAGATTGGTTGCGCGAGAAAATGCACCGAGAGCTCTGGACATCAAATTAATCGAGAGAGAATCGGCAAAAGACGAAGAACTAACAGAAGTTCGATATGCGATAAAAACAGGAAAATGGGAGAAGACTACGTGTGCACCAATATATCGAGCTATTGAAACGGAACTTACGACAGTTGGAAAATTAGTCTTAAGAGGCACGCGTATCGTAATACCGGAGACGTTACGCAAACAAGTTTTGAAACTCGCACACGAAGGACATCCAGGGATAGTTTCGATGAAACAACGATTAAGAACCAATGTATGGTGGCCCGGACTGGAAAAAGATTGCGAAAAAGTTTGCAAAACATGTCACGGATGCCAGATTGTCGCAGCACCTGCGAAACCGGAACCGATGAAAAGGACAGAACTGCCGTCTGCTCCTTGGCAACATTTGGCAATGGACTTATTAGGACCATTTCCGACCGGCGAGAGTCTATTTGTTGTCGTTGACTATTATAGCAGATATTACGAAATCGAAATTATGCGAAAAACAACGTCTGACAAAATAATCGATGCGCTGGAGAAGATGTTCTTAACGCACGGACTGCCGTATTCAATTACGTCAGATAACGGACCACAGTTTATAAGTGAGGAATTCGCTACATATGTCGAGGAGAACGCGATTATTCACCACAGAATTACTCCTCTTTGGCCTCAAGCGAACGGGGAAGTTGAACGCCAAAACAGATCGCTGTCGAAGAGAATTCGAATTGCGCAATCAGAGAGCAAGGATTGGAAAAAGGAACTCCGAAAATACCTTGTTGCGTATCGTACGACGCCACACACAACAACAGGAGTATCGCCATCACAGATGATGTTTAAGCGAAAAATCCGAACAAAGCTACCGGAAATATATGGCGCCGATATCGAAACTGACACCGACGTGAGAGACCGGGACGCAGAAGAAAAAGGGAAAGGAAAACTGTATGCCGACAAACGAAGAAATGCGACCGAGTCAACCGTCAAAGTTGGAGATGACGTCCTACTAAAACAACAGAAACGGGACAAGTTCACAACGACATTCGAATCCGAACCGTACAAAGTCGTTGACAAGCGAGGGAACAACGTTACTATTGAATCGTCAACAGGGGTTCAATACGAAAGGAACTCTTCGCATGTGAAACCTTACTTAAGTTCATGTGAAGATGATAATGCGGGTGAGAAAATCGTAGAAAACGAGACTGTAATCGAAGCAAGCACAGATGCTATACAAGAAACTGAAAAACCTTCGCGACCGACACGAGAAATAAGACTGCCGGCCAAGTTCAAGGACTTTGTGATGAAGTGAATTCAACTGAACTGTAAATAATCATGTATCTGTAAAATAGAAACTTTTACTTATCAAACAAGTTTTCAATCAAATCTACATTTATAATTATAAGTAAAGTCAAATTTAATTTTCATCATTTCAATCAAATTTTAATGAGTTATTTCAAATCTAAATAAAGGAGGGAATGTAGTGTTTAATTATAAGATTTACGGTAATTCAGAGACTGAGCACTATCGTGTATAGAATGTTTATACTGCGCATGTCTGATGTATATACAATGTAGATAAAGAATAAGTTAGTTGCTAGTAAAGTGTTGAACTGTAAGCACGTGTTTGTTGATTCAATTCGTAGAACATTACACCGATATTTGGACAGGTGTACTTGATTCACACAAATCGTAAAAACAGGCGCTCAAACGTAACCACCCATTCAGGTGTCATTCATTGGTCATATAGCAGAGGTAGGTTGGTATAAAGCGTCCTCCAATCAATTGGTTGAAGAGGCGTGGTCTGAAAGCGTCCTTGACCGAGTTCCGGACCGGTTTTCCCACTTTCTGACCCTCTATCATTTATTGTTTGCAATACAAACACAGGTGTGCTGTTTAATGTTCCTTTGAAGATTGGACACTATCAGTACAGTCATGTGAAATTTATATTATACGAGTCCAGATGAGGATGGGGGGGGGGGGTTAGTTGGAAGGGGGGGGGGGGCGAAAGAAGAGATGTAAGCTCACAATAAAGCATTTAATGTATCATAAAATATGTGTCCAATATCAACTTGAAATCTCAAAATATTTGATTTTAAATACACTTAGTCTTTATGTAAAACTTTGAAGTAAATTTTTTGATGTAAAATTCATATACATGTTACTTTGATGTAAAATTCCGACACGGCGCACACGTGACATGTACGTGTTGCGCCCTGAAAAATACATTTTGGTGCCACAAATGGAAAATAAAGCATATGAAAGAAAAGAATATTCTGTAAATTCTACGATGGACAGTATACATCGTGATTAAAAACAAGACTTAATGATGACATTACTAGAATATTCCCTATGTTGAACGCCCATTAGGCAACTAGAATTATATTCCAATAACTTGGGTTGCTATTTTGACGTCACGTTCATGTTTTGCATGTAGGGAGAATTTACCAAAATTAAGATACATTTGACGCTGTTACAAGCAAAATGTGCGATGTGCATGCAAATAAAAATGACCTATAATTAGAATAAATGTAAATATAAGTAATGACTGTCTTACTTTTATGGAAAGCCAAATTAACAGAAACTCAAATAATTAGGGAGCTCTTCAATTAATTGAATAGCTCTTTAAAAGAATTAGAGAGCTCTTCAATTAATTATAGAGCTCTATAAAAGAATTGAAGAGCTCTCTAATTTAATTATAGATCTCTTTAATTCATACATTGCCGATTATTGTAATTAGAGAGCTCTTCAATTCTATTACAGAGCTCTTTAATTCTTTTACAGAGCTCTATAATTCAATTAAAGAGTTCAATAATTCTTTTAGAGAGCTCCTCAATTGTATTAGAGAGCTCTTTAATTGTATTAGAGAGCTCTTTAAAACGGACATATCCATATTTTAATTAAAGAGCTCTCTAAAAGAATAATAGAGCTCTTTAATTAAATTAATGAGCTCTGTAAAACAATTGAATAGCTCTTCAATTGAATTAAAGAGCTCTCTAATTACAAAAATCGGCTTTGTATGAATTAAAGAGCTCTTTAATTGTATTTGAGAGCTCTTCAATTCTTTTATAGAGCTCTGTAATTAATTGAAAAGCTCTTTAATTCTTTTAAAGAGCTCTTTAATTCTTATAAAGAGCTCTTTAATTCTTTTAAAGAGCTCTTTCATTCACATATTTATTGCGCTCATTAAAAGAATTGAAGAGCTCTCTAATTGTATTATTGAGTGCAATAAAACAATTGTTGCCCTCTTTAATTCATTTATTGCGCTCAATAAAAGATGCGAATTAAAGAGCTCTTTAAAAGAATTAGAGAGCTCTCTAATTGTATTTATGAGCGCAACAAATGATTTAAAGAGCGCAATAATAGAATTAAAGAGCTCATTAATTGAATTATAGAGCTCTCTAATTCTTTTAAAGAGCTCTTTAATTCTTTTAAAGAGCTCTTTCATTCACATATTTATTGCGCTCATTAAAAGAATTGAAGAGCTCTCTAATTGTATTATTGAGTGCAATAAAACAATTGTTGCCCTCTTTAATTCATTTATTGCGCTCAATAAAAGATGCGAATTAAAGAGCTCTTTAAAAGAATTAGAGAGCTCTCTAATTGTATTTATGAGCGCAACAAATGATTTAAAGAGCGCAATAATAGAATTAAAGAGCTCATTAATTGAATTATAGAGCTCTCTAATTCTTTTAAAGAGCTCTTTAATTAATTGAAGAGCTCTCTAATTATTTGAGTTTCTGTTAAGTTGGCGTTCCATATACTTTTGGTATTCATGGGTGTATAATTCTGGTTTGATACCTGCAAATTTTCCGAGAATCGCTTCGAAATGATTACATTAGGATATGAAAAGGAATATGTAATTGATTTTTTTAATAAACAAAATAAATTAGATGTATTGTAACGATTTTTGGGGGTCAAAAATGCTAAATTTTGGTTAATTTGTAATACATTTAAATTCTATTCGAAATATTACTTTTATTTGATAATAATCTATTGTTGTTCATTGTCATGAGAAAACGGCTACTCCAGCATGTTTTATTGTTATTGTTTTGGGGGATTAAGAGATTAAGTACCTAGATAAGTGTTAGGCATGGCAGTCGAGCCCACTGCTTCTGTTTGGATAAGTTCTATTCTTAGTAAAAATGGACACATTTATCGGGTTAATCGGACAGGGGAGAGTGACGAGTTAATCCTCTTAACGCCCGTGCAGGTCGCTCTCTATTTGGTATTTCCGGGGAGGGTTTTCAGGAACTGGGAAATTATTGACAAGCAAAAAGGGGGATATCTTTCGAATCAAGGCGTGATCATCGGAATCAAGGGCGTAGCTTCTTCCAAATTTAGGGCCAGTATAAAAAAGGGGATCACGTCAAATTTCGGACTTAGACTACTTTTCGCCTCTACTTTTTAGAGTTACTTCTTTTAGGACTTCGTTTAGATTCACTTTTACTTTTAGACGGATCTTTTTAGCGTACTCTTTTACGTACATTTTGTTTCGGAATCGTAGTTATTTAGTAGATTTTTATAGCGTAAGTGCGTGGAGTAGCCGCATCTATATTGTGGAATCGAGAATTAGAATAAATTGTAGAAACTTAGAACTTTATCGTCTAGTTTAGTGTTTTCCGTAATTTATAAAATAATTACGGTGGTGGCAGCGAAACCGCAGACCACACTCATTCTGCGATTAAGACGCAAAATTAGTGTGACTCTGTAAACTTCGGAGTGGTAAAATAATTACAACATTGGAGTAAAAGGACACCGTAAAAATATTCGTCATAGTATACATACATGAGGGGATGGACAGGATGAAAGGGAGGCAGGAGGAAGGGGGGGGGCGGGAGAAGGGGAGAAGGAGAAGGGGCGGGAAGAGGGAGAAAATGGGAGGAAGGGGCGGGAGGACGGAGAGAAGGGGTCGTGAGGAGGGAGGAAGGGGGCGGGAGGGGGGAGGTAAGGGAAGGGTGAAAAGGAGGGGGAGGGATGTAGCGGCGGGAGGGGGAGGTAAGTAGGTTGGAGGGGGGACAGAGGTACCCCGCCCCCCCTAAATGTATGAGACACTAAATTGTCGTATACAAAATCTATGACATCATTAAGCAGGAAAAAAATCCCTCTAACAACAAAACAAACGGCCATCGATCAGAAAAAAAAAGAGAAAAATCAGATGCAAAGTATTTGTCAATGGCAAAAGCAAAATTTCTATAATGGATAAAACTAATTCAAATCTACTTAGAAAAAAAAAACATTCTTGAAAAATAATGCGTTATTTCAAAAGCAAACGTAATTCAAAATCCCAAACTCCTTTAATTGTTACCTATTTTCAGTAATTCTGATAAAACTGCCTTTGCTTTGTCGATATGACCCATCTATTAGAAATGAAATGAATACTTCTGAAATTAAATTTCTAATTTTTTTTCTCTCAAAATGATCCAATCAATATTATCAGGTAAATTTCCTCTTGTCTGCCTCGTTTTGTACTTTAAGATGAGTCTTTTCTCATAGTCATAATTACAGTCTGATCAACCATGCGTTGAATGTACTAACAAAATCAGTACGTTATTCTATTCATTTATTTCCTTTATTTATACAGGATAGCTCATTTAGCACCAAATTACACTAGTTTACAATGTGGTCATGTCTAAAAAAAATATGTACAAATGAAGAAAATTAAGTCCATTATATCACCTTAATGAAATAAAACCTAAATATCACAGTTCATTTACAAATATACATACCTGTAAAACAACATCAATATAGTAATTCAAGAGTCACAGTAATGCTTCAGATACCCGTTTTTAAAAGTTGACAATGTTGTAGAGTTTCTAATAAAATCAGGTAAAGATTTCTATAAAGAGTTAAATTATATGATTATAGTTAACCATCAGTGAAGATAAATAAAAAATTTAAAAATGTTTTAATTATCATATTTCATCATCACCCCCCCCCCCCCCCCATTTATAATAAATTGGTCTTATTGAGCCCCATCGAATGCCCCTGATTGAGTATAGACTGAGATAATTTTGTCTGACATTTTTACTTTAAGGGGTCCAGCTTTTAGGACGGGGGATATGCTTTTTTTCTGGGGGAGGTGGTAATTATTGGGGAGGGGGACAGAAGGTGCTCTTCAACAAGTCCTGACCTCCTTTATGAGAAAATTTAATAATATATAAAATTAGAAGGTGGGGGATGGGGGGGGGGGGGTGAAGGTGCTCTTCTCTTCAACAAGTTCCGACCTCCTTTTTGAGAAAATAAATATGTATACCTTGTACAAAATTAAATGGGGAGGGGGTTGAAGGTGTTCTTCTCTTCAAAAAGTCGCTACCTCATTTTTGAGAAGACAAAGAATTAGATTAGGGGGGGGGGGTTGAAGGTACTCTTCTATTCAAAAAAGTTCCGATCACCTTTTTGAGAAAAAATATATATAAACTGACAGTATATATTTGCCTTAAGTCTTCATAAATTTTATAATATTTGTGTATTGTTATTGTGAATGTATCCAATCATGATCGTTATGTGTTATGCTGAGATGGGCCCTAACTTGGAATAAATAAATTCGTATTTGTATAAAATTAGATGTTACCTTGTAACAAGCAGATGACAGACGGCTAGCTTGATTTCCTATCGTTATCCCATTTTCTAATTCATTGATACGATTTGATTTCATCTTATCGTACACGTAACTCAATATCTTATAGGCATAGTAGTAATCCTCCCGGTCATAGGACGCATGTCCAATGTCTGAAATATCCTCCAATGAAAATGCTTGTTTCGGAGCATATCCGTTTAAATTCCCTTTTATGATTTCATCCAATGAAAATCCTCCATACAAATTTAAGTTGGTTAGGCTGTAGGCGATTTTCTTGAAATCCACTTTTTCTGGTATAGCGTCTTCCATATTCTGCAACTTGACTCGAAGATCTGCGATGAAGAAAAAATATGAAATTCATTTGATTATCAATTATCTGATTTCGACTATAATTTTGTAATCCTGAAAATAATTTAAATTGACTTTTTTTCGTTTTTGCTTTTTATTGTATTTAAGATTATGTGAAAGAAAATTAAACACAGGACTATTCTAAACGTAAATAATGACGAACCTAGACTTTAGGGTCATTTTGTTTTGCAGGAGTAAAAACGAAAAAATGACCCCCGTAGAATAATGACCGGGGGTCATTATTCATCGTAGAAAAAAGACCCCTCTCATATTATTTGTCTGCTGTGTTGCTTGTTCCTTGTATTGATTGTCAGTCGTGTTTTTATCTGTCGCTTTATTATTGTCGTATTGTCCGTCTGTCACATATACATTTTTGTATGCATGTCGTCTTTTCTCATTTTGCCCTGATTTTGTCTGCCTTGATGTAATAATTGGTGGACAGATCTTTCACCTTAACCCAAAAAGAGAAATTCATCTTCGAAAATTATAGGAGAATGAAATCACTCTACCAAGCAATAATATTGGTCTTCATTATCATGTATAAGAGCGGGAAAATTATTTTTTCTTTGTTTTTTTTTCTGCTCCTGAATCCAACCCCCTCCCTCCTAACACTCCGTGTCTAGCTTCGTTATTACATAGAAAAATCTTCCTTTAAGTACCTTTTACACAAGAAGAACTCTCCAATAACCTGTTAATGATTTCCCGCCATTTTGTGGCCAATCGTTTGGCGAGTAGGAACGTGTTAACCGGATGTTTAATGTAATCCCTGTAGGAGAGCCCGATCTCTCTATGTAAATCCTTTGCATCGTCAATCGTGCTGAAATTGTATAAACTAAAGGTAAAATTTCAAGTCAGCAAATAATAGACTTTATCTTCCAGGTAATGAATGATCGGAAAGTATTTCAAACTTCCTCAAGTGATCGGTTACTTACATAGTCACATTCGGATCCCCTCGCCTTTTATTTGTAACGGCATAAAAAGACTCCGACGCCAATGGTGGAAGGTTTTACATCAAAAGGCAATTTTTCAACATTCAATTTTCTCCTACTTGAGTGAGTAATGTTGTGAGTAACATACTTGTCAGTTAAAATCCAGTGTTGGATGTTGTATTTCATGATAGATCATGACAAAACTAATAGATCAACGTGGAACTATTTTCAAAATGGCGCCGTCTGATGTCTGAGTCTTTTTTTCGAAGTAAAAGGTCGAGGCTAATCCGAATGACATAATCAGTCATGATTCCGACTCTATTCTAAAACAGATCCTGATTTCATATACATACCAAATATACAGACTTTGTTCAAAGAGCTAGGCATCTTTCAGATAAGCTTCTCAGTCAGGGGTACCACATCGGCGTCACTCGGGAAGTTCTAAGGTCGATACGGGGAACTCGTCATGCACTATGATGTCCCACTGTCCACAATGGTGGATGATATTCTGTCTTTGACAATTTGAACCGTCCAATTGCAAAATATATACTTGTATCTTCCGAAATGGAAGTACTAACCGGATGTGATATTCCTGTCGAATTGAAGTGACGGATGCTGCATGCAAGCAGGAGATGCTGACTCTTCCTGGACGCCTAGTATTCACTCTAATATTGGCAGTTACCTTCTTTTCACATGCTGGAGGTTTTTCTTTGCTTTGGTTTGGTTCTTGTTTTGTCCTGATTTTGTATACTTTCGGTTTCTGATTTTCTGAATTGTTGATTTTGTACTGTGTAATGGGATATGGTCATTATCCATATTTATCCCTTTTATACTAGCCTAGTGGTAAGATTTTATCTATTTACGTAGTTACTTAGTTACCACAATTGACCTTTTTTCACATATACCTAGACGTCACAATTATTGACCTTTTTTCACATATACCTAGACGTCACAATTATTGACCTTTTTACATTTACCTAGTTGTTCGATTTGACCTGTTGATACGTGCACATAGAAATTAAATTTGACATATTTATACATACCTAGTACATGTATTCTGCATAACTATAGTCACAATTATTAACCTTTATGCGTTTACTTACCTAGTAGTATCCGGTTTGACATTTTTGAACGTGTACACAGTACTTAAATTTGACACATTAAACAGTCATATATATATACCTAGTAATTACTTCATAACTAGCACTTATCACAATTATTGACCTCGCACTTTCCTAGTAGTTAAATTTGAAGTATTGATACATGTATACGTAGTAGTTCAATTTGACGTACATGTATTTATGCATACCTAGTAGTTCAATATGAAGTATCTATACATACCTAGAAGTTCAATTTGACCAATTTCTACATACATAGTACTTCAATTTGACCTATTTATACCTACCTAATAGTTCAATTAGACCATTTCTACATACATGTACTTAGTAGTTCAATTTAACCTATTTATAAATTCATACCTAGTAGTTCAAAATGGCGTATTTATACATGACTTATAGTTCAAATTGATCTATTTCTACATACCTAGTAGTTCAATCTGACCTATTTCTACTTACCTAGTAGTTCAGTTTGATATATTTGTAATTACTTAGTAGTTCAATTTGGCGTTTTTATACATACCTAGTCCTAGTTCGATTTGGCGTATTTATTCATACCTAGCAGTTAAATTTTCCCTATTTATGTACCTAGTAGTTCAATTGGACCTATTAATAAATTCTTAGTAGTTCAATGTGACCTATCTATACATAACTAGTAGTTCAATTTGATCTATTTCTACATACCTAGTAGTTCAATTTGATATATTTGTAAATACTTAGTAGTTCAATTTGACATGTTGATAAATACATACCTAGTCATGTTCAATTTGACCTATTTATACATACCTAGTAGTTCCAATTGGCGTATTTATACATAACTAGTAATTCAACTTGACGTAAATATACATACCTAATAGTTCAATTTGACAAATTTATCCTTACCTAGTAGTTCAATTTTGCGTTTTATACATATCTAGCCCTAGTTCAATTTGGCGTATTTATAGATACCTAGCAGTTCAATTTTCCCTATTTATATATACCTATTAGTTCAATGTGACCTATTTATACAAACATATAACTAGTAGTTCAATTTGACCTTTTAGTAAATTCTTAGTAGTTCAATATCACCTATCTATACATAACAAGTAGTGTAATTTGACCTATTTATACATATCTAATAGTTCAATTTGACCTATTTATACATCTAGTAGTTCAATTTGACCTATTTATACATACCTAGTAGTTCAATTTGACCTATTTATACCTAGTTGTTCAATTTGACTTATTTATACATTCTTAGTAGTTCAATTTGACCTATTTATACATACCTAGTCATGTTCAATTTGACCTATTTACACATACCTAGTCATGTTCAATTTGACCTATTTACACATACCTAGTCATGTTCAATTTGACCTATTTACACATACCTAGTAGTTCAATTGGACCTAATTATACCTAGTAGTTCTATTTGACTTATTTATACATACCTAGTAGTTTAATATGACCTATTTTTACATACCTATTAGTTCAATTTGACCTATTTATACATACCTAGTAGTTCAATTTGAGCTTTTTATACATACCTAGTCATGTTCAAAATCTTATGGACGTCCTCGCCCTCATGTGAGCGTAATTCATGCTTTAAAAATAGATCAGCGAGTGTTATCAACTCCTCCTCGATCCCGAAATATTTTTCAAAATTCACATAAGTCGAAAGTGAATGTTCTACACGAACTGAATTCACAAAGGATGTGACCCACATCAGAAAAATCACATTGTAATATTTCATTATAGATTTTTTTTCTACAAAATTTGGCGGGTAAAATATCTGGAATTTGTAATATCCTCAAAGTTTGTATGTCAGTGTGTTTTATTTCCTTGTGAATCGACGGACGGTCTTTTTCTAATCATACAATTGTCCTTTTACGCCGTTTTTGATCACTTTTACGCCGTGTTTTAATCACAAAATTGTCCTTTTCACGCCGTTTTCCACTTTTGTATTCAAATACTTAGAAACCTGTGTAAGAAGTAATATCAACACCGTTGCTTTCTAAATTTTGCTTGAATGAGTAGACAACTGCAACTTAAAGTTTGACCAAAATGTCCTACAATGCACATCTGTTCATAAAGATCGACGTAGCTAACAACGATGTCCTTGATAAACCAATGGTATCGACATGTAATTTACGAAAAATAATTAAATTCGAGTTTTGCCTTTATCCGATTCGAGTAAAGTTAGACACTGATGTTTATTGTAAGTAAGAAAGGAACACTTAATTAAATTCCAAGTTAAGTTAGACACTGATGTTTATTTTAAGAAAGGAACACTTTATTAAATTCAAGAAATAACGAATTCATAAGACAACGGAGCTAGACAGAACGTCATGAAAAAAGGTGTCGTCTGCGTTGTAAATGAGTTAAAGAGTATCCTGATGATAATCTCAATAGCACTGTCGACTGTTAATGTAACATCTGCGTTAACGTGTACTTGGACACGCTGTACGGATTGACGGATTTACAATATAAAGAAAATCCCCGATTATCAATACTGTGTAAAGATGTTACCATCGTTCTTTTGTATATCAAATACTTGTAAATATGAGGTACACAGCGCTGCATTGATCAATAGTATCTACATTTAGGTAGAAAAAAAGGCATTTGGGTGTAGTTGTGGATGAATAAACGTGGCGTGAAATGGGAGGGGGGCTGTATATGTACATATACATGACCGTCATTCAATGAATTCCGGAATGTTGTAACCGGATTATTTTCTCAATTACATTTTCCTACTAACAAACTTCTTGTTCCTGCATGGAAATAAAGGCGAAATCAGAGACGTGCGCTTCTCATTCCTGCATAAAAAAATAAGGCGCAATCTGCATCAAACGCTTCTTATTCATGCATAGATGAAAGGCGCAAACTGCAACTCTTGAAATTATTACTCCTGCATTAAAAAATATAGGCACAAACCGCAATCCGCGCGATATATTAAGATTATTTCAATTAGCTTACAAGTATTAGCTTTTACAAAAAGCTTGCCGTCAGTTAGCTGACTGTAAATGTTGTAAAATTCTAGTTAGAAAATGCATTTACCAATCGCACATTTCCGGGCTTTTCCGCGTTTTTCCGATTCAAGTGACTTGCGATTGTTATAGGACGTATCGGTTCAAAGACTTTTCGATGCAAATTTCGGAAGAAAATACACTGGTGCGATATGACTTTCATTTGTCAGGTCATCTAGACTCTTAAGCCGACCTGGAGAGAGAATCATATACACAGGTTATGAATAACCTAGACGGAAGTTTGCATTTTATGCAATTATCAACCAATCATATTGCCAAGAGGTATTCTATCCGTGCAAGTAGGTTACGAATGATTACAGTATACCGTCAGTCATGACTGACGGTAATTATGATATAAATAACACTGGCGCGAACTCCCTATAAACTACATGTACTAGGTTTTTTATGTGAAATTTCATCTTTAATAATCCTTTAATTAAACAATGTCGACTGACAGGTTATGAACTCGTAGATGTTCCCCTGAACCCCAGGAAGGTCATTCTATACTGATATATACAACTGGCAAATAAAACAATTTAACTTTTCTAGATCGTCTACCCCCCCCCCCCCCCCTCCTTTCCTCTTCAAACCATCGAGGAGAGAAAATTACACAAAAAATGTATATTAAAGGCAATTAAGTTTTTTTTTAATGAAAACTTATTTTCCTTTAATCTTTAATCCTCCAAGGGTTTCTTTTATATTTCGCTATTTCGTTATGTATTGAAGGGTTGTTTCGCCTTTTTTTTTCTTTCGACGGAGAATCATGATTTATACCAAAGGAAAACTATATCATTGCGTAACGTACGAAAGAGAAGTTTATATCCCTTTTTTTCGAGGTATTCCCATTAAACGAAGAACAAATTAGAGCAATTCCTTTTTATTTATTTTTTCATACCGAGAGCGTTACAATCCGTTCAAGTAATGTCGTCCATTTTGACGTCACCGGAGAAGTAATGAGCAAAGTTTTTTTGTTCTCTTTGTCTTACGAATTTACCTCTTATAAGAAAACTAACCACTCCCTCTATGGAACGTACATGTACAAAATGTAGGACATATTTGTTTGTTTTTAATTATGTGACAAGAGTTAATAATAAAATATAGGGGAAAAGGGGGGATGGGGAGGCTGTTTGCAATATACCCCTTCCCCTTATGCACTTATTATTTTTATCATCTTTATCTATCGATTTAAAATTCGTGCAGTATATGATCATAGTATACAGTTTTTTTTCCTTCATAGTTCATTGTAGCACAATGGTCCACAAAAAGTTTTGTTCCCATGTCGCCTTAACTGTGAATTTCAGGTAAATTATATATGTAAAAAAGTACTAAGGCGAAATGGGAATTTTAGTAAGGCGAAAAGGGAACCAGGGTGGTGCAATTATATTGTAATTAAATCTTAATTGGCATCAGTTTAGTAATTTATCCAACACGTTTCTTACCTTTTAACTGCAAATCGTTTTTTAAACTGAATTTTTTCTATTCTTTCCATCAATATTTTTTCCGCAAAAAAATGGATTTTTCACATTTCTTCTTCAATTTTGTGTCGATAATTGACAATCAGTTTGCATATTTGACCCCCCCCCCCCTTTCCCCAATATATTCATATGAAAATTTAAGAATAAAGAACCAGCAAAGGGGTGAAAGTAATCAAGAAGATCCCATCCAGGGTCAGGGTGGAGATGCCGTCTACTATTTCATCCATAAGATAGTCAAACTCCGCGATATGATGGGGCCCGCAGAAGTCAGCTTCCAACACTCTCCTTCCACTAGGCAGATCAGAAGGGCAGACTTAGCGCCCCCCTATACAATTATAGTGGTCATAAGGTCCACAATTTTTTTTATTTCATTTTATTTGTTTTCAAAGTTCTCAATTTAACTATGCATCCACAGGGATTTATTACGCTAATACCGGTTTCTGTATTTACTATATATGTGTAACACATTATAGTAAATTAGCGTGATAAATCTCTTTGCTATGATCATATTTGAAAGTAGGCTATATATTCTCCGATAAAACATATGGGGAGCGGACAGGGGGGTACCCTTTTGTCCCTCCCGTCCCTTCCTCCTCCCTCCCTCCCACCCCCTCCCATCCCCTTCCTTCCTCTCCCTCCCTTTCACCTATCCATTCCCTCGGACCACGCTCCTTCCGCCCACTTCCCTCCTCCCTCCTCCTCTCACCTCTTCGTCCCCCTCCCTTTCACCCTGGTCACCCCTCACATTTTGGATCCTCCGATAAGGGGTGGGAGCTTAACGTTAATCTGCAACTTTGGCGGATCCAGAAAACTTCTTATGGGGGACTCCTAGCCAGTCAGTCACGGGGAGGCAACCAGTACAGGGGAAGTTGTCCAGCATGTTATTTTAAGAAGAAAAAAATGAAAAAGGGAAAATAGGCGGTTTTGGCAAATCCCTATTAAGTACGTGTACGTGTCTATGCGAGCAAAATCTATGAACCCGGAAGAATGAAACAAAGTCATGTGATTGTTAAAAATGATTGGCAGATCCGGGATTTTTTTTCAGACGGGGGGGGGGGGGGGGAGTCCAAAAGGTATCCCCCCCCAAAAAAAAATCCGAAACAAAAAAAAAAAAAAAAACAAAAACAAAAAAAAAAAAAAAAAAAAAAAACATATGCATGTATGTTTTCATTAAAAGAAATCAAATAAAAAAATTCCACGTATTGCAAATGCTTTCTTTGTGGTCTATATATGCCGGGTTACGCCTCTTCTTTGAAGTGTTTCGTCTAGAGTGGGTCACATGATCGCTGTGTGGGGAAATTGTAGTTGATTCTCTGTGCCTTTTAAGAACACGACGTATAATTCATTATATTTTCTTACAATATTTTATAATTTTGGATCTTTTTAGCGGATTAGAACGTCAACGAATGGTAAGTAAACATCTGTTTTCCTTTTTTTTTCAGATAGAAATTTCATTTTAGAATAATTGCAGAAAGCTGAAACTTTACATAGGGGCGGACATTTTTCTACATTTTACAATTTTTACAAATTTTTCCTTTTTTGAGAGAGATGTTATAAATCTAAATCATATATCATAAATCATATATTATAATCAAACCAGGATGAGATGTATGCAGGTATTGTATATGATTGAGAATAAGGCCATTTCTTTATTTTCTGTTTTGTGTCCTTTGCGCCTAAAGTCATAAAACAAAACAAAATTAGAATAATAAGTTCTTTTGCAAATTAAATGTGTTTTCTACAAAAAAAATGAAGAAAAATTGTATTATTTTTATATTTCATGTAAAAATGTAAAAGTACTATAATGACTTCATTGTCTATCATTCTTTTGTTGACTTAAATCAAGTGAAACAAGTTTCTGTCAGATTCCACACAGTCACATAATATGAAATTGCAACTTTGTTTTATATGCTTGTTTGTTTTTCTACTTGGCTGGCTTGTAGGTTTCTC